>LUCM01001445.1:160895-206965 GCA_008360955.1 Fasciolopsis buskii | reverse complement strand
ATAGTCCATCGACATGAGAAAAGTAATTTCAGGATTTTACATGAAATCATTAAGTACGCAGTATAAACGCTGTACTCATCTCTAGAACACTATGAAAATAACACATGGCTGCCTTATCATTGTAAAAAGCGTCAGCTATGCACTCTTAATGAAGATGAACCGTCTGTGCAGTACTTCCGGGCTCTCTTAATGCTGATTTCAGCATTGTCGGTGCATGACAAATCATTCCGGGTAAAATTTAATCTCCTAGAGCTCGTTCAGTCCTAGAATTACCTTCTTGCACTCGACGTTGGAAGCATAGTTTAACGTGTCCGTTAACCGGCTTAGAGAACAGACTAACATGGGAAACGGGTTGCATCTTTATTTGAACTACATATGATAACGATAAGTCTAGTCCTTGTATTCCACTGCCAAGGTGCAGTTGACTCGATGAAAAGCACTCGCTCATTGAGACTGACTATTTTGGAAGAACCCAAGTCAAAGGAATTCACGAAATGGTTAAAATTTAGTCAAGATAGTCAAGCAGTGTGCTGTACAGTTGGTCATGATTTACTGAACTAGTGACTTGAACACTACGCATTGCACTGCCGTGCATGCGAAGACCTAAGCAGGAAGCTGAATTCTGACTGGTAACCCAGGGAAATGTGTAGGATCTTACTGGTGTCCCTTCCCATGCATCTCACTGGACATTTAACAAGCTTCGAAAATTTGGCAGGATTCGTAGGAAAATTACCGTTGGTTCAAAATAATCCCTCAGACCTTCAAGCAGTTTCGGATCCGAGGACCGGAGCGGTCAAAGACGAAATTTGTTTGGCCATCGTTCTTGCTACAGTGTTCGCTCGTCGAGGCGTATGTTATTGTCAGGAGCAACCAAATCGTTTCCTACATTCTTTGAAAATTGTCAAAAAACATTCAAAACTATCTCCGAATTATGGAGACCTCGTTTGGATAGGTCTAAGACGTAGTCTACCTCACATAGGTAGATTAGTGTGTACCTACTGTAGCGGGTAGCAATTATCATTATCCTACTTCCTAATCCGCGAAGAGATGTAACTTTCCGAGATTACAAAAGTTGAGACAGGTTCTTATGGACTTCCGAATAGCTTTGATATAATTCCTAATTGAAATGCAAAATAGTATAGTGCGCTGCTTTGGTAATTCCTACAGGTGATCCATTTTCCATTCTGAAGTTTTCACTTTCTTCTCCACTGTCAATCATGCACCATTGAATCTATCTCCTCAAACTTCTGTAGACTTTCGGTCATTCAGAAATAGCATTTCCGTGCCAGGTTTCGGATAATGGAAAAGAAGTTGCACATCCAGTGAACTGATTCGTGCGCATGTAGCTCGATAACTTCCGGCGATTCCATACAGCAAAATTCATAGGAATCTACCGTCTAAGAGAGAATGGCCATGTAGTTTTGGATAGGTTACGTTTTAACTGAGAGAAGGGGGTACGTAAAGCGAAAGCTTTTGTCACTTGAATGATACGAATCACTGATAAAACTCATGAGCAACCGTCAGGATTTTTGTCTTCCCGCTTTCCACGAGATGTTGTACATGCATAAGGTATGTGAGAGCTTTTCCTGAATAAAAGTAAGAAGAAGTGGGCCGGGAGTTCTTGGCTAAGAATCAGATTAGAAATAACAAGATATAGTGTTGGATAATGTAAGCGGGATGTTTAGCTCGAAGACGATTGCGTGCGTACTGGTCGTTTGGTTCATACCTAGCGATTTCAGCAGTTTTGAGAATTTTCGAACGGTTCAACGAAATCCCCCAAATTTTGCAGCTAAGATAAAAAAGAAACAAACGCCGGTAAATGTTTTGGAGAACGAGAACCAAAGAGTGGGCTTTGAACGGATCGTTGTGGTCTGATAATTGTATAGGATTGGTGGGACTGTGGTAACCTAACCGCAGCATCAATCACAAAATGCAGGAAAACCGAGGCGTCTTTGACGTAAGTGTACAAAACGTCGATGGTTGCGTGAGAAAAATTCACTCTAAAAGCCACATTGGTTAGAAATGGATCAGGGAAAAACTGTACTCACTTGAAAGGTTGTTAGACAAAGCCCTGATGGGCGTTGGTTATGCACCGCCGACGATTTGGAACAAGGTTCAGTCGGCCGCATAGTGCTCTCATTGTTTCTTAATGGTGGCTTGGATATTGACACTGCTTGAAGTTGGAAAATTTTCTCGAGTAATTAATAACTAATCGTAGATAACCAAGCAGAGTAAACGATTTCCTGTTATGCGATTTTGGTACACAGCTGATTGCTGAAAAATACACAGACGAGCTCTATACCAGTTTCATGATCATGATCATGATCATGAAGGAGGAACCTGCCTTAAGTATTTGTGATGAACCAACAATTTTGCATAAAAATTTAACGCCACTGACAAGACATAATCCCTCCGAAGTATCCATATCCTCAAATGTAGATCATTCTTGTACATTGTCAAAGGTGGAGTAAGCCACTTTGTTTGTGTCGACTGGTTGCTCGGATAAGGTGAATAACCCTGGCTATGCATAATTATTTTCGGGAGGGGCGATGGTCTCAGTGAAATCAGTTCAGCCGAAATGTTCGCGGTTTACCATAGTCGTGATCAGAAACCCAGAGCACGCAGTCGGAGCAGTCTCATGAATGTAATTAGCACTGGCGAAATCCGGGTACGCATGTACTCGTAAAACTGACAATCATACTCGATTTTCCCGTACACATGCACTGACATTAACACTTTCATAAGTGCAACAACAAGCATTAACAGAGAACCGGTTGAATTCAACTGATTCATACAATATTCTTAGCTGTGCACAAACGTTCATGTGAAAGCTTCAAGACAGCAATCGGAAATAGACGTCAGATCCATTTGACCGGGTATAATCATGGCGGGAGTCAAAAGTCATCAGTATTCTACGGATTTGAAGGAGGAAAGGTATTGGTTTTTTACCAAATGATCCGGAGTAAAGTGAGCACTTCACCGGGGTAAAACTAAACAGGTGAGTTTATCGGTCCACAACGATCAGTTTTTCGACATCCAATTGCCTCAGCCTCGGGGAACCCAAATAGTAGTCCAGTCTTTTGGTGACGTATCTCCAGAAATGTCTGCTTCTGCAGTCCGATAAGTGACAACAAATGGAACTGGAGGGACAATGAGAACTGTTCAACAATAAGCTTTTCGGGATATATTTTGAGGTCATTTTAAACAGTCGCCTCTCAACTCATTCAATATGGTTGCCACCCTAATTGCAAGAAAGCCGATGAATAACCAAGGAATTAGAAAGAGAAGTTGATTAGTATGGGGTAGATTCAACGAATGTTCTTCTAGCCTTGTGGAACCTTATTAGAGGAGCTGAATAGTGCGCCCCTAATAGAGCACACTTTAGATAGCTTAGCGATATTTTATCCTTCCGATTACCTTTGAATAATAATGTGATGTAGAAGGTTCCCTTAGGAAAATTTCCCATCTTGGAGTATGAACAATAGAAATTGGAAATGCCCTTCGTCTGCTGCCACGCAACTGATGATTTTGTCTCAGCAAATAAACCACTGTATAAAAATCACTTCTACTGTGCGAGCCAAAAATTTCAGAAGCTCATGCATTGCACTGTTCATGTTAGTTTGTGAATTGTAGATCTGATATGGTCTATCTTCTATTATCGGTAATTTTTTGACGTAAATAAAGTAAAACTAGGACCCTAATCCACTTTCTGTGAACAACTAAATGTCCCCATTACCAGATATTAAGAGCGTTCGGTAGGTTGCATGCATTTTTCCTGCTACAAATCATGATAAATGTCGTCCACATTAGTGGGATATGTTTAACTTTCGTGACAAGAAAAATCCTCGTCGGTCCAGTCACCCGGAAGTTTGCAGTAATTGGTCACAAGAAGAAGATACATTACAGTATCCTACAAAACCCCGATAGCTTCAAATAGCTTCACATAACCTGTGCTTCCGTGTGCACTGGTGAAGATTGTAACTGTGAGAAGTGTGGGATTAAAGAGAAGAAAGAGATGTGGGAAAAGAAAGGAGATGCGAAAAAAAGATGAAGGCGTGGACGAAGGAAAACCAGGAAATCTGTGTTTAGGATAAACCATGAAATATTTTTCGTATCACAAGGTCTCCTCATGATTCGACAGAGGTCATCTATGGTAGACAAATGCCTTTTATATATGATGACGAATTTTTGTTGATTCCAGACACTTATTGAACTGCTGAGCAACACCGAGATAGGTGGACTCCACGAAGTCAATCCATGGGCTCTAGCGGCTTTTCCCAGTCGAGCGATTTGTCATTGTTTTCCAGCGAAGTTCACATGGACCTTTGTGTGCGGCTGAAAGTATAGTATGCGGTAGTTGTATTCTGCTTGGTGTTCGTTTTTGTTCTAGCGAGACTTCTAAAAGGAAATTGACAAGTGAATGTTCCCATTTTCGCCGTGGCTGTCTGTCAATTTGATTTTGTTTCTTACAGGATCGTTGAAATTTCAGCATCAAAAAGCAAGTCAAATTTAAGTTACTCATTGAAGTTCGAGTAGCTGAACTCGAAAAGAAAATGCGAGTAAACGGTAACCAAAAAGAAGAGCACCTCACATCGGAAGTGGTTTTATTGGTGAGGTCCACAGATAACCACCACTGTCGAATTTCATTTGGAAAGTGGATGAAACGATTTACAGTCAGGTGAATTTAGCGAACGTTGCCACGTTTTGCATGCCACGTTTGCCCTGGTCCATGAAAACTGGGACGTTCTCATCAGGCTTCATTCCACGAATAGTCTGTTCTGTTCACGTGAGGATGAGAATGTTATGATCGTTATTTGTTGGTTTCCAGCGCTTCACGCGATTAGCAACCGCTGAGACAAAACGTCAGACGGTTGATCGACTTCCTTCATAAACTCAACAGGTAGATTTGTTGCTGGTTGACTTTGCTCAGACATTACTCCAAAATATGACGTGTTTAGTGTATGGTTTCGCTGACAGATATCGAAAAATTTTATTGGCATTCTCCAAAAATAACGCTAATGTGCACTTTAAAGTTCCGCGTTTGTCACCCATAGTATTAGTGGTTGAAATCTCAACACGGAGCTCAGCCATTCACAATCATGCAAAGAAGCGGACCACCGGAGCTTAATAAAATGACTCCAACCCGAGCTACGCAACGGGAAGCCAACAACAACAACAACCGGAGGACACAATGGATTTTATTTACAAATGATGATAAATCACGATTGGAGGAATATATTTGGTCCAATTGAATTCAAAAAGTACTAGTAGACCTGTAGGGTGTGTAATGGGTTCTGCTGGTTCGATTTCGCGTTCAGCCGGGTTAATCGGATTTTTAAGTGGAGACCGCCTCGGAAAACCAGAAAACAGATTCACGTGACTTGGTCGAAGTGCATGGACGCAAATAATCGGTTGTGTAGGTTTTTAGTTTAGCCTGACATCACGCGCAAACAAGCTTCGTGTTCCTCTGTTTTGTGGTTTTAACTGCTGTCATTTTAATTTTCTTTGTGCATTATCATAATTTGCCCTGGATTTACATGATGCAGAAAACACCCAAAATATTCTCGTGGCCTTAGTCAGCCTAGAAACTCCTACGATGTGTGTTCCGTGCAGATAAATACCACTTTTCACATTCATCGTTGTAATTCTGTTATGTATTCTTATGTGGTACTGAGCCTACTCGCCGAGATAACATACCAAGTCTGTAATTTAACCTGTGAGGTCCCATTTGGTGATTCCCATGACTTTCTCAGAGACGCAATAATCAAACGAACTGGATTATCTGATCAGAAAAGCCTTGATACACTTTTTCCCAAGTGTTGACATTGAAGATCGAAACCAACACAACTAATTAGTTACTATAGGCAAATTTTAGGGTCTCACAAAATGGATGGCTCGCGGTTACGACGTATGTAGACGAAAAAAACTCCTTCTGCGATCCGATACGTTTTGGTATCCTTCAAGGAAAGCAACTCGATAACAGAAGTAACTGAAGCTGCCAACAGAGTGTTTGAAGCTAATCCCGAGATTAAGAGGTCTGTTTAGATCCCTTTTGTAACGTCTGCAAACCTCATCTCGCAAATTAAGGAACAATTCAATAAGCCAACGCCTCAGATGAATGTTTTTCTCAAACACGTAAATCAAGAAAATTCACCGTCGAACCATCGAACATTTAGAAGTATATATAAAATAGACAGAACCTGTGGGCCAATAACCGCTTCCAAAATCGCTTTTAACTTTCGACAATCGCTATTACTCGGAGAGGTTTGTCATAGTTGCAGACAGCAGCAAATCTGTACGAGATTACCAGGTGGCCTTCACGTGAATCCATGACAGCTTTCCTTCTTCAAGAGTTCCTCATAATTGTAGTTTGCTTGCTGGACTGACTTTCGAGTCGGAACTAGGGAGGGGGGTGAGTAAGATTCTGCAACAGGCACATTACCTGGCGGACCAAGCGGGTACTCGTTTTCAGCCTAGGTTTCGTCCTAGTCGATAGTCCGTGCACTTGGTTGTCCGAAATGGACCTATCTAAGCTGCCTTCCATACACAGTTGCATTGCTACTTCAACCATTGTCTTACCCAATTGTTTTGTTATAATTCCGCAATTCGGTGGAAGTTCATTGTCAAAAAATCGGTAAAGCCTGTCTTTGAATAACATCTTTAGACTTTCTTCCATAGTTGCACGTATTGCATTGCTGTTCTGAAGGAAGATATTGTCTCTAGAAGTCTCCAAATGCCTCAAATAGCTATGATTGGTGGATTCTAGAGTAGTTTTCACCTATCGTACCAAATTCTCTGCTTTTACGATCGAACATGAGTAGTGGAATGCTGTACGGATACGCCGACATCTAATGCGATCACGGCAACACTTTAACTCACCTGAGCAAATGTGCGACCTGTTGTCGATGGCACAAAATTTCAGAATCCCTTCTTGACTGATTTACGTCAGTAGCATCTGATTCACAAATGACGTAGTCAACATATGTGTCGGGAGCAAGTCTGGCCATTCTGAGTTAGAGTCAGTTAAACGATGGACCACCTGGCTAAGCAACTGCGGAATGTAGCTTCCCGGCCATGAATTCCAACTGTTTGGTCGGGCATAATTCTTGCACAAGAATGTCCCGCAGTTCTGTGTTGCTATGCGCATCTAGCTTCGGTCCTCAGCACATTTTTTGAGTCAAAGGATTCATCTCAACTCCAGAGTGAGCTTTGTGTAACTGGAGCAGACATGCTTTGCGTACTCGGTCGCATAGTAATTTATTCCCGGTACGTGCTTCAGTTTCACGTCGTTTTGACCTTTATTTTTAACAGCCCGTATGAACGCAAAATAATGCAACTTTGTAAATTGCTTCAGTTCGCCCCTCACTACAAAAGCACCTGTTCTAGTGAGATCGTATTCTTACACCGAAGAAAATCATGAAATCGACCTATGGAATCAGTACAGTTTCACATATGTTAAACTTGGATCATTCTCTTATGGTTTTGGTTGCTACCTCGCAGCATCTACTTCAAGAAGAAACGAACGGTGAAGGTGGCGCACTGTCCAGAATAAGGTCAAAGGTTCTCTTTCTCTCTCTGTCGGTATATCCGCTGTCGGCTGTAGTGCGCAGACTAGAGCTGAACGTAACTAGACATTCTTCTTGGTCCGAGAATGCTCCGAGCTTAGACTAGGGCGTATTGGTACTCAGCATGGTAATTGATTTGGATGATCCAAGCGGAATTAGCTTTGGTAGGTCGTCAATGTTCGCAGTCAGACTACGTGAACATTTCTCACACTTGTCAGTTCATTTACAGCTGGTACCTACCTGGGACAGCCATCAGAGTATAAAAACACTGAAGGTCTTCGCGAATCTCCAAACGGCAGCCCGAAGACTAACACTGACTTCAACGCTTTAGCCTATACTCGACCTTTGATCGATAGTCGGATGTCACACCGATGCCACAGATGACTCAAATCATCAAGTGCTAATCGGGCCTTCTGTAAGCGCGAAAACACTTAATTTGATAAAGGACCACCAGGTTGGATACAAATAACCAAGTAACTAAATTTATTCACATTACCCAGTTGTTCTCGTGTAAGAATAAGATACGAATTCAGTCCAGTTCAGTCCTGCAACAGCATTTTACACTTCGAAGTTGCAAAACATACATGAACCATAATTGAGACGATCGAGGAAGATGTACGGTTTACTTGAATGTTTACTCAGTAGGATAACACTGTTTGCATATTCTAAGTCAGACAGATTCCTGTCTGAACAAATATGAATGCCACAGTTTCTCACATGAGGACAGGGCTATTTTCGTGACCATTAAAGGTTGAATGTGGGTAACTTTGACTGCCATTGCATCTGGAAAACTTGGGTGAAACAACTCCGCAAGCACGAATTCGGGTTTAGCTTTGGCTTAGAGACATTGGAAAAGTAAAACGAATTTCCTCGATGCATCCTTCAGTGGGAGGTAGCACCAATGGACTGCACGATCGACTGAGTCGAAAGCCACTTTCAAATCAAGAAAGACAAAAGTCGTTGTTCTTCGCAGTATGCGCCTACGTCCTAAGATCTCTCGCAAAGTGAAAATTTTGTCACTGCAGCCACGACGAGGATGAAAACGGGCTGAGTTCTCATGCACACACCTTTCGCGAATAATCGATGGAGAATAACGCCCGCGAGCAGTTTGGATGTCAAGCTTACCAAACTAATTCCTCTATGGTTTCCACATGACGATCTGTCACCTTTCTTGTAAACCAGTTCTTGAGAGTCTCTACCCTTATCCAGAGTGATACCAGAAATTCGGTTAATCCCAATTTTAGCAATTCACCACCAAGATTAGCAAAGGATGGTGACAGTCCATCTGACCGAGCTGGCTTATTGCTTTCATTTCGGATGAAGGGCTGGCGTTCACTTGCATTGGATCACTTGAAGGCATAACTGAGCTTGGGCTAACTAAATTGTTTTGCCCAAAGCTCCCTTTGACCTCCTGACCAGCGATCGGCAAGTATCCGACGGAGTAACTGAAGTTGACGCCTTCCGTCGTTTCTGAGCCTTATGTGGCAAGCCGCCCTGCTTGGCAGTTGGCGCTGTGTGCAAGGCAGCTTTGATCTTCCACCACTGTTCTCAAGGAAGCTGGACACTGTTGGGACAACAACCGCCTTGAGCACTCCTGCTGGAATTGAAGCCGGGGGTACACGCAAAAATCGGTTTTGCGGGACGCGTGGTTTTTGTGCAGGTGTGACCACAAACTAAGGGCGAACTGAAGCAAGCACGGACCAAAGTATGATCTGAATCCACGGGTATGAAAAAATTATCAATCCTTGATTTTAGAATTGATCCATATCTGAACAGTATTCGAGCTCGGCGGGATTCGAACCCACGGGTGGACGCAATTTTCGATTGGCCCTCGCCATCGGTGGCCGGTTTTAGTATGATCAGTCGGAGTCCAACGTTGTGAACCGACGTCGGGTGTGGTGTTTACCAAAACATGTATGTGATCAGAACAAACTCGGATGGCATGACCTCGTTGTCGTCACGACCAGCGGGGGCAGAAAATGAACCTCTGCTGCGTTGCTGCGTTGCTTCGTTTACATTAAGCAGTCATTTTGGGCATTAGAATCACCAGTCATGAACTCAAAGTCCGTTCAATGTACTGGACCTCATCTTTGGCATCAGAAGAGCTGCAGACAATGGGTCCAGGCACAGATACGAAGGACAAACAAGGACTGCTATTGATACATACAGAACCGTCCAACAAAATTGCACACAAACGACTGGAATGGCTGGAATCCAGTCAAACAGTGTACTCCTAGCTCCCACAAATGTGCTCGAACTGGATCACCGGACGAGCCCGGTGTGAAGCAAGTTTCACTAAGAGTAAGTACGAAAGTGAGATCTTAAACGTACCTTTCTGGAATACAGCAGACATCTATTTTAAAAGTTTAGGAGTTCTAGCTTGGTCAGTTTCTTGACCTATCTTGTTTTTGTACGTGGACATCAGGGGAGCTGAGTAAAGTTGAAACTTAGGTTTAAGTATGCATCCAAATTATTTCTTGCCCTTCCATTAGTTTTATCGTCAGGTAAATTTGTGAAGTCACATTTCTTCGTGGCCTCTTGTATGATCCCTACATCAGAATAACGGAAGCTAGTAAGGTTGCTCATAGGAAGGATCCTGGATGGATTGAAAAATCAGCGGGCTTGAGATCTTGTTTAAGCAGGAGCTCCTCTACATTTCCGGACGGTTGATGTCAATCAATCGCCTAGTTAGTTTGCTAACAGTTTCGTCAATTCTAGCTGAATAATGCGAGTACCAATACAAGTATTCTTTCTGATTTTATGTACTTGAGCGGGAAGTGTTCACGTGATGCTTGTTATGTAAGTCCCAAGACCACACACGCAGACGCACGCGCACACACTTTTAGGTCAGCAACTGTTGCCGAATATTCGCCTTCGACTTTCGTCGGTCGCAGCCATCCGGACCGTTTGACCGTAGGCGCAGGCGACAACAAAGCTGCACCGGATCTTTTCATGTGACTTGCGCGTTGGTTGATCATGAACACAATTATTTAGAACCTGCTTTCAACGGTCCACCCAGACACTTCACGACGGAGAACGAGAGGAAACGGAAACAAAGATTCCGTCACGTGACCTTGAAACGAGAACACAGCATTGTAACGTCGTACCTTGTGCATCCAAAAAGGTTACATTGTATCTTCTCAAATTACATGGATACATTTTGTAATTAATTTGGAAACGTCTGTGTAAGAGACATGTTTAACAGTTGCACAAACGCAAGGGATTATGGCTAACGACAATTACAGAAAAGACGTATAAATATAGTAGTAAGGTAAAATGTATTATAGTTTTTGCTCTGCTGTCCGATTTTCTGCCCACAAAAACCCTTATGATATGTCCCTGAATTCTGGATTGGCAAATGCATTATGGCAGAAGAATCATCTAAGTTATTGATCAGTTGCAAAAGGTTCATTAATTCCGAATGTTGACAATCGTTGCTAAGAAATTCTCCTTCCTTTTAGATTACTTTAAGGAATATTTTCGCACCAAAGACCTACCATCAAATACCGAAACATGAGTGGCTGAGTTCGACTCAGAATGGGAATCATAATTTGAATGCGCACAACATTCATGCGCACTTGAGCGCGGCGGTCGATTTTAATCCGAATCCAGAAACACATTGGGAGGATGTGAGGCCAATGTTGAATTATTCACGTCGGGTAATGGCCATGTAGATAAAACTTCGCGTAATCTCTCCACGATTGCAACGTTTCAACCAAAAGTGGGATCGAATACTTTTAACCTGGCCCGCCAGACTGCCACGCTTAACATCGTAAGCTTTATAAGTGATTTTTTAACTGGCTGTCCGACTTGATTATGAAATATTTCTTCCTGAAAAAATCATAGTATTTTCACTTTTTCTAACTTATAATGCTTTGGTGATAAAGATTTTTTATCCTTGTGCAGACGGAGATGCTTTCAACACCCGTCCACCTCGGTTATTTTGCCTGCGTTCTATGGACTAGACGATGGTCGATGAACTGTTGCGGTGCCCTTGACACAGTCTGTTGACTCGCGCCAGAGACTACTCGCTTGAACGACAAGTAACTGAACTGGAAATAAGACATTATTCGTATTAGGGGTACGGTCATCCAAATTAACCGATGAGTCGGAACAAAAAGAAACTGTTCGAATAGAAAAGACCCGGAAGATTGCTCATTCTAAAATAAATAGGATCAAAATATAGTTAGAGATGAAACAAACTGAGAATAAGGTCAGCATGCATTGAAAATAACAACGATTTCGAGTGAAAAGTTCTGTAACTTGCGGATATGACCACATACAGGAAGAGCACGGAAATAGAACACCAGCAGCTTTATTGAGAAAAGCAAGGCTCAATACAGCTGTTTCACCCTTGTTAGGAATCAGCAGCAGCGCATATCCACCGCAAGCGAATCCGGGACGAACGCCCTAGCCATTACGCTACCGGGCAGGCTCCAAACGGTTTGTTGAACTTCATCACGTGATGTCGATCCCCACTAATAGATGACTTCTGTGCAGGTAGCCTAGGTAAGACGAAGTCTTTGTGTATGAACTACAGAGCTTGGCTACCTGGCATGTGTTAGTTGTAGGCTAACTACAGCGAAGCCATCTAACAGTCGGGATCGATTGCGTTGCGCCAGCGGAGCGTTGCCGTGCAAGCCAGTGACGGTTAGGTGCAACATCATGTGGCGAAGTTCAATAAACCGTTCAGAGCCTGCCCGGTGACGTAATGGCTTAGGCGTTCGACTCAAAAATCTTTCATCCCGGTTTCACATCCCAGTTCGGGCGCGGTGGATGTGCACCGCTGATGATTCCTAACAAGGATGAAACAGCTGTACAGTGCTTCCATGGTTTCTTTATGGTGAGTTGAGCGATGATATCACATGGTGAATTATTTCATGAAAACATTCAATCTTCTACTACTATAATGTATTTCACGTTTAGTTTAAGCAGTTAACTGCTCCATCTCCTCATTTTGTGCTATTCAGCTCCCGGGCATGACGGTAACTGTCAGTATGACCTTCTAAGTGCAACTTGCACAAATTCGATTTTAATTCTCTTACCCAGTCATAAGCCCAACGAGTTTGCTGACTAATTACAAAACCTTATGTTTACTATGCAACACATACTACCAGAAATAGGAACGGTGCATAACCGTGGTATTTTAGTGGAAACAGAGAAAACCGTGGGGACAGACAGTTGAAGGGCATATGTTCACTGTGAGAAAAGAAAGTTAATCTCATGAAACACGATTTAGCGCTACACGGTTTTCTTCACTTTGGGTGATCGTAACATTCCTGATCCGATTAGGAAGAAGCGCACGTTCCGTTTTGCAAGACCCAGTCATCGACAAAATTCAAACTAAATTATCGGGCCTCGTTACTGGGTCGCGAAAATCGCACGAGTCGTGCCCTTTTGGGGGTGTGAATAAACCCGGCGACTTGTTTTCATTCAAATATAGTTCGGAGCTGTTAAAACCTACCCAAACTATGTTTGGAAGGTAATAAATGATGGCCAGGGATCCCAAAAATACAAAAGAAATCCGAAAAACAGCCGTACTATTAGCCATTTTTGGTCAACCATGCTGCGAAATTTGATCGCATCATACTGATACAGTTGACAGCTAGTTTTATGTTAAGTATTGTGGTTTATTTCCGACTAACCATCTGAAATAGTCGAGTGGTGAACAGCGAGCAAAATGTTTAGGAGGAAACATTGAGAAGCAAAATTCTTCGTGTCCTAACTAGATATTCGTCAGCTTAACTTCCATTTTTTGCATACAATCATACTGTTCTGTTAGGACCACAATAATTAGTGTTATCGTAATGCCGTACGGAATATCAACAACAGATATAACTGCGGTTTCCCAACCAAGTGCTTTAGGTTTGTCGCACTGAGATACCAATTATTTCATGCAAAATTGCAAACGACAGACTTTTTCATGTGTTAGACAGCCGTCTCAAGTGCAGTGAACATAATACTTGTATTGCATTGTTTTTAATTCCGATATGCATACTTTTCGGTTTCATATGTCACGCTATCGTGATAGTAGACCGATAACAAGTGAAAATGACAGTAAACATTCCAGTAACCACTTGAAACCCTGTGTAACCATAATATACACCGATGATTTATTCTAGTCTGAGGAAAGGTCCATGAATTACTTGGTCATCGTGTAACGGCACTTCACCACCGAGAGAATGTCATCAATAAGAAACAGGAGCAACGCGTCACGTGCACACGGATTTTCCATTGGCAAGCAGAAAGTAATTTTGAAAACTAGACATCTAGACAGTCCAGGCTAGTTGTGTTGTGTACATACTCTCGTAGTTCGCCTAATTGTATTCATAAGTAAACAAACTCATGTGTTTTGTTCCATTTTCCATTCTAACTGTCACCAGTCTCATTTAAAGTGGTATTTACCAGCAGAAATTTGTGAGAACAAAAATAAAGTTTCCGTTTTGTGTTAGCTGGGATTTCGTTTACTGAACTTGACAAACTGGTTACGTTCTGGGTTCTCCGGTTTTATTCACAATGATAGTAACATCATCGATCCAGGCTGGATCAAAATTTATGGATGCCACATTTTCGTTGAGTTGCATGTCAAATAATCAGCAATTGTAAAATGTACCCTATGAAAATCATAGAAAGAGCATCTATAGATAGTAGTGTTTGTGTGGGAGTTGTTGGAACCGTGGACAAGGAGGGAGGAAATCAATTTTCGTATAGTAGTAAGGTATCTCAGTATATAATGTAAGCAACTGGCAAGACTGGTGGCCAGCAACAAATGGTAAAGGTTGAAGATCAATCCGACAAACTATGCGATTGTTTCCCAGTCGGATTAGTTCTGCTTGGAAGTCTCAATTGTGAGCAAAAGATTGCCAGGTAGATCGATTGCCCAGCCAAATTAGAACCGATTCGCTCAGTAAGTTATACAAGTGTGCGTGTGTGGGCATTTGCATATTCTGTGGGCATGTTTCCGTCGGACTGATCGATGGCCGTGTGCAAAGATTTACGATTCTATTAGTGCTTGCCAGCTATTGCCATCCAAATGTTTGAGTGAAAGAAAGCTAAAAAACCATGCTCGTCTGATATAATTCCTTCCAATTCGACGTTTTTACATTCTTCCACTGCTGTCACGAACGCGACACGGTCGAATCGTGTGATTTCTCAGGTTCGTGTTTATAGGTTCCCTGTACAAAACAAGGCTGTGCGTGTTTTGGTTCCACTTCTCTGATCCAACTCGTGCTGCAGTTCGTACGGCCATTTGGAAACACGACAGTAGAACTGTCGAGCTGTAGACCATCAGCATCTGCGTTTTGTGAACTCTGAAGGAAACGGGAGCAGTAGATCATAGCACTCGATTATAATTTGATCAGAAACCCATATTTACTAACTAGTTGTATAATATTTTCAATCATTTTGGCATAATTTCCAAACACCATGAAATTATTTGGCATAACAAGATTAGCTCTACCCTGAGTAAAATGGATTTTTTAGGTACCGCAGTTAATTCCCGTCAACTAATTAGGTTCACAAAACAAGTGGCCTCAAAGCAATGGGAAGGAGGTTTTAGACATGACCAGTGAAACTGGAATAAGAAAGCAGCTTAGCAATCAAATATGCAATGACAATGGTGAACCCTAAATCGCATCCTGGTAAGTGACATTTCAGTGAAAGTCACGTGGTCGCCCAGGTGATAAATTTGTGTCGTTGTATGTACCGGTAGGACAGTCTTGTGCAGTTCATACGTGACACGATAACATGCAGATACGCGTGATATTCTGCCAATCAGATTTTCCCCAAGGTTTCAAATTATAGGCAGTGGAACAAAATGGCAGTAAGTCCGCGACACGTGTTGCTTGCTTATGCTCGTACTTTTGACTACCGAGGTTTCGTCGAAATGATTCCAGTCAGGACACGCAAGGATGAAACCCGCACGATGTGGTACTGGTCGTTTTTCTCCACCGTAGAGTGTTACATAGTGTAATCAGGAAGTCTGTACACGGCTGGGTGCGAGAACGTCTGACTTTTCTGTTTAGCATAAACACTATCACGGTGGCAAAGTTGCTCGAGACTGTCTTCACCTGTGTGAGCATTTGTTTTCAGCAAGCTTAAACACATCACCTACCAGTGTGAATAGATATTTTAGAAGTACGGTCCTGGTTATAAGTGTACAGTTATATGGTGTTGTGCAAACATCTGTGTACACAAATTTGTACATTTGAATAAAAATACGGTGACATTGAGCAATTCATTGAAGTGACTAGAGCACAGAATTGTAAACAGACCAGTCAAGAAACAAGTCAGAGATGTTATTAACGTTTGCAATTCAATGGAGAGAGATCAGATGTAATTATGCAACATAGGAGTAAAACATATAGTATATAGAATATAAGGTAAAAAACCTGGTAGCACTAGTCTGGTCTGCAGGTCCTGGATACCAATATAATCAATGAATGAATCACACACCAAGTCCAGTGGGATTTACCAATTTAAATGTGAGTGTTTAGCTACCTAATTTGGTAAGGCGGAGGGACAACTTTACGGTCAAGGTTGCAAAAAGCGGTGCGTGAGCAAACAACATCGGTTATATCACCAAGCTAACTCAGACCAATCAAATCTCCGATCACGATGAGGAAGCACTGCATTAATCTGAATGCACGGTTCATCGTTATCTGCGGGACCAGCAAGCGAGGATTGCTAGGGTATTTTGAGGCACTGACAATTAGTCACCAAGAGCATCTCGTGTGCCAAAAACGGGAATAGCTAATTACTTTTGCCTAGTCTTGGTAATGCCTTTAAACGTGAACGGTCCGCTTGGTCTACAACTAGTTAAATAATACATTTCTTGCACCAATGTGTGCATGTGTCTTTCTTTGAGCTTACAAGGGTGTTTGATTGGCTCGTTGCAAAAGATTACCCTGATTGCGCTAGGCCTTTAAGATGATGCAGCGAAATAGTTCCCAATATTTTGTGCAAACTACTACTTACTGTGTTCCTTGTTCGCTGATTTGTACCGGAGGAAATATTTTGGCAAACTAGTATATATATATATCATTTCAGTAGTAGGAGATTGAATGTTTCCATGAAATAATTCACCATGTGATATCATCGGTCAATGTATGTACTAAGTAATCAAGCTCTGTAGGTCATATCCAAAGCCTTCGTTGTACTTAGGCTACCTGCAGAGAAGTCATCTATGAGTAGGGATCGATCGCTGTGAGCTAGCGGACAGTAACCGTGCAAATCAGTGACGGATAGGTACAAGATCATGTAGTAAAGTTCAACAAAACCGTTCGGAGCCCGCCCGGTAGCGTAATGGTTAAGGCGTTCGACTCAGAATCGTTCGTCCTTGTTCGGCTTCGCGTCCCAGTTCGGGCGTGGTGGATATGCACTGCTGCTGCTGATTCCTAACAAGGATGAAATAGCTGTACAGTGCTTCCATGGTTTCTTTATGGTGAGTTGAGCGATGATATCACATGGTGAATTATATATAAATCAGTTTGGATGTACCAGTATAGTGAAGTTTGGGCAACAGAGTACCGGTTGCGCGTACCTGATGAGCCCCAATAATCGCGAGTGTCAAAGACCATAATGATCGTACTTTTTGGAAAGCTAAATGGTGCTGTAATAACTGTTGGAGGGCAAAGATTTGATCGATGCACCCATGACCGGTGTAAAAACCTGTTCTTTGTTGATGAGTTCGTTCTTCGTGCTTGTCGTACCAACTTCAAGGGATGACGGGTGCTGGAAGATTTGACGCTATCGGGATTGAGCCAACACCCAAGTGGATAGCCCATTCACTTTGCAAGCCTTCTTTAGGATGGGGACAAAAATCGACTTCCTAAACGAAGAGGGAACCTCCTCGTGAAGGAAATTAGTCGTATAAATAATCAGTGCTCGTGCAATCAGAAAAAACGGGTATGAAAATGCCTCCGCTAAAACTATATCTGTACATCAATTTTATTTTTGGGACCAGTTAATAGGCAGGGAGTAGATATCTTCTGATGCGTTTACGAATACTACATATCCGGTTATAGCATTTTATTCCGAGATGGGTTATCAGCTTCCTTGAAATCTGTATTGAAGAATCTCGTTTCTCAACATTATAACTTAGGTTCAACCATGTGCCCAGTGGAGTAAAGACAATTCTACTTCAACCAGAAAGCTTGGAGGTGCATGTGTGTATGTATTTATGCATATGGCTTATGTGAATGTCTGCAAATTAACGTGCTCCGAATCTGTGCACGAATCGTCAACTTAGAAAAGAACAGGCGCACTGGGGAAATAATCACTTTGACCGGATTGATATTGCCGAGGGTGACCTTTAAAACAGTCAGATTCAGGGAGAGCAGCAGATCGGACTCTTTCGTGTAACACTTCCAAAAGCGAACTTAGGGACAAAAATGGCGATTTCCTACGGGTAGCAACTAATGGAACTTGTTTTGGCAACAAAAAGGAGAAGGCACCAGTGCTGAGTGAATTTTTCGGTCACCAATACTGACCGGAACCGATTACTCATGACGAGCTCATGTAACCGGGATGTAAACTTAAATAATAAAGCACACGAAGATTTAAATGGGGACTTCACAATCAGTTGTTGATCAAATTCTAAGGAAAGACCATGGTATTGCGTAGAACCCGAGTGAAAAATTACAAAATCATCCCGGAAGCGTGTCACTTGTTGTGGTTTATTATCGTTTACTTAATCTTCGTTTGTCAACCTGGATTAGACGGCATTGTGGAGCAGAGAACAAATTTGAGGCGAACTAGTGCGTGTTTAGGGGTTGTAAAAGTTGACCTGGAACCTTGAGAACTGGTCCCCAAAAGGGTTGTTTCATTTCTCTCCGTTGCTACCACCTCGTTATGTTCACGATCACACTCACCACTCTATCATCTTGTCAAAAAGTAATGCCGGACACTCACCAGATTCTCAGTTTAAAAACTTAAAAATATCCAAAGCACAGAAAAGAGCAGCATGCGATGGTCAGAATAATATCTTGAATACCACAAACAGGCACTGACGGGGACTTGAAAGTAGGCCTTGCAATACCGAATTTATCAATTCATTCGTTATCCCCTTTCTCCAGAGTTGGCCTGAATAAAAATTTTTCTTGCAGTGACACCTTTTTGAAGTCCATAAGATTGGTTGCGCATTCCCCGGGGGTATTCCAGGTCTTTAGACATTCGGTTAGCAGTCGGGTTAGACGCTTGCTTCGGAGGGCTCATCGACACCCGAGAAATCGTTACGCAGGACAGAGCGCTGCTCCCAGAAATCAGTTGTTTGACGGAATGCTCAAGTCATCCATTTTATCTCCTTGTGTGCGGACCATTTAGCGAAAGGTTGATGAGGTAGCAGACTTGGCTTCTCGGAAGAAAGCCAAAAATGATGGGGCCATTCTCTTACAGAAACGTTGGTTGCATGTTCATGTAGGTGCCTGTGCAATTCATCTTGGTAGAAACTGTGTCTAGGAGCCAAAGCTCATCAGGTTTGAGAAATGAGGGAAGTGACTCTGTAATGTTTGCATGTCGCAGATAGCGTAAGTATTCCTGTCCCATATTCTGTTTTAACAGTTCTCAAACTATATGTACCTCTATCTTTTGCGAATCACAACATAGCGCATTTCGGTCCATCATGTTCGTCAACTTCTCTACTGTTGCTGATACCTAAGCGCACCATTTTAGACAATCTGTGAATGAATTTTCCAACCATTTCATTGTCTTCTATCTTTACTTCCTTCATTGATGAAATAGCAATGCATATCGTTTTCGGGAAGGAGGCCACGGCCAACATGAGGCGGTCAAGTGGGGCAGTGCCCGGCAGTTGAAGGATTCGAACCCGTGCCCTTCACGTCCACACACCTCGACCTTAGCCGCTTTATCACCGCCGGTCCAAATGCTCCCTAGCCGGGAATCGAACCCGGGCGTTCTACATGAGAGGCGGAGATATTAACCACTACACCAATGGTGACTTCAGCAGACTTGATACTTATTTCTTATTATCATCTTTTCATTTTCTTAATCATACAGTTTCGTACGCGCAGCAATGCTTGTCGTGACCTGGACTCAGTTACATTTATCCGCATCTTCTGCCTGCATAAACCAGCTTCTATTGGAATGCTTGACCACTGTAATTTAATTCCTCTCGAGGGTTATTGCAAAAGTAATTGGTAAATTCTATCCACTAGCTAAGCCGGGCTTGCTCACAAGAGGACGTATATTTGTTGGGTGATTCGGTAGGCTCCACTGACTTTCTCATCTTTCCTCTCCATGCTGAATCACAATATTGCCGGCAGCTCACGGACTGCTTTAATTTCTGGGATGACGTCGGGTGCCCCACTAAGCCATGATGTTCAACTTGACAGGCTGTCGTCGCCTCATTGCTTAAAATGACTTCGTCGAGCTAAACAAAGGACATACAAGGATGGATTGTAGCACACCGTCAAACAAGTCACCATTGCTATCATGACTGAGATTTGGCTTCCGAACTCATTGTATGCGGACACCCGCTTGGATAAGAAAAACTGCCGCGGGATTTGGAAAGTACCGAAACAAGTGTGCATCTCAAAACCAAAATGCACCCAGGACGTCCAAGAGACCAACCATCAGTGTTGCAAAAGCTCTGTCCAGCTCCCACCTAGTCATTCATTAGTTGCTGTTAATGAGATTACTGTCTTATCAGAAGAAGGCTATCCTGAAAACTTTGCTTAGAAGCATTAAGTCTTCTGGACCCGTTTTTACTGTCTCCCTTACCATTCAAAGCACGTGCGCTTGATCTTGCTTGGTCACCAGTCCTTATGAAGGTGGTCGACAACTTAATCACTAGCCACGCTTTAACCAACATCCAGATCCTTGATCCCGAGCAGTTTGCGTATAAATTGCCGGTCTTTACATTCGATGGTGCAAGTTATATTGTCCAAGCGATTTCTTTGCCCCTGGTAGTAGATCCCACATTAAGGCTTGCTTTTCCTGAACATGCTGACGCTTTTGAGTCCCACGACCCCGGGTACCTTTTTCGAATCCTCCATGAAAGTGGCACTGATCAAAGTACCTTGGATACCTTACGTGAATTCCTTTTACATTTGTACTCAGTTTACCTCTTTCGATAAGAAAAGTCTTCACTTGCTTAAGTTACCTGAAGTATCTTCCAAGGGGCCATTCTATCTCCATTTATTTTCTCTCCCTACGCTAACGAGCCCTCTATTTCCCGCGCTTCCATTGATTGCAAATACGCCGTTGTCGTTATTTTTGACTGTCCATGGCAGCTTTAGTCATACAAGAGATAGTTTGAAGGAATCCCGCAACAAATCCTGTTCTTATTTCATATCAATAAATTTTTACGATATTCAACCTCCTTCAGTGACCTCCGCTGGTTTGCATTTACTAACGAATACATCCGAAAACATTCTCCTGTCCGTTATCTAGGAATAAATTTGACCCGAAATCTTTCTTGAGTAAACATGTTGAGTCTGTGATCCACAAGTTGCACAAACACTTGGTTTTGAATCTCAAGTCGGAAAGCCCGAAGGCTTGTTCCTCAGTTTTTTACCTCAAACATTCTCGTGCTCTAGATGTACTGCTCCCAGGCATATTTACCTGGCTTGAAAGATAAGGATTTTGGTCTCATCGTCAAATCTCGAAAACACCTAGCATTTTATAGTGGAACTAACAGGGGTCAAACTGCTGATTTCGTTGTCTATATATATATATATTGCACGAATCTGAATACAAATAGTGTGCCACCGGAATCATGAGGGAGAACGAGAACAATGAGCGAAAATGTAGAACGGAAAAGAAACCAAGTGTAGGGTTTAAAACACATGCTAGTCCACTAATTGCTTATCTCCCCACTACCGGCCATCCATCGCGGTCCACGAGTCCTCTGCGGGGTTGGTACTACCCGGTTGCCCAAACTGAGATCTAGGGGAGTGGGAGCCGGTGACTGATTATTCAGTTTATGTGCCTTTCGGATGGGGGCTAGACATTCAGGGCGCCCAGTACACCCCTTTACCGCCGAGTTCCCTATAATTTGCCTTTCGATTGTTGTACACCTGGCATATGTAAGCAGAAGACATTTTTATTTCAGATTTTTGCAGTGCTACTTATTACATACAATCGTCACTCTGGTCAGTCAGACGAAATGCAGATGCTGAATAACTCCGGATATATTAGATCAAGTGGTCTTATGACTACGATGGACTACAACAGTCTATTTCACACTCAGACAAACGACAAATTTGCGGCATTAGAGAAAATCAGCAGTTGATATTGTTCAGCTGTCGTATGTGTCCCACAGGAGGCGTATAGCATCTGCCGAATGAATGGGTTGTTGTGGCTGTACATTGGATCACACGTTCGGTCTGCGGAGAATTTTTTTTCACCAGCTAATTGTGATGAATAATGGCTTGCTATTCTGTCACTGAATGGTGGATCCTTGCATACCTGACGAGCGACAATAACCGCGAAACCGGTTGTGTGTGCAGATGTGAAATTCGATAGACATTACGCTGTAGGATCGGGAGGACCGTTGACAACCACCATGACCTTGTACCCATGGGTCACTCATGAGCAGAAAATCGAGGTCTCTCTGTTTGCAGCAAGCTCTTACGTCAAAACTTGACTATCAAAATCCAGCGTGGGATGACCAAACGTATTCTTCAGAAATAAAAGTGAACGCGCAACTTAGTGCACCAAAGAGGAGCTGCCCGAAGGTAGCCTGTCGTGTTCAAAAGTCAGCAAATCACTTCAAAAAGCATTTCAAATAAGATAGTAAAACCGGTTTCGCTTATTTGATATTCATACGTGCGCCTATATTTCCAGTCCAAGATACCAGAATACGTAAGCCTGCCCAATACTCTTCTGTGTGCAGTTAATAACTATTCGTTGAAAGTACACCATTTGTAAGGGATTTTCAAATGAAAATTAGGTCCGAACATTGTACCCACAACCATCCGTTTTCTGAAGGGGTATCTCACCAATTACATACCCACTTCATTAACCCGATGAACACCAAACAAAGGCCAACAGATTGTTATTTTTATTGCCTTACTTGATTTCTTGCCAGCTGACCAATACCAATGAATGAACTAAAACAACAGCTTTCTAACATCCACGGCAACTATTAAGTACTCGCTTGTTTCAAGATCACTCAGTGACAAAAACTTGGAAAGGATGAAATTTACAATTCACTTCATAATCTGTCAATAAGTATGGTGCTGAAAATTCATTTCTGACGGTGATTGGAAACACGTTTCGATTTGACAATGTGCACATCCTAACGAATCCTCTCGCTCTTCACGTTCAAATGACTTTACCTTGTCCGCCAACCAAGTTGGACTCAAACTAAATGTTAACTGTTTGGGATTAGCGGGTTTTACTTATTCCCTTTTTTTTCTATGGAGCATCAGGTAGTTGGGGAAACGACCTAGAACAACAATGATTCTGTCTATGGAGGTTTGACTAGGTCATAACAGCATACTATTCGCGTTTTTACTTCGGTTTTCCTAGACAGATCCGATTGCAGTCAACACATGAAGCATGTATGTGACACTGTTTCGTTTCGTATTTCGACTCCTGTCGAACTCTGTCTCCGTCTTTCAACGATATCGTTCACGAGCACGAAGCACTACGTAAGAGCAAGCAAGTGTTTCAAAGTATATCGTTAGCTTGCATTATCTACACAACCCGCATCCTTGGACGAGCTGTGCAGAGAAAACAAAGCCAACGAGTATGAATATTTTGTTTTTTTATCCGCCTTGGAAATGTACGATTACCGGACACTGGCTTACAATCGTAACAACAAACACATCGCAGAGCCTTTGTACAAGCAGTAACAAAGAGATACACAATCTAACTACGTGCATATCACTATCGAAACCTTGATCTGAATCTGGGATGGGGTTGAAACAAAAAAAACTAGCAAATCGGATGTCAGAAACTGATGTATCCAAGCGGAATGACTTCAACCGATGAGAATACGCGGGAAAACAAACGAGGCCCGTCAGTCATGCAGTTAGTAGAGGAGGTTTGAGGATCTGCAAGAACCACGAGTTCCGAGCAAGTTTCGGCTATAATCAGCAGGCCGCGAACTAAAACTTTGGATATTGCACCAGCAAAGTGAGGTGGTGGAATGGGAGACAATTTTTCTTGTTAAAACTAGCGCGAAGAATGAGAACAAAAAATTTCACGATTGCTGATATCGAATGAGAAGACACCGAACCTGTGAACGTATTTTACAAACAGACAAACAAGAGCCGGATTTGATGGCGGAACCTAACCACTCGCTGTTCCGGTATATTTGTTGGGAGAAAGAACGATCAGTTAGCGAAAGGTACACTGTAGAAACTCACGAGTCTTGAGTGGATCAAATGCATTGGCGTTAAAAATATTCAGGTAAGCAAACACGAAAGGATATCACATGAATGAGGATCGCGATGCAAGAAACCAAGAGGAAATGGCAATCTTGCATACCGTAGCTGACCAACCGAAAACAATGTACAGAAAACGTTGACAGCGTTGTGAGAATAGCTGCATAGGCGGCCCGCACGGCGTATAAAAACGGACTGATACATGTAAATGGGTAGGAATAAAAAGTATGTAAGCGTGTCTATGAACAAAAAGCATGAATAAAACCCGAGAAATAGTGAATACTTCTGGCGAGAGCAATCAGAAAAACATCACAGCGTGACATAAGAGAAAACTTTGTTGCGCAAGATGATCACAGTGTCAGAGTGCACACGTCAGAAACGGAAAAGGGGAAGAGCCGTCTGTACACCGGGGTTAGGAGTAGTAGGATCGATGCCAGGAAGTGTCGATTAGATACGAGGGAGCAGATCACTACAACTCAGTGCCAATTTTCACGGCGTACCATCCGTTCTTAATTGGATTGAGACTGCAAAGAGTAACCAGAAAGCGGATGGCATCAGCATGTTCGCTGGTGGTACGTAATTGTGCTGTGGACCGACTACTTCACTTTTTGAATGCACTCGTTTGAACCCATCAACAACATCCTCGACGAGAACCGGTAGTGCGAGCAGCCCCAGAACCTCCAACTGCATCATATGGCCCTCGACGATTTGCGGTTGATTGTTGCGGCCCTATTTTGACACCGGTAGCCTTCGGAAACGAATACGAAATGAAACAGAGTTGCAAATAAGTTTGAAAAATGAACATGAAATGGGGGTCTGGGTGGAATAACAACAATATAGTTAATGTAATTAAATAGAGAAGAATCATGTGCTAGACATTGTTTGCATACAGCAAAACTCAACATCGCCATGATGACTTGGGAAGCCAATTGAACTCCTATCAAACAATATGGATATGGTGCGCGCACCCTGGGACTGGCTGCGCTACAATTCTACCACCGTTATTTTGCTGAATTTTTGTCGGATATTTCGTTCGATTATGGTATCCGTTCGCCGCTAAAATCGCCCGAAATAATTGTTTAAAAATCTTGTTTCTCAATATG
Source organism: Fasciolopsis buskii (assembly GCA_008360955.1). Taxonomy (NCBI): domain Eukaryota; kingdom Metazoa; phylum Platyhelminthes; class Trematoda; order Plagiorchiida; family Fasciolidae; genus Fasciolopsis; species Fasciolopsis buskii. Next base: position 181,945 of record LUCM01001445.1, on the reverse strand, counting down.
GCCTGGGATCACGCACTGTCGCACTTCAAAGTTCTTCTTATCCATCTAAAAGAGGCACTCGTGCCGGCTCGCAGGCAGCTCTTGAATTCAGCCTTGCGGTCAAGATGGTCATCTCGGCATTGTTGAGTACCAACATCCGCTCTCGGTTTACAAAAATGTCGGATCTGTCCTTCGCACTTCAATCCATGCTCGCACTTGTTTCATCTGCATACAAGGATCGTGGCTGAACCCAGATATCGCTGATTCACTAGTGTCGATAGACAGCTTCTGACTCCATCAGCGTAACAGAATTTCAGACAAGAAGAAAACTGGAGGCGGTGTGGCTACATAAACTTCTTCTGGTTTGGCAAGTCCGAAGTTATTTATACGTGCTCGCTAAACGGAAGTGACTGTCTCGTGACACAGTGCCATCCTAGATTTTCTCGTCATACCAGTGCAATCATAACGAACTTATATATTGCCCCTTTTAGTTTGCAACACAATATCGCATCTTCTTTCGACTCTTTTTTAGTATTTGTTGTTCCTCTTCTTGAGGACAATCTGCATATCACTGTAGGTGATTTCAATCATGCAACTACCTTACCACTGACTGTGTTTGATTTGTCTGATCTCTGCGTTTCTCCCACCAGAGGCGATTCCATTTTAGACACAGTTATTACCAACCACCCTGATTTACTTCTCCTGAAACTGCGTGCTCCAATTTCAAGTAGTGATGATTGTCTGCTTTTGTTAAGGCCAAGAATATACCCTAGCTCAGCTTCCCATTCCTTCAGGCAAGCAAATCAAATCCGAGTTTGCCTCCGTAACTTTTCACACAACAACCTTTTTCTTTTTCGGAAATTCCTTTCATTCGTGTCTGCCTGTTTCTCCTTTGTACTCCTGCTCAATGACAATGTCAAACTTTTCACAAAGACGGACAACGTAATCTTTGACATCTGCTACCACTCAGAAACACTATTCGTCTCAAATGACCGTATCTTCAGCCAGAAACTGAAATCCCTAAGAAGATGCAAGGGGCACTTCTACCAACCCCGTAATAAATCAGGCGTGTGATATATTTCCAACCTAATAAAAGCTGAAATCAAACGCATCGACACGACTTTCGCCAGCAAACTCTGAGTGGCAACAACAACCGATTCCTGTGACAAGTCATTAGACTGTTGCGTGGGAAGAGGCATACGAAAACTTCCGCGGATGTCAATAGTATCAATCACGTCTCCATCCATCCTTCCACTTATACCCCAGTCATATATGGACAGGGTGATGATATGACAGTTACAAGTTTTTCTAGAAAAGAGGTGCTCGATCTTTTCCGCACCACTAAAATTACCACAGGGGTTGGTTCTGAGTCTGTTCTCAGCTCTTTTAAGGCATGATGCTGTGGCCCTGACTGATACATCTACTTCTCTAATCAACTCATTGTTAAGCTCATCTTCCATCCTTGACTATTGGAGACCCGTCACTATCATTCTCATCCCAAAATCTAACAGTTCTATTGCTTTAGCAAAACGCTTTCGCCCCATCGCCTTAAGATCTTCTGGTCTTAAACTGACGGAACGTGCTATGTATCCTCTTGACGACCCTTTTCAGTTTACCTATAAATCTAACAGGTACACTTTGGACGCTGTCGCTATCCTCATTCACCACATTTGTAAGCCCCTAAACGCATGGATGAAATCTGTGTCGGCATTTGATTCAGTCCCACGGTCTCTTCTACTTCACAAACTGGAAACATTTGGTTGTCCCAGGTCTTTATTAACATTTCTCTCTGATTACTAACCGGACGCAGTCCATACGAATGGACGGCAAAACTTCAAAACAGTTGACTAACCACTCAGGAGTGCCTCAGGGTACTGTTCTTTCACCTTTTCTCATTTCTACTTACATCAGCGACTTGTCAACTAGCTCCCTCCGTCATCTGTTTAAGTATGCTGATGATGTTGCCCTCTCTCAAGCCGTTTCGAACAATGATGATTTTCAAAGTTTTCCCAACAACCTATCTTCTGTTCACGATTTCTCCGCACGGGCTGGTTTAAATCTAAACATCTCTAAATATTTAGAATGTCTGTTCTCTCTCTCGGTCAGCCTATCCATCCGAAGCGTCTTTCATCAACTCAAAAACTCTTAGCAGGGTTGGTTCTGTGAAATATCTAGAAATTACTGTTGATAAAAATTTGAAGTGGACTTCTCACATTTCTGCCTGTGTAAAGCATCGACGGTTGTCATTTTAAATCAGGAAGCTTCGGCACTACAAGGTGAAACAAAGCACCATCTCCCGACTTGTATACCAACGTATTTTCCTAATCCTTGTTTACTGTTCCCTTGTTATTTTTCCAGGTTTTCTTAGAAAAGAATTAAAAATACTTCATCGGGGCAATCAATTTTTATTCGTGTGTCCTTCATACCACTAACCGAATTGTCCCTAAATCTCTGCGATCAGCACTTATTAGCATGAGAAATTTGCTCGTAAAATACTTCCAGATTCCACACAGCTTCTGCACAACGGTCTTTCGAAGTGCGCTCTCATGTTGCAACAAGGTCCGCTTATCATTCCATACCCTCTAGAATCGATATCTATAGGGACTCCACATTTTGACAAATCGTGACCATGTTTTAGCCGAATTCCTGAGCAACTTACCACAATGAGCTCTGATTATTCCTCGATGAGTTCTTTTCTTTTCACATTTTTACAAGGTAATGAGGGCAAATTTTTTCCTATTTTTAGCCTCACGTTTTTTTACTGAAATAAGATATTTTTCCATATAAAAGTCTATACAATATAACATAATACAATAGTCTGTAATTGTAAAACCGAGAGTGATATTTTACTATCTGAAATCCAACGTAACAGTTTAATGCCTTATGACAAGCTAGAAATACGAACGCATGCCTTATAGCTACTAGGACCCATTATACATAACAGGGTGGGGGGTCGGCAGTCATGAATCTGAAAATTGGGGCGGCAGAAACACACAAAGTTTCATTACATCAAGCGTGATAACGAGCAGGGTGGCAGTCAGTTACCACCTACGACCAAAGCGGCTGGCGGATTTGAGATTCGAACCTCTGATCATCTTGGTTACCTTAGTTTATGATCTTGAATTAGTAATTAATTTGCCTTTTGGCTGTTGCTAGACTATTATGCACTGGTCTATGGAAAACGTTTTGTGACTAAAGTTCTAAGAAAGCGTGTTCCCATTACGGATTCATCAGCTAAGTAATTCGGCCGTAGATCAAATCATCAGCACCATTTGAATGCCTTGTGTACGTCTCCTGCTTTCTCCGTTCATTTGATGGTTGCGTGAACTGCCTATTTCGTCTCGATACCGTCTGTTTGCCATAACTGATTTACCAGTGCCAAAACTATTGATTATCGAAATGCCATCGCTGCCACTAAAACATACTGCGTCAAAGTTAAACAAGTGTACCGTACAACCACATGCTCAATGCATGAGTCCAATGGAATGAGCAAACCGCAGTCTCCAGGCCCCACTGCACGAAGTGGAGACTAAAGGGACCGGCAATAATAATTTTAAATCTTAGCGGCATAAGACCACACAGAACCTCAACGGGTTAGCTGTGGTAACAACCCGGGAGACAATGTTACCACATACAATACAAGTAACCGGGAGATCTGAGTTTCGAATTCCAAATCTTTCGCGATAGTGAGTGTTTCGGACTGCTTCATCGTGAATGCCTCTTTAAATGCTTCAAAATAATCTCCCTCACAAATACCCTTTGATAAGGAACTCCTACATGTTGCCTTCCCTTGGCCGAGTTGTTTTTACAAAAACGCGAGGTCAAGGAGAATGGCCGGCGCCCTCCACCGGATTGATTGACCCTTGGAAATCAGTCCAGGGGAACATGGCCAAATCCTGATTCCCAACTAACCACGGATGGCATACGAAGCCTATGACACTGAGCACCGGTAACTGTGGCAAACGGGCGCACTGAGCGACCGAAGTAAACAACACAACTTGGCCGACAGGCACTCTACCGAAAACATAGTCCTTAATTTGGTCTGCGCAACGAGGTAATATCAAATCCACATAGGCATCATGGATCCCGATGATTCGCGGAAGACGTGGAGATGAAGAATAGAGGAATTAGCACATGCGGTGAACATTATACTGTCTTCTTTCTTCTTCTTCCTCATTGTTTTCGTAATTCACCAGGACTCCGATGGCACAGGATCTGCGCACAAATTTATGCAAAATAATGGTGATAAAAATAACTCGACGAAATCCAGTTTTCTAAAATGTGACCGGGGAAATCCCGACGGATTCACCTAATCCAGCAAACACACGGGGAGAGGGAGGCGGTCAAAACCCGCTAGAAGGATGCAAGGGTGCGGTAATCGAGAAATCTCTCGACGGTGGGAGATCCCGAAATCAACTGGATGTTTACAGCCCGCCAAACTAGAGCTGCACCGACCTGTATCGTTCATCTCATTCAGTACATCAGCCAAAGTATTTGAACCGAAAACAAAACGTTAATTAGTGTACCCAAGAAGACACGTCAAAGTGCAAATGGGAATGAAGTCTTAACGAAAACTCTGAAGAAGCCCCATCACATCCTCGTGCTGGATTAGCATCCTGCTACCTCGTGGGTTAGACTTTTAATTCAAAGGATCCGGCTACGGTCCCCAAAGAAAAACTCCTACGATGTGGGTAGCCTGAAAGAAACACTCGCCAAAAAAACCTACAGTAGTTTTTCTATGAGGAACCTTATTAAATTCAGTTCTTTTTGATCTAAGGACAATGCAAGGTGCCACGAATAACTGCGTCCTACAGATCCGTCTGATAGAAGCAGAGTGGGAGAATAGAAGAGCAAAAGACCAATTAAACCCAACGGTTCACTTTATTTGACTTTCCTCAATGATCACACGAAAAACAAGATGCTCTAGCTAGAACAAGCGATCGACCGAAACACTGACGTTTCTCCATCGTGATTATTGACGCAACAATTGGTTGCAGCCTCCCCCCTTGAAGTCAAAGAGTTCAAGTAGAATGTGTCCCAATTAATTCGGAGCTTGCATCAGACGAGTGCCGAGTTTAGTGCCAGGGATTTCAGTGCCCAAGTAAGTTGCATCGAAGGCAGAAAACAACATAACTTTGGTCTATTAGCTGTGTGAACCGATCGAACCAACATTAGTGAACGACCTATTCAGGTCTGTAGAAACGCGAAATCCTTCTGGTTGGTAATAGATACTGCTAAAGAAGGATAAATCTGCGGAACCTCTTGAAGTAACACTCTTGAAGCACGAGTGTATTGGAAGCTCAGAGCCGCCAATGCCCACCTTGAAGCTTGGAGTAGGATAGAACCACATAAGGTCCCATAAGGCCAGATAATTCACCTACATACCGGTGGACATGAGTCGATCACCGCAGAAGAAAATGGGTAGCCTCGACATCAGTTGCTCTGTTAGATGACCGCAGATTCGTCCGTCCGGATGCGACATAAAGCGAGACGCGTAGATCCATCCGACGTCAGCTGATCACAATCCCGAGAAATGGACGCTTATCGAAATGGTGGATAACGGGGAACGTCAACGGCACTGACTATACACCAGTACGCGCTCGCCTCAAGCTTCACCTATCAGCTCGACAGGAAATCCAACCGCGGGGCAGAATCGACGTGTCCAAGTTAACAATCCCAGGTGATGTCAGAACTCTGTCAATCACATCTAAATTAGCCGATATCGATGAAAATGGTAGTTTAGATGAGCTGTGGATGGGGATAAAATATCCATCAACGGACCATTCTTTGAATCGATAGACGAAGTCAGATGGAAAAGAAGAAACGGGATACCTGCGGAAACTCTTAATCAATGACTTAAGGCTGGAGTTGCGAGAATGCACAATTCACCCGATTACCACGATCTCTGCCGCGAAGCTACACGCTCGGCGAAGAGCCATCGAAATAGATATTGCCACGAAATTGCAGATGACATGGAAACCGCGGCTGCCGTTAAAGACTTGGGATGCTTTTCAGATTCGTGCTCTCCTCTTCGAGAAAGGCCCAACCTCCACACTTCGTGACGGCAGTGGCCACCTCATAACAGGATGCGAACAAAAACTCCAACGATGGGTCAAAAATTTCAGCCAGGTGCTCAGTCATCCTCTCATCTAGCCTATATGTGTAACCACACTAGACGACGTGGAGCAACTGGAAATCATCTCAGCAGTTCAGACAATGAAAGTCAGCCAGTAAGGATGGTATTCCACCCAAGGTCTTCAAATCTTGTTATCCATCTATGTTGAACCCACTGACTCATCGGCTGCATCGCAGCCGGGACTCCGAAACTTTTCCCAAGGACTGGTCAACCTCTATCCTACTCCCTATACCGAATAGGAGAGACAAAACCACATGTGCGAACTACAGAGGTATCAGCCTCACCGATAAAACAGCTAGGTTCTTTGCAACCGCTTTGTTGCTGTTCGGGACGCACGAACATACTCTACCCAGTGTAGCTTTCATCGAGGAAGAGATTGCATTGCGCATTATGTTGAATCCTAGAACAGCGGTGAAAGTTCCAGCAACCCACCACGGCGTTTCATCGACTTCCGTGCAGCATTCGCCTCTGGAACATACTTCGAAATAATGAAATGACGGAAAAATACTTTAGGCTGTTGAAAGCATACTACTTGTTAACACGGGCGCCGTCCACGCCTACAGAGAAGAATCACCGGAGTTCCCCCTTGAATTAGGTGTTCGTCAGGGTTGCCCGCTGTCGCCGATTTTTTTCAACCCTGCTACAGACTGGATAATGCTTCGTGTCCTCAATAACTTTCGTGGAATACAACTTGCCCATGGTTGTCGAGTCACTGACTTAGAGTTCGCCGACGACATTATTCTTCTGGGAGAGGGGTCTGCAACTGTACAGCCGGTCCTGGATCGGATTGTATTAAAAACCAACAGTATGACTGTTGGTCTAGAGGTAAAAATACATCAAAAACAAAGTTCACAACTTCACGAGGCCCGTCATCTTGCATCCCCTCCGATGACAATACTTTGGAACGGGTGATTAAATTCAAGTACACGGGCTCTACTATCCAACCGAACGACCAAGTCAGAAGCACGGTTAAGCTCCGCGTAGACTGCACCTGGAGAGCTTGCCTGTTCCTTCGCAAAGCGTTGTGGTCTCGCGGCGAAATAAGCTTCCGCACGATGCTGCGCATTTACCGTTTCGTCGTCCGCTCAGTCCTTATGTATGCATGCAAAACCTGGCCACTAAGGGCAGACGATAAAAACCGGCTAGAAAGTTGACTACTGGTGCCTATGATATATAGCGAAAATCAACTGGTGTGACCGCGTCTCAAAAGCCGTTGTGCGCCGGCGGTGGCCAAGTGGATAAGGTCGTGGCGTTTGGATGTGAAGGCCGCAGGTTCAAATCCTCCCATCGCCGATCAACTTCTCCATTTGGCAGCCCTCTGCTGGCCGTGCCCCCTTCCTGAAAAATGATGTATACTGTCATTTCATTAATAAAGGAAGTAAACGATAAAAGAATGACTGAATGTCGGACGGCTTTCCTCGTTTCACTGGTTCGGTCACATTCTCCGCCGACCGGAGACAGAATTAACAAGAAACGAGCTTATTATCGTCACCCTGTTGAAACTGCGAATGTCGCCCTGGTGGTCAACAGAAGACGTGGGTTAGGACTACTAAGGCGGACATGGATCACTTAGGTTTTCGGTCGGTTTTTGGAGTTTGCGATTGTTGCAACAACTGGATTTTGCGGTGTGAAGACCTCGCTGCAGATAGTAGCATATGGACGGCCGCAATCAGAGACTTCCAAGAAGCCGACTTATGCTCCCGAGAAGGAGCTAGTCGCATAAGTATATCGAAACGCACAGGGATTGGAAAGTGCGGATGCCATCAGAAACAACAGCGATTTTTGCCGAGTGGTTAGGAATACTGGTCCATGAAAACCGTATGTAAGTCAGGCAATCAAGGAATCAATTGGCCCATTCATTAACTCTCAAAACTATTGGGAACAGTTTAATTGGCCCACTTCCGCAGGGAACTTATCAATTAGGTCTCTAAGTGAAACAATGCAGCTTGATATAAGTTCCCCATCGGATACACCCAGTGTAGGCTCATGATATCCCGGTCTGAAAGCGGCATTCGACTTAATCGATCGTGCAGTACCCCGCGTCTCTGCCTTTTACTGAAGAATGTGCCACTAAAATTCACTTCTCACCACTTTTGTATGTAAACAGTTCATAACGCTGTTCAATCGAGTGCTTTTTCATGACGTTTCACGCAAGAGTGGAATGGCTCAGAAAAGCAAAGGCCCATCACATAGGGGAGGACCGGCAATCATGACCCCGAAACTTGTAATGGCACAGAATCACACAATGTCCCATTAGGTCTTTCTTTCTCGTATTTGAAATGAATATAGAAATCATTTAGTAGGAGTGATAGTAGTAACACCGATATTAGCTCAAACTCATGCCATTATGGCATGAGTACGAATTACTGAAAACGAGCTTGTTCGCCAACTTGTGTTTTCTCAATTTGGGATGTGCTTTGCACCTGCGAATTGTGAGAAGGTTGCCAAACTGGATGAGAGAGAAGGTGTCGGGCGAAGTGGATACGTTTTGTTATTCGGATAGTTACAGCACACCAAGTGGTCGTACATCAGATGAAGTGCATAAAAAAAGACTCGATTGGCTTTTACTAATGTGAGACGTGTGGTGTCGACACGACATCTTATTAGCGACCAGAGGCCGAGTTCGCACTGAGGCAGTGAGGCCGGTCCTGCTATATGGCTCAGATAATTGGCCGCTGAAGAAAATAGGTGCACAAATACCTGCCGGTGTTTTCGAAGTTTGGATGAAACGTGTTGGAGGTTTTCATTAGCAATACTAAACCTAGGCGTAAGATCTTGGGTCACAGAGCACAATAATTGGTAAACAAAATAAATTCGAATGGGTCAGTGTGGCTGAGGGATGCGCTACGCATGTCTGCAAGAATCTCTTCGTGTGCGTTTTTCTCCAAGGTGATCAAACCATGAGTTGTCAGAAGAGTAGGACAATCGTAACCAATGAACTGATTCGAGTAGATCCAATTAGATTACCGGATCAGGGTCCGTGGGATCCCGCAGCGCAATGGTTGAAGAACCTAGGCGATTTGACTACACATGGCGACCAAGATGTTTCCGCCTCTCTACAGTTCTGCTGACTTATGATTTATCGATTTTTCTTTCACTTTAATTCGGTGCTGCCAGAAAGCAAATAAAATCGGAGCATGCCGGTGCAATATCAATGGTTGCAAAGACCGAATGCAATTCGTTCTGAATTTGGATCTCAAACGAAATGGCAACGCAGCGAATTGCACCAATTCATGATGTTACGGGATTTGAATCTTTTGCGAATTCTGATGGCTTGATAGGATGACACTGATTTCCAAACAGTTTGCGCGATGTAAATCAATGCTTTAAACCAAAAGAAAAAGCTGTATAATGGACTCAGGCTGGAGCAAACTGTCACATACGGATCGTAGAGACCGCATTGATTAGGTGGTGACGTGAAACTCACTCGACAAGTTGGAACACGCCGTGTATGGTTTGGAGTAACGGCCGAGTGTGCCAAAAGTCGTTGATCAAATCCAAGTAGGAGTCAAGTAATTCTAGAAGTATACCATATTGGACTACAGACTTTTAGAAGGGGTTGAGTTCTCTCTTTCCTTGGCGAAAAATATGACCCCCTATGACGTTTTTTAAATGAAGGACGAACAGAATGTAGAACCACGTAGAAGGAAGAACTGTTTTCTTAAGAATGCATGGAATTTTAGAGGTGGAAATTCACTTGCTTACAAATAGTCAGAATTAGTGAGAAAAAACGGCTCAACTCCCGGTACTACTTTTTCCACCGATTTTACGAACTGATTATCAAACTGAATAGACTGTTAGCCACTTTGTGTCAACAACGGGGAATGGAAAGACAACAAAAAACATGAATGTTCAACTTTCCTTTTATTTCAACATTCTGTAGTGAGCTGATTTAGAATGAGAGCAAGTCCATAGTCTTACGGACAGGTTCTTGTTAGAACCAGAGGCTTTTGCTTGGAACCTTAGTCGTACTCCTGCTTAGTGGCTGAATTCTCTAGCACCGGTTGATCAATAATACCCTCCAACGCAAATAAAACGAACTATACATGTGAATGCGCATATACAACGGTGTTCGTCGCCAGGATAAGCAGAAGATTCGTAGCTACTTCATCGTCGAGCACAGTGGATATAAGCACCTCCTCGAGTTACATTGTGCTGGCTTAATGCCCAAGGCCTTTGTGGATGAAGACTTTCCAGTCAAAGGATCTGGGTAAGGGTCTCAACAAACAACCGGCATAGGGAGAAATCCGAAACACTGGGCGTGAATGCCGTGATTCGTGTCGATTTTACAAGAAGGGTGATAGTCATCCTTATGTGAACCACAGATGAGTTCAGTAGGTAAGTTATGGCGCTGCAAAATACTCCGCAGGGTATTATCTTCCACCTGATTATCTACACTGCGAAAATGTGTCATGCGCGAGAATCAAATCTGCTTCCATTCCGTTTGGGATTGTATTTCACTCCACTTTCACTGTGTTGATAAATCTATAGGGACACAGGAACATTATTCTCGTAGATTCCATCAGATTTTTGTTCTTTCTTGATTATGAAAAGAAGCCGTTACGGACCTCAGTCGATTCGTTGCAGTCTCTCTGGATGGCCCCTTCCACTGAAGAGTGTTGTCAGAGTGAATCCATTTTCACCATCCAATTCCTCTTGTATGTTAAGCAAGCCGAGGCCGAGTTACGTGCCGTACGCGAGACTGTATCCCGACGACATTCCATCACGTATATTTGATGTTACGTCCCAGGGCTGGCCCTGTTTCATCTTTCTTTTTTTAATTCATGTCATTCGACATATCTATGGGCTAGTCCTTATCGTTTATACGGTGGCTATTCAGCTGTTGTGCTTTACCTGAGTAAACATTGCATGGTATTGTTACATAACTTTTTTTCTGCCTACAACAAATATTGCATTTCAGCTCAAACGCCATGAGAAAAATAAGAAAATAGTTACACTCATCACCTTGTAACAATGGGGAAAAATTAAACTCATTGATGAGTGATTTAAGCACATTAGAATATGTGGCTCACGAAGTCGGCTGAAACACGGTCACGGTGCGTCAAGGTACGTGCTATATATGGGACAATGGAGTTCCTATAGATATCGATTCTAGAGGGTATGGAATGAAATGCGGACCTTGTTGAAACGCGAGAGCGGTACTTCGAAAAACCGTTGTGCAGAGGATGTGTGGAATCTGAGCAAGCTTTTCACGTGCGGATAAGTGCTGATCATATAGATTAATGAACAATTGGTTTTGTGGTATGAAAGGAACACTAATAATTGATAACCCCGGCGAAGAATATTTCTTATTTTAAGGAAGCCTACAAAAATAACTGGAGAAGCTTCCTGATTTGAAATGACAATACTCGGATTTCCTTTACGTGATAAGTCCACTTCAGATTTTTATCACCAATAAAGTCTAGGTATTTCATAGAAACAACTCTGGTAAGTGTTTCTGAGTTGATGAAAAAGGCTCAGATGGGTAGGCTGACCAAAAGAGAGAACAAACATACGAAACGTTTGGATGTATTAAGGTTTAACCGTTTGGAGTATCATCAGTATCTTCGAGAAAAAGACTGAGCCCATGGTCATTGGATGGCTAGATGGTTGCAAATTGCTCCTTGATTGACACCAGTACGTAGCTAGGCGATTTCTAGCCGACTAGGTTACGTTCATAGTTGGTCCTAGTCATTTTCTGATCATCTTATATTACACTGAAGTTCCGTTTAGTCCAGTTTTTAGAAGCATCTACTTTCCAGTAACCTCTGCCCTTGATTACTACCTCACGTGGCCGGATAATGAAGAAATAAAAATCGCAAGATCAAACGGCAGAAGATTTATATAAAAGCGAAAAGACATTTTACTTAGTCAGATCTCCTAGTGGATATGCTCTTGGAATTCTCCCACGTCACACACACATGGCTACCATACACCCCGCACTGGAGAAATAGCGTGAACCGAGGAAGCCTACTTGCGGACATCGACAAACTGACAACTAGCTTTCTAATCCGGCTCGCATGCAATGATACTTCAAAAGTTCGCATTACAGGTATCAATACTCTATGCCTAACCTCAGTCTTGGCGATATGGCTTTCGGATTGTGTTCACTCAAAATTTATCTTTAAACGCCTCAGAAAAGCCAAAGAAAATCTTAGAGACCAAGTAGATTGAAGCCGAAAACATGTTCTACGAAGACAAGTTTGCTGTTCGTGAAAGGTGAACAGTGGTGGAAAGCTTCAAGCCACTCATTGCACAAATAATACAAACGACAGCATGCTTCTCACTGATACACTGTTAGTATGCATCTGCTGGGATATTAAAATCACCGAAGTTCGTGAGCCTACCGTGTAATTGACCAAGTAAAACATGATAGAAATAACTTGATGAGAGTCGGTAGACAGCAAGAAGACTTACATCGTTATTCAAGTCTAAAACGCCGTCTTGTAAACGTTCGTATATGGCACGAGCTGTGGAGACAAACGCTTCCTCTACGTTCACGGCCGTTTTTGCTGAGGTTTCCATGAACAACAGGCCATGTTCTCGAGCAAATGCCTCACCTTCCTCACGTTCTACCTCGCGTCGAGCGTCCAGATCGCACTTGTTGCCGATCAAAGTGATTACCATATTGGAACTGGAGTGTTGTCGTGCATCTTCAAGCCAAGAAGTTAAATGTGTATAGGTATCGCGGCTGAAATCAACAAAGAAAATCACATTTGAGATGAAAAAGAAAAGATGAGAACATCACAGAAATCGACGCCGAGATGGGTCGACCAGATGCTTCGCGACAGCATCTAGTTGGGTCAGTATGCATCTTTTACTAGTTTTTATCCAGCAAAGTACAAGGCGAACACATTGCAAACCATATTTGGTCAGAACGAAGAAAATATGTATACCAGATAGATTCGAGGAAGAGAACATTATATTAATCAAAAGTCCGCCATCGAATGGAAATCCAACTTCAGTTGTGGAGAGCTAAGTGCATTAAAACCAGGAAAGAATGTTCCACTGGATAAGTTGAAGATAGAGTTGCACCTCAGACTTTCTTATAAAGACGAAAACATGAGTGAACTAATCAATAAACGACTGAATCGAGCGGTTAGCCACACTTATTCCGTTTCAACACTGATAATTATACTCATAACTACATCGTAAATAAAAGAACAATCGTCTATTCACGCTTAGCTCAACTGCACAAACCAGTTCGAACGCGAGTGGTTACCCAACTACCCACGCAGGGAGGATGGAAACCTAACTACATCACCCCACGGCTAAACAAATTTCAGTGTGGCTTCAGAACAGATTCAGCAACAAGTCCGCCAGGACTAGGTAACCGATAAACCGAAGGTCAGATAAGATCAATCAGGGAGGCATCTGTGTGGAACGAAACATGACGCCACAACAGGTCTGCCTTTCAAAGTAATCTGGAAAACGAAAACAGCTGCTAAAAAATACACAGGCATGATCAATCAGTCAGCCCACAACATCGCGGACTTTGGAAGGAACGAGGGCAGGTGACCGAAATATCACCATTGTAATGGGGAAATGAGGAACCGGTGAAAGTTTATCAGAGGGATTTCCGTCTACAGGGTGTAGCAAAAAAAAGGAAACGGTCTGAAACTTGAATAGAACAAAATTTCTCTCACCCCAAGACCAGCATATACCGACGCTAACTACGCTTGCTTGTGGCAAGGAGACTTGACAATGAAACACACGGTTCAGTTAGAGTTGCACCATCATATACAAACTCAATGAGCCCCAGTTGAATGTGCAAAACTTGAATGGTTTCAAATTTGATCGGAGTTTCACACATAACGACCACAATTCTCACTTGGCCAAGCAAACGAGCTATGCTGAACTGTAGTCATAGCGACCACCCACGGGTTCAGTCATATCCGGGTGAAAACGGACGAGATAAGATAAATTAAGCGCATTCGAAGCTCACGCGATGGTGAGAAGACAAAAGGAATGGAATAAAAGTAGTGTTCATCTCCTCAACGCTTTTTATAGAGCTAAGATTTTCAGGCGATCTTCGCCAAGAAATTAGCGCCAAGTGTCAAGACGAAGTTAGGGTTGATGAACGACTGCCGTTGCATTTTGTAGGCTGTGATGAATTCAAGCGTCTACATCTTGAGAAAAACAGACCTACACTATCCACTGAGGAAACTGAGGATCAAACTCATGGAGATTGATTCCACTCATTACAGCCGTTCCTCAGTTATCCACAGGCCAATGACAACCGAAGAAATCGGAATCGTGCTACAGAATGTTGTTCAAGCAAATTTGTGTACAAACCAGACCATTCTTACTGCTGTGAGACTATCGCACTGGCTGCAGTACGCACTGCGTGGAGATGTAGCGAAATGATCCAGAATATCTCATGCAATCCGTGTCTTTGGCTTCTGTATTCAGATAAGTGACGAGGAAAAACTTTCATTTTGCTTTTATGATCACTTAATGGAAGGAGAGTAATCATAAAACCACGAAAAAAAACAAAGCAATAAGAGGGAAGTTTGGCCAGATTCTCTCTCTCTCTTTATATATATATATATATATATATATCGAAATTGCAAGTAGTATCTGGATGAGTGAACAAAATTTTCCCAGAAGCACACGTCACGTTTCGGGGTGACTGTTGCTCGTCAAAAGTGCGCACCCGGTACTCTCTTGTCCAAACATCCTTATACCTGTACACTCCGAATTGGTATGTCTAACCAGAATCTAGTTTGTAGCATCAAATTTTATACATATATATATGTGTATTCTGGTGGCATTTCGCTCTCGTTCCTAAGGTTGGCTCAGCCTAACTGACAAAAAATTATCTACGAATTACAGTTGTGGTTCTTCTGTAGACTATTAAGTGAAGAGCTTCCATGCACACTCCTGACGCAACAAATTAAATTGTGGTGAAACACCAATTTGGAGTGTACAAGTATAGCGGTGTTTGGCCAACAGAGTACCGGGTTCGCGCACCTGACAAGTACTGCGAAACCGGTCGTGTTTCCGGGGTAATTTTGCCACTCATCCAGATACTACTTACTGTATATATATATATATATATATATATATATATATATACAAGTATGTGGATGTTTGGACAAGAGAGCATCGGGTACGCATACCTGACGAGCGACAATAACCGCGAAACCGATCGTGTACTCCCGGGCTAATTTTGTTTACGCATCCAGATACTACTTCCTGCTTATATATATATATATATATATATATATATATATATATATATATATCGAACGGCGTGTTCTTTGTTTACCCTCCCCCTCACGTGGCTGAAGTGAAAGGAGCAGACTCCATAACCTCGGGAGAAGACAGCACCACGAAGAACTAGTTCTAAAACTTGGAGTCGTAGAAACACAAACACGGTCGAAGTAAGTCAGATAGGACAACGTGTTGAGTGACAGGTATTTTTCGATTACTTCAGCAATAGTATTTAAATTGCCTAACCTCGATCAACAACGTCGTCCATCTGTGTGACTGACCTTACGAAACGCACCAACCAAAGACCAATCCCTGGATCCCAAGGGTAGTGGTTGAATAAACTGAACCGGGCGTTTGTATGCTCACAGACCACACGTAACAAAGTAGCTAACCATAAGTTTTTCTCGCTAGCACAAGGGAAGTCGCAAGACTGTTCATTTGAAATAACATTATGCGAACTTACAAAAAGCGAGGATATTGAACAAGCGAATAAAACCCCTTCTTATGTGATCATACTATATAATCAAATGAAATGTATGAATGTGTATGTGTGCCAGTATACATGCGGCGTGAAGTCTATCTGGCTAGATGAAAACCTTTTTCCGCTAGGTTTATTGCTACGCAATCCGAGATTCCGCAGAATGAAGTGAGAAAGAAACCAGATCACTTTGATCTCCCTCACGAAGCGGAGAACAAGCAGACAGATGAAGACCGCCGAGTTTTCATTCTTCCTACTAGGAGCTATCGAAAATGAGAAATCGAGACCCAGCCAAACGAGTATTTTCGTCTAGGGGGCGATTTCGGACGATAGGCAGCAAGGAGTCCCATTCATGCGCTGGAAATATCTAACACGAATTTCTATTTGGACATAGCGATATTCATGTCCGACAAAAAGAATTACGGTATACCGAAAACATTTTATACAAAATCATCAATTGTTAGAATATGTGTATTTGATAGGTGCTACTGGTATGTAGACGATATCCTAATAGCGTGCAATGAATCCATGAACCTTACACTGCTGTTGAGACGATATATTCAGACAAGAGACTACATGATTTGAGACGGAGACGAATCCAACGGATTAGATTCCGTGACGCAGTTTGTGACGAAGGACGATCGAACGACTGGCCGGTGATGGTTGTCCTCAGGCTCCGGGGTAGTTTTTCGCCTTGAACTCCTCTTGAAATGCTCCCAAGTAACCTACGCCGCAAACCGCCTTTGCTGAGAAAGTCCTACGCACCGTCTTCTCGCTAATCTGAGAAAACGAAGGCGAACGTTCGGCGCTCTCGTCGGGTTGACTGACTGATTTTTTAGTCAGTTTAGGGTAGATGGCTAAATCTTGATTCCAAACTAACCACGGATGGCATACGGAACAAACAACTGCATGCACACAAGCACCTGTGGTGGGAAGGTGTACTGGGCACCGACAAACCTGATCTCATCGCAAAAGTGCTTGAGCTAAAAAATATAGTCACCGGCGTCCAGTGAGTTATGAAACCCGCACAAGTGTTCTTTCTTTTCAGATTGAACGCTGGAGCAATAAGCGCTCCATGTTTCTGGAACCCTAAGGGAACCGAAAACCTTGGTCTGGTCATCCCAGCAGAATTGGGCCCGTAAACAGGATCATAGACTAACACCAACCCGCTCAGGTCTTAAACTCTCTCGGGCTCCATCGCTACGGGAAGGATTTTGTTTATTACCCTTCCAAGTATCAGATTTCAGTTTGGACAATCATTAAACTTGAACCAAAGTGCTACCTCACGGCATCATCTGCTCCAACAGAAAAAAGAAATGGGAAAGGTGAAAGACCCATTGAAAACTAAGTTGGAAAACCATGCAGAAGAAGATAGGTTTCGAGTGCAAGAACGCTACTGACTGCCGTATTCAACTACATCATCCACTGTCTTTAACAATCGCTTTGAGGGATCTCGTGGATCTGAACCCTGTGGTCTAATTGCATTTAGACGAGCTAGTCCACTGATTAAAGCTTTCACACTTTTTACCAATGTCACCGACTGACCACCCCAAACCATCTTCTAACCATTGCCTGCCATGAAAAACAATTCAAAACGTGGTAGGAGTTTTGCGAACATGCATAAAACGTGGTACAATCACCCTAACCTATTCTGATTAATTGCCTATTCTAAAGACTGGAACCTAGGACCCAACACCTTAGGGCTAAAAATTCTTAGTTAATAACAAAATTCCCCCACCATATTCTAAAAATACTACGAAGAAAACGCTGTTCAAACATGAACAGATTTGAATGCCACATAAAGATTAGGACTAGCCCCATAACTATTTCAATGACTAAGTTAAAAAAGAAAGATGAAACAGGGCAGCCCGGACGAACATCAATTATCGTGATGAATTCGGGGGATACATCTCCGTACGCACGAACTCGGCCTCGGCTGCTTACATACAGAGATTGGATGGGTGAAATGGATTCATCTGACACACTCTTCAGTGGAAGGTGGCATCAAGGAACTGCACGATCGACTGAGTCGAACGGCTCTTTCAAATCAAGAAAGACAAAAATCGTGGATCTACGGAATATGTGCCTGTGTCCTAAGATTTATCACAAAGTGAGCAGCGACCGCCAAACGAGGAAAGCACGCACCGGACAAAAAAAATAACCGGCCAAAAAAAACCGCCGGACTGTGATGACAAAACCGGCCA
Organism: Fasciolopsis buskii; assembly: GCA_008360955.1. Classification (NCBI taxonomy): domain Eukaryota; kingdom Metazoa; phylum Platyhelminthes; class Trematoda; order Plagiorchiida; family Fasciolidae; genus Fasciolopsis; species Fasciolopsis buskii. Next base: position 163,932 of record LUCM01001445.1, on the reverse strand, counting down.
ATTTTTCTCACCAAAATCCGATTACTACCATCCTGCCTTTTCCATAAAATTTAAAAATAAAATATAAAGTTTGATATTAAATTATTATATACAACCTATCACATATTCTTTGGAAACACATTATTTCTTGCCCTCGGTCCTAAAAGCGTTCGCATCACCCCAAATACTGAACCAAAAAAAATCATCAAACCATCAACAATGTGCTGTTTCTGTGGCACTCTTCCAAAAAAAAAAACACCTTTATGTCCACACTCCTCATGCTACACATTCCATTCTTCGTCAGAAATATCAACCAATTCCAAGCACAACTATGTCCATGTTTGCACAACAGAGCACCGGGTACGCATACCTCACAAGCGACAATAACCGCAAAACCCGTAGTGTGCTACCGGCCAATTTTTCTTCACGCATCCAGATACTACTTCCTGCTTCCATATATACATAGATACCTATATTCTGAAACTTTCTGCCCTCGTTCATAAGGTTCGCTCAGCCAAACTGACAAACAATCATCAACCAATCACAGTTGTGGTTCTTCTGTGCACTCTTCCAAAAAAACACCTTCCATCCACACTCCTCATGCTACACATTCCATTCTCGTCAGAAATATCAACCAATTCGCAATGTACAACTATTCCATGTTATGGACACACCGGTTACGCATACCCCAACGAGCGCGACATAACCGCAAAAAAACCGCAAAAACGCTGAGTGATACCGGCCAAATTTTCTTCACGCATCCAGATACACTTCCTGCCTTCCTATCTATACATATACATTACCTAATATTCTGAAACATTCTGCCCACGTTCCTAAAATGCGCTCAGCCAAAACTGACAAACAATCATCAACCATCACAGGTGGTTTCTCTGTGCCTCTTCCAAAAAAAAACATCTTCCATCCACACTTCATCTGCTACACATTCCATTCTCGTCAGAAAATATCAAACCAATTCGCAGTGTACAACTATGTCCATGTTTCGAAAACAGAGCACCGGGTAAGCATACCTCACCTGCGACAATCAACGCAAAACCCATAGTGTGCTACCGGCCAAATTTTGTTCACGCATCCAGATACCTATTCCTGCTTAAATATATATATATATATAGATACCTATATTCTGAAACTTTCTGCCCTCGTTCCTAAGGTTCGCTCAGCCAAACTGACAAACAATCATCAACCAATCACAGTTGTGCTTCTTCTGTGCACTCTTCCAAAAAAACACCTTCCATCCACACTCCTCATGCTACACATTCCATTCTCGTCAGAAATATCAACCAATTCGCAGTGTACAACTATGTCGATGTTTGCACAACAGAGCACCGGGTACGCATACCTCACCAGCGACAATAACCGCAAAACCCGTGTATGTGATACCGGCCAAATTTTCTTCACGCATCCAGATACTACTTCCTGCTTCTATATATACATAGATACCTATATTCTGAAACATTCTGCCCTCGTTCCTAAGGTTCGCTCAGCCAAACTGACAAACAATCAATCAACACAATTCACAGTTGTGCTTCTTCTGTGCACTCTTCCAAAAAAACACCTTCCATCCACACTCCTCATGCTACACATTCCATTCTCGTCAGAAATATCAACCAATTCGCAGTGTACAACTATGTCCATGTTTGCAAAAACAGAGCACCGGTACGCATCCACCTCACAAGCGGACAATAACCGCAACAAAACGCGTATGCTACCGGCCAAATTTTCTTCACGCATCCAGATACCAATTCCTGCTGCATATACATCATATATAACAAATAATACCTAATATTCTGAAACTTTCTGCCCTCGTTCCTAAGGTTCGCTCAGCCAAACTGACAAACAATCATCAACGAATCACAGTTGTGGTTCTTCTGTGCACTCTTCAAAAAAAACACCTTCCATCCACACTCCTATGCTACACATTCGTTCTCGTCAGAAATATCAACAATTCCGCAGTGTACCAACTATGTGCATGTTTGGATTCAAGATACCACCGGTAACGCATACCGCACCAGCACATAAACCCAACCGTCGTGCTACCGGCCCAATTTCTTCACGCATCCAGTAACTACTTCCTGCTTCTATGTAATACATAGTCATACTATATTCTGAAACATTTGCCCTCGTTCCTAGGTTCGATCACCCAAACTGACAAAACAATCATCAACCAATCACAGTTGTGCTTCTTCTGTGCACTCTTCCAAAAAAGCCTTCCATCACACTCCTCATGCTACACATATTCCATTCTCGTCAGAAATAATCAACCAATTCGCAGTGTACAACTATGTCCATGTTTCGAAAACAGAGCACCGGGTACGCATACCTCACCAGCGACAATAAACCGCAAAACCGGTCGTGTGATACCGGCCAAATTTCTCACGCATCCAGATGACTACGTCCTGCTTCCATATTATACATAGATAACACTATAATCTGAAACATTCTGCCCGTTCCTAAGGTTCGATCAGCCAAACTGACAAACCTAATCATCAACGAATCACAGTTGTGCTTCTTCTGTGCACTCTTCCAAAAAAAACACCTTCCATCCACACTCCTCATGCTACACATTCCATTCTCGTCAGAAATATCAACCAATTCGCAGTGTACAACTATGTCCATGTTTGCACAACAGAGCACCGGGTACGCATACCTAACCTGCGACAATCAACCGCAAAACGTTCGTGGCTACCGGCCAAATTTTGGTCAACATATCCAGAAACTACTTCCTGCTTCCATATATATACAATATATAATACCTATATTCTGAAAATTTCTGCCCTACGTTCCTAAGGTTCGCTCAGCCAAACTGACAAACAATCATCAACCAATCACAGATGTTGCTTCTTCTGTGCACTCTTCCAAAAAAACACCTTTCATCCACACCTCCTCATTGCTACACATTCCAATTTCTCGTCAGAAATATCAACAATTCGCAGATTACAACTATTATCCCAGTTTCGGACAGACGAGCACCAAGGTTACGCATACCTCCACCAGCGGACAATAACCGCAAAAACAGTCGTGGTCGTACCAGCCCAAATTT
>LUCM01001445.1:77420-157314 GCA_008360955.1 Fasciolopsis buskii | reverse complement strand
GCCAAATTTTCTTCACACATCCAGATACTACTTCCTGCTTCTATATATAAATATATATATATACCTATATTCTGAAACTTTCTGCCTTCGTTTCTAAGGTTCGCAGGAGTAATCGTACTTTGATTTTGTCGTCTTTGTGCGCTAGATCGACGGTGAACACGTCCTCCTAGCGTTTGCACCAGGATTCAAACGTAACGGCGCACTGTGGGTCGTGTAGGAAATCGGTCATTGAGCGAAGCACGGAATCTGATGAACTTTCAGTGCTGGCGGTTGTTGTGGTCATACTTCCAATCCGTTGGGTTAGAGCCTCCATTAGTTTGAGCTGGGACTGAAACATTTTTTTCATGTCCGCATCCATGGTGGTTATCGGCTGACTGCGTTGAGTTCGAAAAACCCCGTCGCCAGATTTGTTATGTTGCCGAGTTTGGTTGGTCTATGCACACACTGAAGCACAACACACAAGTACTCGCAGTGCACGATATCCCAGGAGCACAGCCCGTATTCTAGTAGGACACGAACACACACAGAGAGGTTGGAGACACAAAAAGTTCGGGCTCAAGACTCAAGGCCCGTAGTCGCACAACGCATGGGGCAGATCTGCTGCTCCCTTGAATGAGCAGCCATATGGAACAATAAGCGGCGCGAAATACGAACAGCTAGCCCAGCCCGCTAGCGGAAGAGAGAAGACGAACACAGAGTACTGCCGCGCGTTTATTGGTGATCCACCAACACAAGTCAGAATTCAAGTGAGCTCTATCGTTTATATAGTTTTGTTGGGTGGCCTTGATCGATGTGTGGACTAGCCAATCACAGAACGGGCTTTTATGAATCTTTTCGCGGACATAGAAAAATATTTAACCGCGCAATATTTAAAATAATGTCAATTTCGAAATATTAAGAAAAGGATAGATTCTTTTGGAAAATCAGTAGCAGAAATGAAATCTGCGGCTCCAAAAACCTTGGAATGGTCGTCGACCATAACAATATATATATATATATATATATATATAGCAGGTTAGAGAATGATGTTCCTTCTCGAAGCTCAGGTTCAACAGGATGGCATTGGTTTATTCGCTGAGCTAGGCAATTTGATTGCAATCAAATTGAATTGTCATCTCAATCACAGATGAGTAAAACAAAGAGAAAAGAGAAAGAAACAGTACAATTTCTCACGCATGCTGGCTTAGGAGTCCGCCAAATCCGTAGCATTGGCTGTCTATCGGGATCTATGGCTCGTTATTAGACTTGATACTATGGGATTGTCCAGACGGAAGTAGAGGGTAGACTTAGAAGACCCTATTCTCAGTCTCTCGCCAAAGGGTCTAACACGCAATGCAACAGAAAGATCTGAGGATTTGGTAGCCCAGTGGGAACTGGTGACTGATTGCTCAATTCATGTGACCTTCGGATGGTGTTAGACATTTTGGGTGCCCCGTACAACATTCGGCACAGATGCTGGTGAGCAGACAGCCGTGAGTTTCGCACGCCGCCTATGACTGATTTCGAATTAAGGTAGGGTCATCTCCCCTAGACTGAATATCAAAGATAAGTCAACTCGGTAGACCGACGGACTTTCGCGTTTATCCTGTGTCACGAGAAGGCGGCACGCAGAAATCCCACCGCACGATAACTTGGGAGTATTTCGAAAGACATTCACAGCTAGTGGCCAACTTGGAACCTGAGATCATAATGAGGCATTTGGAGGTTTAGTTTTTCATATCATGGTTTGCTCCAGATGTATTAGAAGAACAACTCACGTGCTGATTCTGACAGTTTCCGACTCAAGTCACAAACAAATCCTGGTCTCGTCAAGCCACATTGAGACGGCGATAAGCGAGGATTAGGCAAATCGGTGCTTGATGTCCCTGACGAAACTTGACTGAAGATGAACATCACCTTCATCAGCAGCCACGTGGATGCTGCGTTACACATGTGAACGGAATGGGCAAATCGACTGAAACAAAAGAGAACGACAAACGAAAATACAACGGCTTGGTTCATTTCTCTCATCCTTTCACTACAAGACGACGCCACGACTTATACAGATCACATAAACAAAATGTAGTTTATGTAGCAAAAGTGAAGACCCATGACTGATATGCACAAAATTCGGATAAGAATGTCACTGAAAGTATTTAGGATGTATCAGCAAGGTTAATCTAGTTTGGAGTGCCATTTAGAAACTGAAGTTCTGTTCTTATTTTATCTCGGAAAGCCGAAATCCAGAAGAGATAAAATTAAACTGAACAGTCGAGTGTTATTTCAAATTCTGCGTAATAAAAAAGTGCAACTGATTATCGGGTGATTGTTTTTACCATCCAGCTAAAAGAGGGCTAAAGCCACACTGAAAGTTTTATGAGCAAATTAATTTCGCAAAATCCAAGAACAAACAAGTAAACCAGTTAAGTTGGCAATGCGGCAAGACATACGGACAACAAATTTCAAGACCGCAGAGCATCGCCATCATTCTAAGAGTGAAACAGTAGGGTAAACCCCACTGATCGTTGTCTTTCTAAGAGACTTAAGTGATGGAATATAAAGAATGAATATGCAAGATGGAGAGGAAGTGGTCCTACAGAAGCAGGGGAATAGAATGCTGTTTCAGCCAACAAACGGAATACAATCGAACTACACAAACAAATCTCTTTAAATATTCTGATATGAAAGAAGATAATGAGAACCCCACTATTCACGGATCGTTGCCAAATACCCCACAAGGTCTCCAGCCAGCTGGTTGACGGATCTTTTGGATGTCAACCACGAAGAAGTGAGATATATGCTTTGCCTAAGATCACTACACGCTGTTACGTCATCTGTTGACCTATAGGTGGCTGCTCTCACTCTACTGAAGAAACGGAAAACATGACGCGGAATGGCAGACGGCAATCCGATATATGCAAAACCTGACCCGAAATACTGGAGTAGAATTTTCTGAGAACCAACAACTGATACTGAGTCTATAAGATTCATATTAATCACACAGCCAGACATAACCATCTTAGAGATACTATGCAAACATCGGCGATGGAAAGCGACCAACATCTTCAGCACGATAACACGATACTGAGCGCATTGCGGCACAGTATGCGTGAATTTAGAGAGTAAGCTTAATATCAGGTCGGCACCACAAATGCTTCAGTCCAGCGCAGGCAGCTCGACACTTGAACATAGGTCTGCTTATCTCCAAAATCGAGCTATCACCTTCCGTTAAGCAGCTGTTGATGTGAGTGAAACGGCAGGCAATCGTTAGTCCCTCCCAGTCGAGTAGCAAGTTCGGACTACTATTCTCCAGCCTTTTAACAACACTTGACACTTTGAAGATGGGTATAATCAGTGACTCACCCCACGATAGCGGGATACGCTCCTCGGTCCAAACATCACGAAGCAAAGAGGTAAGTGAATTCATCAGCACCTCTCCACCCAGTCTGAAAGGAACTGGGGGAAGGTCGTCGGGACCGGCTGCTTTTCCCCTCTTCAGAAGCCGAATATTCGACTGCACTTCCACTTCCGTTGGGGGATCAAGTGACACCTCCCAAGGACTCACAGCTCCAGACGTCGGACTAGATACGACAGCATATGGCCAGCAAAAACTGATCCTTGAAATGTTCTGCCCAACGGTCCAGTCTTTCCTGTCTACCATGAATGAGCTCTGCAGTGGTATCGCAAACGACTTCACCAACCGAAGTTCGCCGCCCACCGCTGTCGCGTATAAGCTTAAACAGTCTTTGACTGTTACCTGAAGCGGACGCTCCCTCCATCTCTTCGGCTACCTTAACCCAACAGCTTTCGCGGTCATTTCTAAGGCTTATGGTCAACTGACGCTGCAAGTGCCGACGCATCTCATTCATTTCCTTGCAATTAGGCAGCTCGCGTTTTTGCTCCATTAGAATTAGCAACGCTTGAGAGATCCAGTGTTTTTGATGAACACTAGATCTGGGACCGCAGGCGAGATTCGCTGCCAAATGCATCGCCTGCTTAATTTGATCCCACTGATCGTCTACATTGCTACTGGTCGCAGTTCTTAGTTCCTCGGACAGTTTCTGTTCGTAGCTGTTGCGAACAGCCGAATCAGACAAACGTTCGACGGCCAATCGGGTTTGTGGCCTACGTCGATGGCCATTCAGCTGCAGCAAAAATCTCATTAAAACTAACGCATGGTCCGATTCGACGTACGTGGTCCAGTATGATCTACAGTTCTGGACAGAACTGCGCCAACGGTAGCTAACTGCGATATGGTCAATCTGACTCAAAGTACCTGTAGAGTTAGAGCACCATGTCGCAGTGCGACGCGAACTGTGTCGGAAATTCGTACAAGATAGGAATAAATGATTATCTGCACAGAATTGGAGAAGTCTTTCTCCGTTATCTGTTCGCTGAGCGGGCAAGGCGCATCGCCCACCTAGACAGGACTCCGATGCACTCAGTTTTCTAACTTGTGCATTAAAGTCACCTCCTACCACTACAATGTCAGAGCCTTTGCTCTTCCGAACAAGAGTGACGAGGTCATCATAAAACCCGTCTTTCTCCATGTCAGTGCTGCAGTCTTTTGGGGCGTATGCTGAGATAACAAATAAACTACGCTTAACACTACTATCCTTCCGGACGCCAACCGATCCCTGCAGTCTCATGGCACACAAGCGACTGTTGACTGGGATCCAGTCTAGAAGGGCTGCTTCAGCCTACTCAGTCAGGACTATTCCTACACCACGTTGACCCACAGCTTGAGCTGCTTCGTCTCCTGAAGTGCGAAGAAAATATCTTGACAAGAAGTTTGGCGCAGTTGGCTGAATCACATCTCTGTTCAAATCCTGAATTCGTGTTTCACTCACACAGCAGACATCAATCGAAAGTGAGTCCACTGTCAGAGCCAAACATGCCTGTTGGCCAGCCTGCATTAAAGTGCGCACATTGAAGGAACCCAGATTCAGAAGCTGACGAAGCTTGAGAAAATGTGAGCTAACAGATTGAAAACCACCTACCACACTACTTGACAATAAACCGTTGCGAGTATCGGGCGTGGATAGACAGAAGGGGCAAACAGATTGGGTTGGAGACAGAAGAGACAGGCTGAATAAAAGAGAGGGAACTCTGAGCAGTAGCATACTTATTACTACCCACTCACCTGCGCTCGATGCAATGGGCAGCGCGGTCCTGATCATCCTGCGCGACGACCGATTCAGTATGGGATTGTTTTTAGGCGTGTAACTCATGGGGATTTATGGACGGATACTGCTAGGGAGTCCAGCCGCTAAGCAGAAGAACGATTAGGGTTCTCAACCAAAGCCTTTGGTTCTGACAAGAACCTGACTGCAAGGCAGCGGGGAATAGCTGAGTGGGAGCCCATCTACTTGGATCAATTATTTTTTTACTTGGTTTTCCGTCTGAGTTGCTAACTTAGGCCAACCCCGACTTGGAGGACCAGGAGACTACTTCGTCAGGCCTCTACCCATTGACCTTCCAGCCATGATTAGATCTTCGGCTTGAGATAAGTCATTCTGTAAAGCTCGTTGGATCATGGAGGCACACAAGCCGTCACACCACGTCAAGGTGTAGTCTCGTTCTGACAGCATATTATTACAGAAACTTGTAACTTTGGGGAAAAGGCAGCGGTCAGTGAGGCTTGCCTTGCTGTTTAACGTTGAACGATGATGATGATGGTGATGAGTCATGACCATCTCAGTCAGCAGTCGTAAGGCCAAAAGGTGCGCCTAGAGTTGGATACTGGGATGGTGAAAAATAAGGAGTGAGTAATTAAATGAAACAATGACCCCTTAAGCCCAAAGGACATATGGAATGAATATTAGATGATGAATGAATGGATACAAGAATGAGGTCAATAGTGTGCTCGGTCACCAAGACGATCGTGGATGGGTACACTCAGGTCTACCAATTGACCGAGGTTGTTGATTGCATCGAAAGCCTCGGTTTCACGTCCCATGGTCAAAGTGTTTGATGAATGCAATAGCCAGACTTTGTCGTGGACGTTGAAATCACCAGGAACGGTAATTTGGCAGCTGGCATCTGTTGTAGTCAGTGTTTCAATGTTTGATTCGTTTTCGTCAGAAATTAGGTAACGGGGAAAGAAAACTGAGGAAAATGGTGTACACAGTCAACGTTTCGACTCAAACCTTGGATGTTAATGAGAGCGGAGAGAGTTTCGTGCATGTCCTGTGAGCGAATTCGCGCAAGTGAACAAGAACGGTTATTCATTTGCTTTTTAAGATTTGTGTTTGACGTGAGAAAACCGGTAACCCACGCCAAGAGACTTGGAGTAGAGAACCACATAAGTTCCGAAAGACTTCGAGCGCGTTGATAAGCTGAGCGTCAGCCTGTATGATGAGGCATTGGTCGTCATGAGGCGTGAACTCAGCGTAACTTTTCGTAGTTTTCGCGAGGTCTGGTAATTTTAACGAGTTTTGGAGATGGAACGTGCTGCTGCCATGGCAAATTCCCTCAAACGTTTTCACCTCACCTGATCTAGCGATAGGAAAGCGATGAGTTTAAACGGAACTATTTGAGGGAGACCGTTGGCGACGTTTTGTGCACTGGGTGATGCACTTCAAGGCCCACTTCAGCCAGCCTTGAGCGTCAGCTCCCCCTCAGATATTCCTATGGACTTACAACGAATCCACCAATGGAGGTGAAGATCCATAAGGAAACCCAAGCCATACTATTTAATAACGCACCGATCTCCGATGCCATTTTTCCAAATTCTAAAGCAGGAAAATTGGATCTTGTAAGGCAAAGTCAAGCTATGTTCTCAAAGGTTTGGTCTTCGAACAGATTCCCCTCTTCATGGTGGAATCGAATTTTGTCCCCTGTCCTTAAGAAGCCCTCGTAGAATGACTGCACTAACCATATGGGTATTAGCCTAATCCCGATGGCGTCAAAGTTGCTAACGTTCGTCACTGTTTGCAGGTTGAACGATAAACGTGAAGAGCGAAATCGCTAGGAACAGTCTGGATTTCGTCCCGGTCGTGTATGCAGCGACCAAATCTTTACCTTCCAGCTGTCCGAGTGGCGTTTCACTTTTCAAGGGCCAACAATCATTCAGTTCTTAGACATCCACGTAGCCCTCGACTCCGTCAATGGGTCCGCACTATGGAACTGCTTGTTGGGGAGTGAAATACCTGAGAAATGTGTCGGTCTTTAAAGATTTGTCGGAATAGGGCTTATGACTACTTTTCACCATCGTTCGCCTTCTCCAGTGGAGTACGACAAGGCTGCCAGTCCATTCCGACTGTTATAGATGGCGTGTAGTGAACCAGCCATCCAACATCAGAGTAAATCAGAAGATAGAAACATTGAGTAGGTTTTGAGCGACTAATCAATTGAACGTACAGCTGAGAATAGAGAAAATGATCAAAACGTGAATGTTTATTAGGACGATAACGCTAGATATGACAAAGAATGGCCTTTACACATGATTAATGGTTCACGACATTCTTCCCCACTTGCTAAGAATTCCACAGATGAGCTTCAGTGGGTGTGCCATTTAGCGAACAAGGTAGTGTGGAGATGGATTGAGGTGAAAATAATTATCAAGCGCAAGACTAAGAAGGATGACAACAAAGGCGGAAAGTCGCATGTTAAGAATGTCGTGGTGGTTTATCAGCATTCGGATTAGCATAAATTGCGACTCATCACCAACATCGTCATCGTTCAACGTTAAACAGCAAGACAAGCCTCACTGACCGAAGTAACAAGTTTCTATAATTACAGTGAATATCCAAGAGAAACAGAGAATGGACCGACACAGGTGGGAAAAGATAAGAGGCCGCTGCGGCCAACACATGGAACACAACCTACCTGTGCAAGCGCACTCTTTCAATCAGTCTGATTCGATAAAAAATGGCAACACGATCGCCATTGTCCACGGTTCACTGCCATATCCTTCAGTTTATCCAGCCAGCAAGTCGACAAGTCCTTCGGACCACAACCACGAAGGCGTGAGACACCTAATTTACCTAGGTTCGCTGTGCATTTTCTCATCCCGCGTTGCCACGTCATCTATTGACCTCCAGGTGGCTTTTTCCATTCACTGGGAGGAACAGAAAATAGGGCACGGTATGGTAGACGAGTGTTCGTCATGTGCAACAGGTGACCCAACCAGCGTAGTCTACTGAGTTTCATACGATGAAACAATGCGTTCTGAGAGCCGGCACCACTACTAGATTTCTGATCTCAACAATACTCACCCGGTCACTCCATCCAATCCAAGCCATACTACGTAAACACTGGTGGTCGAAAACCTCCAAGCGACGAACACCACCCACACGCATACTCCACGTTTCGCAACCATACAACAGAACTGAACGCACTACGGCACAGTACACATGACCTTCTAACTTTTGTGAAATATCAGGCCTACGCCACAAGTGCTTCAATCCAGCGTAAGCTGCACGAGCCTTGGATATACTTGAATTTACCTCCACTGCCGAACTACCGTCGTTCGACAAGCAGCTACCAATTTAAGTGAAACGGTCCATACTCGTTAGTTCCTTTCCATCCAGTATCAAGTTCGAGATTACTGTCGTCCAGTCCTGTAACAGTACTTTGCACTTTCAAGTTGCAGAGCACATGCCAAACCGAGCAACCGATCTCGACAGTCTATCTAGTGCCCGTTGTGTATGGTCCGCAGACTCGAAAGGGCACACAATGTCATCTTCGTAACCTAGGTCACAGTTTCCCTCCACTTCCAAGTTCGACTCCTAAATCCCGGAGAACTCCTAAAGCATCTTCCATCACCTCGTGGCCATGACGAAATTGAACAGGAATGAAGAGATGAGATACTTGTCGAACGCCGTTGGTCGTTTCGAATGAACTTGATAGTTCACCGTATACCCTCACGCGACCATAGGTATGCGAGTACAATGTTCGCAACAGGTTCACAAACTTCGTTGGCATACCATTACGGTGGAGAGCACTGAGTGGTGCTGGTCGACCCACGGAGTCGAAAGCACCTTTCATGTCGAGGAAGATTACGATCGTGGGCCGGCGGTGCGTGTGGCGCGTTTCGAGTATCCGTCGGAGAGTGAATATCTGGTCGATGAAACCTCGACCTGCAAGAAATCCCACCTGTTGTTTGCGGATGTTACTCTCGCGATTCGGTGGCAAACGGCGCAGCATTATCGAAGCCAACACCTTAGTAACTACCGGAATTAAAATTTATGCATTGGGATGTGAATGGAGGCTAACTAGTTTTTGCATGAAGGATGCAGAAAAAGAGGCGACTTAATGGACTTCCAAGATTGTCAATGGCCTGGCCGATTTTTTGTCACCGTGTAATCATAATCAAACTAAAAGGGGAATGAAACACTGAGACCCAACGGAAGAATCATTGTGAGAAAGCGTGTGACAACAAGGTTTAAGAGCAAACCCCTTTCCGTGGGAGTGCTAAGTGACGGGCACAAGCTATCGGATGAAGTGATCCAGGTGAGATCAGTAGGTGAATTCAAAGAGAAATCAGACAACACACGGACGTCAGCGTTTGTGGAGTACTATGAGTGAACAGCGAGCGATAAACTTGGCATTTGAGGACTGTCGGGGGGATGGATGACAATAACACCTCCTAAATATGAATTAAAAGAGCTGGCTGGAGTTACTTGCAGGATTTCCTGATTTCACCCTCCTGTCGTCAAAACATTGTCTGATCCAAGGAGCTTTCGGAACAAGAAACTGGAAAATCGGGCATTTCGTTGTAAAGTTCCGGAACTGGAACATCCGACGGGGTCACAGACAGCAGTACAGTGAAATTTCTCCAAAAGCTCATGCGGATTGAAGCCGCCAAAAATTAAATAAATGATAGGACCCTGATGACCGCAGCAAGCACGATGAGACATACTTGGCCATCACCGACAATCATTCGTGATAACTGTGGGCGAAAGTTGGCAAATATCTTGCAGCAACTCCTTGCAGATTACTAATCCGCAAGACTCAAAAACATCATGAGCAAAAGGTCCACAGGCAGGACAAAAAACAAAGGATGGCAATCTCCGAGGAAGAACGAAGCACAGGTCACGCATGAATGTGGCAACTCAAAAGAGGAGCGATATGTCGCGAGCTAAATAATATGTAGATCTTCGGAAGCATTTCACATACAAAATGAAAATTCAATGGAGCAGGAGGTGGAAACAAAAACGCAGCCACACAATTCTACGCTGTCGAATGAATACTGGGTTACCAGGCCAAAAAGCGTCAGTAATACCACTGGCGAAATCACGAACGGTGGCGAAATATTTGTGCGGAAGATGGACTACGACCAGTAACAACTCAGTGCACATAAAAGATTCATAAACTCGGCTCACGAACACAAAAAGAGTGAGGTAAGAATGATAGGGAAAACGTCTTTTCTCATAGGAAGGATGCTTAGCGTTAGGAGTGGGGGGTACGCGACCATCCCTGCCGACATCACGTGGTATTCCCGAGGGATCGGTACTAGGACCCACACTTCCTCATACTCATCAACGACCCATCGGAGCATGTGGAACCCATGCTGTCTTTTCGCTGGTGTCAAAGTATCAGGCGTAGACCTAAACAAGAATATCGAGACAGTCAAAGCCTGGTAACGTAAGTGGGACTTTCAATTGAACCTGGCCAAATGGCAAAGACTGACCTCCGGGGGAGAAAGCATAGGGAATGAAATGGGTAGTCACAGATGTTTCCCAAAGTCAAAAAGCGCTTATAACTATTACAAGCAATTTAAAACGCTCCAAACAGTGCACAAGCCCGGTGAATAAGGCCAGAGGGGAGCTTTTCAGGCTCAGGTCAACGATATCTTGCAACGAATTCGAAGTGTTTTTGCCCCTGTAAAACCGTACCTTATGTGCTTTATTCAGGCGTAGGCGCCTACTCACAAAATGGCAAAAGCTGTCTAGGAAAGGTGCAGAAGCTGGCTATCAAGATGATGCCTGGCCAAAGACAAAAGTTAACGAGACTCCATGATCCAGGGATTTTCTTTCAGACGCCGACGCATGCGGTGACTTAATTGAGTCGCTCAAAATAGTGGAGGGTCTTTTAGGCGTAAAACGTGAGGAATCGCTCATTTCTATACCAGAAAGGAGCTCCAGAGGGCATGGTTTAGGACTGCAGCGCAATCACACAAGGCTTTACATGAGGACTAGGTTCTGCAACATTATGGTGATCCTACTGCGAAACAAACTGTCAGAACACGCGGTTAGCGGTAACAATGGTTAAGGATTTAAAAAGGGTCTGAGCGCCTGGTGCACGGCAGTATACCCAAAGCAGGAACATGGAGCTTCAGGTAGGAACCAAACATATATGCTAGACATCATAATGCACCTTATTTGTCTTTCAGATACGAAGCTACAAAAAATGGCCAACAACACACCAATCTAGCGCCCGCATGCCTGCAAGCCAACTTTTCGTCCTGTGCATGTTGAACTGAACTGAATCGAACGCTCACTTACCGAAACAACAAAAGGTTCATAGTACCAAACTATTGGCACCCCGAATTCAAACGATGCGCCTCCCTTTAGTCAGGTTCACAGGACAAGCTTTGGAACGCGCCTTTCGGGTGACCACAACTCTTCCAGTGATATGCTCTGTGGCTGTCATCCACCACTTCCTAGTTTACTTCATTAGACCTCGCCAGAAGAAATAGTAAGATTTAAAGACTTCACGGCGAGATGAATGATCCACCAGGTCCTTGCAACAAAAGCGCCTTAGATCAGATAATGCTTCGACCACAGGAAGGCGGAAGCCCCTTTCAATTCCTATAGTTTAATTGAGAATCTATATACCTCCAATTTTCATAACCAAAACCAAAAATGGGATATTAATCAGATGCTTTCCCCTCGATCATCCTCCCCAGCCATAAAACACACGTTCCTCCTCAGACACGGATGACCATGCATTACCTCGCCTTCTTTTAAGTTCCTGCTCTGGTCCTGCCTTGAGCATTTCTCTTCGTAGTTTTCTCCAACCGTTCACCAAAAGCATCGCAGACACTTCGCATATCAACTGCGCAATTGCAAACTCTGATTCGTTTTACCCTTTCTTCTTAGCGTTTGAATCTCCCTTGCCTAGAATAGGGCTCCACGGTTACCTTGACGGAGAGAGATATTACCGGTCAAAAGTGTTCGTATTGCGAATCTAGAGCAGATAAATAACAATCTAAAGCCTAGAGGTATTTACCCACACTGCCTTAACTTCGAAAATCCCCCATCCCAATTGCGGTCCAACTACTGCCTAAGGTGAACCACGTCCTTATCAGTTCGCCGCACAGCCAGTTCCAACTGTTGGGTATCCCATTATTAAAGAAGTGTAACTCAACCAACGGACCAGTTCGTGCAATAAGAATGCACCCACACAAGCACGTGTCCGGCAGTCCAATTCTGAGTTGGTCTGGTCTTAGAGCTTGCGGCCAGTGCCAACCGGAGTCCAGTTTTACTCTCGGTCGGCTCTGATATCCCACTGTCCTTCGTCTAGCAGGTGCCTACTCGCCGAGAAGTTCGAAGCCCCATTCCAAAGCACATTACGGCTTCACTTTCGGGAAACGCAGTGACCGACGGTTGGAAGAAGGAGAAAGCATGGCCGAACGTCCCCAGGGTTATTTCGCTGACCCATTACTACCGTTTGACTGCATAAACATTTCAAATGAATCCATATGGAATAGCCGGCGCCTAAGGCCAGTGGAGCCAAGGCCTTTAGTCTGTCCCCATAGGACATGCCGCTAACCCAGAAACGATTATTATGGATGCTTCATCGACGTGTTCCAGCAGCACTATATATTTGACCAGGATTAGAGATCATTCCTGAACTTTGTGCTGTAGTTGTGGTATTGCGGTTGTCTTGGACAGCGATAAGAGTAGGTTTGGAACCACCAGTCCTTCGTAGCGGATAGGAGAATCCGTTCGCATTCTCAATGGAGAACACAGAAATGGGAAACGGATTCATTTGTGACTGCTCCCAGGTCTCTAGCAACTTATTTCCTTCTAGATCCTATTTGGTACGCGGAAGAATTCCCATGACCGCAAAAAATATGGGAATTAAAATCTCTTCTGACTAATGAGGTGACAGAAATCCATTGTAAATGCAACACATTATTTCATTACATTAAACTGACAGAAATTCTCACCGCTCGGTCTGTTAACTCGACATTTTTCCTCAGTGTTCGTTCTGCATCTTCCAGTTGTTTCTACAATTCGCGTGCAGCTTCCAGCTCCCCAAAAATCGCGAGAAATTTCGTTCCATTCAAATTTTGCCTGTACATTTAAAAGAATACCTGGGCACACCTTTCTGGTTGACACATTTGCAGTTTATTTCTAGTGGAAGCAAAACATTCTCGGAAGGCATGCATAACGGAAAGATTTATAACCATCAGTTTCTATCAGACTTTATCAGATCGTTGTCATATGAGTTCATTTTGTGCCTCAACTCATGCACTTATTTGTATGTTCGATTCCGTTTAGTAAGCACCTCTTCAGGTAATTCATTCCACTAGAAACTTCCTCTAAATTTCTCGTTCCTTGCTTTAGTGCATTGTTCTAGCCACGCCTTATCCAGTCTTCCATGTTCGATTTGTGTTTATCCCCATCATTCAGGAATCAATTTACCGAAATGGATCTACTGATGACCATGTCGACCCACTTGCTTCTGCTGCGTGAATATGGCCACCCACGCGATGCTCAACAAAGATACCAAGTGGTACTGGCGAGATGTCCTCGTTGGACTCAAATCAGTCGTTTGACGCTTCGTCACCGCTAGAGCTTTTAACAAACAAACAAAAACTGGCACGTGTATCACTTTATAGACCGTCTACCCTTGAAAGAGAGCGCTTTTCTCCAATTTGTTTAGTGTCTTCGCACATCGTGATCTTGCAATAAGCATGGCTTGGTACTGGCAAAGAATTAAAACATGATGATTGTCAGTATAACGCAGACGCGAAGAATTCCACAACCGACGACACCCATAGAAGAAAACTGTGATATGCAAGGCCCAGCAAAAAAGTTCCGGACATGGAAACCATTTTCAGAAACTTAGTGCCACTGTCACAGATTAGAGTATGGAAAAACAGGGAATCAGACTGAGTGCTTGTATAGTGCACACGAGAAGCGCTAGGAACAAACGCTTGCAATGCGTACAAATGAGCGACGAAGCACACATTTCGGTCAGGTGCAGCACAGCAGTGCCACGGGGGCGACAAATGAGAACGCACGGTAAGTAGAGAAGGGAAACAGCTTCCGGAGAACCAGGGTAGGGTACTGCCATGCAAACTTAGTGCTGCATTCATGGAAAACACCGAAATCCAGATATCTGCATCCTTATTCCCTCTATTAATCTGCAGTTGCAGTGTGATTATTAGTTGGGGAACCTTGAAAGAAGCACTCTGCAAAAGAAGGAGGCGCTTGGAGTTGGTACTAAAAGAACGTATAGAAGTATTAAGGGATGACTTGTTTTTGTCAGCCCGAGGCGTCCCCTCCATTTGTTGGCACGACAGGGCGAAAGACTGGATGGCTTAAGGTTGGAGGAAATTGGATCCATACACAATAGGGGCAAAGCCTAAAAGCCAGTAAGCCTGCACTTTACTTTGAGGAAGGTGAGAAATAAGTGCATCACGAAGGAGAAAGCCTGATGCTTGCTCCAAAAACCTCATCAGATCTTGGCAATAATTATTTGCGATAGCGTACTGTGTTTTCGACAATCCAAGAAAGAAAACAGACTGCGCATCCTTAAACAACCGCGAGGCCGTTAAAGTACATGATCTGCTCATAGGCATCCGTGGCAAGATTAAATTCCCGGGCTTTGTTACATAGCCACGCGTAGTTAATGTGGCACATCTGAAGAAATCCAGAGCGGTGAAGGATGTTTGGTCAATTTTTTTTGCACGTGCCATCAAAATACAGAACAAGCAGCCGAATTAGTTGGTCCGGTCTTCTATCGTAGGTCACTCAAAATCCAGCTTGGACAGCGCATGGACGTCACTATCCCTAACCATATTGTGAACCATTTTGGCTTACCGAGATCCCTAGTTCTCATTCCATCCGAAATAATAGACTTTCCTCTAGTCAGCCAAAAATGTTTTGACTTGCTCGCCTTCAGTGTCCGTCTGAATCCTGGATCAAATGAGCATCCCTCTTGTCAGACATCCTGCTTTGAAATGAACTTTTGTGCTTCCCAAAAGCAGGAATCCTTGTAAATGCTGGATGCGAGCCCAAAGTGCCCTTTGAAAGACAGCATGTGACCTAAGCAGTCGAAAAACGAATGATATATTGCAGACCGAAAGAGCGGAAATCTTGATTGTCTTTGCCCAGGCAGCAAGACCTGTGATTAGGCGAAGGCGAAGCGGAGTTGAACGGATATACCTGACGAAGTAAATTCCTGGTTTGGAAAGTATCCGGCTCCATGAATTTCAACTGCTGAGAGCCTGTTGCAGTTCCTTTGGCGAAACACCCCCGGAAGTAACGAAGAAATCCACGAAATATAAATAGTCGTAAGAAATCTAAAGGGAAAGCTACAGGCAGACGAACCGCAATAGGCTGCCCTAAAAATGATGGCAACCAGAATAGTCGGCCTGTGTAAAATTTCGGACAGAGCTCCGAATCTTAGCATTCCGCACCATCAGCTCTTTTAGGGCTTTGTGGTACTAAGAATATTGTACTTCAACTGAAACCTAGTTGTCAAGCTGACTGGTGTTAGCAATGACCTGCAGAATGCAAACGGTCTTCATTGATCACCTTAATTTTAGTGATATGTCCACGGGTGCAACAAAACCAGGACACATGCGGGCCACAGAAACAGACACACGATGTGTGTGGGCAAAGAGAGGAGGAAAACTAGATGAAAATAAGAACGGCTGCCCAATGATCGTGGAGGGATGAATCTTTGAAAAGGGAACAAATGAACAGAAGCAGAAACAGCCAGCTGGACATGGATGCCAAAGAAAGCCGCAGAAATCGCTCGGCCATTCACGCTGGCAGAGCTCCGAAATAATGGAAATTGTTGTAGAAAAGCGATTTACTGTGCAGAGCAGTCGAATGGAGCAGCCTGAAGGGAAAAATAATGCTTACCTAGGCAGCTGACTGTCCCACAAAAACTTTTGGGAAGATGAGAGGCGCGTGGATCCGTAGAATCAAAAGCACACATGAAATCTGGGATGCAGCGAAATACA
The DNA here is from genome assembly GCA_008360955.1 of Fasciolopsis buskii. Taxonomy (NCBI): domain Eukaryota; kingdom Metazoa; phylum Platyhelminthes; class Trematoda; order Plagiorchiida; family Fasciolidae; genus Fasciolopsis; species Fasciolopsis buskii. The sequence goes on along the minus strand of LUCM01001445.1, from coordinate 141,182 downwards.
ACGAGACACCATCTCGAAAACCTGCCAAGGACGTCGATTTTTCATGAATAGAGTTTAATGAGACTGGAAAAGAAAATTAGGGGAGTGTGTCCTTCCCAGTTCAGCTAAGGCCCGTTATTAGAATTCGAAATTTTCCATTGCGAGATAATATCCCAGTTGCCTCCTGGACGATAAGGGAAATAACCAAACTCGGGAACTATGATGCCAACCATGCCGAACTGCGTTACACCAGTCCGCCGATTCACGTTTTCCTGTTTCAGCGTGTGTCCTACTAATACGATGTCCATCGCCAGGGTGTTTTTACGTCATGTTAATTAATGGGTGTCCGTTACAAATATAGGGACCGAGCTGCTACAAAACTGCGTTAGCGTTTACTGTTTATTAGCCGGAAGTTACCTTCCCACCCCTCTTGCGAATATTAGCTTTGAATAGTCGCTACTATATCCCTTCTGAAGCAGTCAAAGCTACACCACTCCCCGTCCAGTTCTAATCCCAATTTGTTAGGTCAACAAAGGTTCTGACTCAGCTGCCTTAATTTTAATTGACCTTTTTCCGTAGTCGGAATTCTTTCCTAATTCCGCTGAACGTCAGATTTTGCCTCACTCCCTTCGATGCCATTTTACCGACACTTTACCTAAGGTTAGATCTCACGTCAAAATTTCGTAGTATGCCAAAGCTTTGAGTCCTTCCATTTGTTTTCGCAAATAGGTTTTTCTGTTGGCTTGTTTGCGTATTCTCCCACTCACGACCTTCGCACGATACCATTATGGCGTTTAGACATAACGCGCGACGCTGCTTGTTTCGTTGTTTGCCTCGCTGTCGTGTTTACGTTATTTTGGCTCACCCTGTACTTGCTTTCCTTGGCACTGGTGTGGAATTCTTGGTCTGCCGGCTTATCTTCAGGCCCTTTCTGTGAAGGCGTACTCTCTCACCGGTGCTCACTTTTCTTCCCAAAGCAGTCACCAGTTGCCCATCTTGCGTGGAACTTGTAATTATACCTCCTTATCCATATTACGCTGGCGAGACATAATAGCCAGCCTTTAAATGAAATAGTGCACACGTGTGATGCAACGCTATGTACTGTGTGCAAGGAAACAGCCGTTTCCTTACTTTTCACTCATGGGCAGTTTATTTCTTCTCACAAAAACTTCAGTTAGCACCATCACAAAAATTATACTTTAGGTATTGAGTAGCATGCAGTTATTTATTACATGCAATCTCCACCATTGTTTTCAAGGTTGATCGTAAATGAAAATCAGTACATTCATTTACTGTTGACGATTGGTGCACTTGTTCAAAGCACATTGTTAACAGATTAGACGAAACGCTGTAGTATATTGACTATACTTAGGACTTTTGAAATAATTCTAAAATCAGTTTTGCACTTACACAATTATCCGTGTTTCTTTTAGTCAGCTTAACTGGACTTCTTCAAGGGTCCATAAGAAATTAAAAAACAAGAATACGTAGATATCGTCAAGCGTTCATGGCTACATTATTTATGCTTATTAAGCAGTTTCCAAATATTTATATACAGACCATTCTATGTATGAATTTGATGGACATTTTCGACTTTCGTGTACTGTAAAACAGAAGGACCCAAACTAGTCTAATTTGTTTCTTAAGAAGACATCAATGATAAAGCGACAAATTGGAAAAGTTTTTAGCGAATCATAGTTGTCACTTTCTAATGGGAATAATAACGGATATTGTGGCACGCTGTTGCACACAATTAATCGAAGAACTGAAAGACATTAATTCACAACGAGTAAATCGGCAGATCCACGAGGACACATCCACGATAAGTATTATCCTGGTTAAAGCTCTCATGAAATATACAGGCTATGTATTGCACAGCCATAATTAGAATATGACAATGCAAAATTCTTCTGGTAACTTTTCGGTATTCCGTTACTGGTCCCTATAGTGCAAACCATAAATAGCGACCCTGACCTGTATTACATGGCACATCATATAGCGTACTTACTAGTGAACCTCGGTGGTGTTCACTTGGGGTCGGAAGACAGTTTGATAGTCACCATTCCATCCTAAATGCACTGTGGTGCGATCTCTCAGCCCCTGCCTAAACAGGAGATAAACAATCACATTTTAACATATGTACGCAGAGACACTGTTGCAGTATGAGCACGCCGAACAAGGAATTCGCGCAAGGTCGTGTGAAAGAGATTGCAAAACAAAGGCACAAATAACAGTGTTTCTGTAATCTTTCTTCGAGTGACGTGAAAACTTACCCCTACATCTCCACTAATTTCAAATTGAATTTTTATATACAACTGCCACATTTACTGTGTGAAAGAGAAGTCCACATGTTCAATAAAAAAACACTAAGACATCTTCCTACATAACACATACCGACCGTCAGTTTCTAGTTGAATACCATTTGGATGATCGCGCCACGGACCGCATTATAAAGCCACAAATCTCTTAGCACACAGGGGACACATTGCCACGGTTACAGTGCACACATCCAGATGCGAAAAATTCAATGAACATTAAGTTCATCGTTAGGTAATCAGCCATGTATTTACAACAGTCATCATCGATTCGTCGGACCTCTATATCTCACGACCAACATCGGAATCACTTCATATATATTCTTAGTCAATTGTTCGTAAAGATGTCCGTAAAAGTTAATCTTGCGTGTTCTTATTATTGCCGGATGTATGACTATGTTAACCAGTAAACAACGCTCGAAATTAAATCTGATGTAGGAAGTTATCCTTTTGACGACAAATTCCCGTTATTCCGCATTCGTGGAGCTATATTCGGCTACTGATTGTAACCGGTAGCCAACTGCGTATGGATAAATTTACAGAGCTCATTTTAGTAGTCACGCCTTCTTACTCGATCATCGTGCTGCTCTAGATATGGCATAAAACCCCTTTACTTCGATTGACTTCGTTGGCGCTTCTGATTCTGTGTGGTTACATCAATCTTGTGCGCTAAATTATTACGGAAAGAGAATCGGCCACCTAAGCAATAAAAGTTCGTGCATTCACCACAGGTATCAGTTGCGCACTGCATTCTCATTGGTTGGCGAAGATTTAGTAAGCCAATCAGATGTTTTATGCAGAACATGTGCAGAAACTTTGCGATTGCACACATTTGGCACAGCAGCAGGCGCAGATTGTGCTAGCAAGCGGGTTACGCTACCATCAAAAGCCCATGTAGTCGAGAGCGCGACTTGTGTTGGACTAGAACCTTCCTCTGTCTATCATCGACGTGTTCGCCATGGATAACGAGGGAAAACCGACGTGAAACGAAAAACAATAAACCACAGCCATTGGAAATAGTTCGAGTACTTCCGGTGCCGAGCACTATAAAGCCACCAGAGAATTCCAACCAAAGGTTCCGAGTCGTTTGATACTCGAGACAGCGAAATTCCGCGTTCTAAAGGCATGTAACAGCATACCGCCGGTACATACGCATCAGGCCGCTTAAGATACCGTAGCGAAATGATTACCCGCCATTTTTCCAATTCACGGAGGGCGAAAGAGTTTATCAGTAGTTGCCAAGTAACTTCGAGTAGGGCAGATCCAAAGAAATTGAAAATATTCCCCTTTCAGGATTCACCGAACAGAGCACCCTTGCACCATTCATGAAAAAGGCAAATTTATGCAAAGAACACAAGAGTTTTCCCACACAGATACATCTAGTTGAAGTCTGCTGCCTCAGTGAAACACGAATTCAGGAGTCTTGTATAATTCGGGAGATGAAGCAGCTCAAGCTGTGGGTCAATGCGCTGTAGGAATAGTCTTGAGTGAGAAGGATGAAGCAGCCCTTTTAGATTGGATCCCAGTCAACAGTCGCTTGTGTGCCATGAGACTGCAGGGATCAGTTGGCGTCCGGAAGGATAGTAGTGTTAAGCGTAGTTTATTTGTTATCTCAGCATACGCCCCAAAAGACTGCAGCACTGACATGGAGAAAGACGGGTTTTATGATGACCTCGTCACTCTTGTTCGGAAGAGCAAAGGCTCTGACATTGAAGTGGTAGGAGGTGACTTTAATGCACAAGTTGGCAAACTGAGTACATCGAAGTCCTGTTTTGGCGGACCATGCGCTTTGCCCGCTCAATGAACAGACAATGAGGAAAAGCTTCTACACTTTTGTGCGGACAATAATTCATTCCTGTCTAACACGAATTTCTGACACAGTTCGCGTCGCACAGCGACAGGGTGCCCTAACTCGACGGGTAGTCTTAGTCAGATCGACGATTGCAGTAAGCTACCGTTGGCGTGGTTCTGTTCAGAACTGCAGATCATATTGGACCACGTACGTCGAATCGGACCATGTGTTAGTTTTGATGCGACTTTTGGTTCAGCTCAGTGGTCATCGACGCGGACCACAAGTCCTATTGTTCTTAGAACGTCGCACCTCGTCATTGCTTACCTGATATTCTCACTGAACACGAGCAGTGCTTTGGGGACACCGGCGGACGAAAGGAGAAAGTCACCGGGCATCCCCAAAGCGGATAGGTCAGGTTTCACAACCATAAAGCAGAACACTGCGAACCGTGGTGCTGTGCATCATTTCGTTGAGGTAAATCCGGATGTCATGTCGATGCCACAAATGTTGCAGATTCGCAAAAGCTGCTATAGCCTCCGCCAGGTGCGATTAGACGCCCTAGACACTCAAAGCTAGTGACTCTTTCTAACTGATCACCAGGAAAGTTTTTGATTTAGATTTTGGCGGTGATATGTCCTTGCTGGGTTCCGACGCACAAGCAACTCAACACACGTTGGATCACCTGGACATTGAAATATGTATTTTGTACCTTCAGTTTTAGGTGCTGCTGCAGGACTGGCAGGAACCTCCGCCTGCACACCTTCCTGGTGCTTGTTTGGAGGTTGTCAGTAAATTTAAGTAGGTCCGATTTCAACTGGCAGAGGTGTTCGGATGGAGGTCACATCACGAATTGGAAAAGCCGTCGCAGCTTTATCGAACCATGCCCGCCGGTTTTCCCCTAGTTAAGGGTGTACAGTTCGTAGTGTTCTCTGCAGTAGTGATACCTACCCTCCACGTTCAGGAGAATCGGCGACATTCTGCATTTCACCACCGGCTTCTATGAGTTATTGCTCTAATCTGGTGAGGAAATCGAGTGAGCAGCAGTGTGGTGAATCGTCGTGTGTTTGGTACCAGTAATTCTCTCATGGAGATAATTGGTCTGCACTGTCTTTGGTGGCTTGGACACGTATCTCGTAGCCTTGTTCATTTCAAACGTGCTGTGGAAAGCTGGAGGGAAGGATGCAGCGTTCAGACTATGGCTTGGCGTAGAGGTATAAAAAGGTCAGCTTCGGTTTCGGCCTCGGTTGATGCTTCGCTCCTTCGTGTTTGGGGCCCAAGGAACTAAGGATTGTTGCACGTTGGAGACGCTGCGAGATACGGTTCAGAAACAAAGTCACAGATGCAAATGCTGTGTGGCATGCTTATAGAACTCATCTCCCTTGAAACACCGAAAACTAAACCTAAAAGGTCTCGAAATGTGTAATATGAAACCACGAACACAAGACGATTGTTTTTTTTTGATTCTTAGCAGAATGGTAATCATATTTCTTCCACGTATTTTTATATTAATTTTTATTCAGCACTTTCACCAATTAAAGCATGGTGGAACCATTCACGACTAGCGTTGGGAACGGAGACGAAGCATCAAAAAAGTAAGTATACGTAAGCAGACGTTTTGAAAGCCTCCTCCGAATTTTAACCATTCATAGTCTCACATACATAAGTTGAAATTCCCTAACTCGCCATGGTGAGCACAGTTGTCTCACTTTCGACTGATGTCTGCTGCTTCAGCGAAACACGAATTCAGGATTCGAGTAGAGTAATTAAAAAAACTGCGCCTAATGTCTCGACCAGCACCACTCAGTGCTCTCCACCGTAATGGTATGCCAACGAAGTTTGTGAACCTGTTGCGAACATTGTACTCGCATACCTGTGGTCGCGTGAGGGTAAACGGTAAACTATCAAGTCCATTCAAAACGACTAGCGGCGTTTGACAAGTATCTCATCTCTTCATTCCTGTTCTACTTCATCATAGATGAGGTGATGGATGATGCTTTAAGAGGTCTCGGGATGTAGGAGTCGAACTTGGAAGTGGAGGGAAACTGTGACCTAGACTACGCAGATGACATTGTGTGCCTTTTCGAGTCTGCGGACCATGCACAACGGGCACTAGATAGACTGTCAAGATCGGTTGCTCGGTTTGGCATGTGCTCTGCAACTTGAAAGTGCAAAGTACTGTTACAGGACTGGACGACAGTAATCTCGAACTTGATACTGGATGGAAAGGAACTAACGAGTGTGGACCGTTTCACTTAAATTGGTAGCTGCTTGTCGAACGACGGTAGTTCGGCAATGGAGGTAAATTCAAGTATATCCAAGGCTCGTGCAGCTTACGCTGGATTGAAGCACTTGTGGCGTAGGCCTGATATTTCACAAAAGTTAGAAGGTCATGTGTACTGTGCCGTAGTGCGTTCAGTTCTGTTGTATGGTTGCGAAACGTGGAGTATGCGTGTGGGTGGTGTTCGTCGCTTGGAGGTTTTCGATCACCGATATCTACTTTGTATCGTTAGGATTTAATGTAGTTACCGGGTGAGGAATCTAGTACTAGGTGCCAATTCCGAGAACACCTTATCTCAGCATATGAAGCTTAGTAGACTACACTGGTTGCGTCACAGTTGCGTATGGCGAACAGTCGTCTACCATACCGGGCCCATGGAGTAGGAAAAGCTATATGGAGGTTAGCAGATAACGTGGGGATGTGGAATGAGACGTACAACGAATTCAAGTGAAGTAGGTATCTCACGACTCCTTTGTTGGGGTCTGAAAGACCCGTCAACTGATTGACTGGAGACCCTGAAGGATATGGCAGTGAACCGTGAATAGTGGCGATTGTGTTGTTTTTTTCTGTCGAAGTGAAATGATTGAAGAAATACATTTGTCCAGTTAGACTGTTCTGTATGTTGGTTACTACAGCAGTCTCTTCCCGCCCATGTAGGTCCCTTTGGATATTCACTCTTCTTATAGAAGCATGTTCCTTTGAGGTACCGACAGCGGTCAGTAAGGCTTGCCTTACTGTTTAGCGCTGTGTAATGATCGTGTTGTCATTCTTATCGAATCCGAATAATTGTAAATGTGCGTAAATGTGTTCCGTGTGTTGGCTGCAGCAGTATCTTATTTTTTCCCGCCTGTAGGGGTCCACTCCCTGATCCTCTTGGATATTCAATATTTTTATAGAAACTTGTTACTTCGGTTAAAAGGCAGCGGTCAGTAAGGCTTGGCTTGCTGTTTGAGGCTGAACGATGATGATGTTTAACGCTGAACAATGTTGACGAGGATAATGAGCAGGTATAAACCATAGTTTATGCTTTTGTTCCGTAGGTGAGCGGAAGCGTATTTCCTTAACTGAAATCTGTAAGTGTTTGAAACCCCGTATCTATTCATTTACGTTTTTTTGTTTGCGGTAGGCTTCATTAGAACCAGAGTTTTCGGTGTATATTGCCCCTGGAATCAAACATGAATCAATTTTCCACACGCGTCAGTAGTTCTTATTAAGTTTGTGCTCGCCATCACCGATTCCGTATCCTTCTTATATTTCTTAGATCAATCCACTTGTTTGGTCTCGCCATCATAAGTGTGTATGAGCTGGCATCTCATTGACTTAGTGAACTTAAGCATTCTGTCAGCATTCGTTGTCTGACCAACCCATTCAAGGGGAACGTCTAGTTTGGGAGTCAAATACTAGTGTTTAAGGAAATGACTACCACAGATTTACAATAAATGCAATGAAACTGCCGTCTGATGGATTGAAAAAAATCGTTTATAGGTGATCTCGACTGACATACGAATCATACAAATGGGTGATCCTAAAGATCCATTCTGCCATTCGACTGAGGTTCATGTGCACTGGACAAGGGCGGCCCTCAGGAAAAAAAATGAGACGACTTTAGTCCAGAAAGCTCCACTTGTACCGTGGGTGCAATACATGCATAACGGTTGACAAAGAAGACAAGGAGGTATGCAAGCGCAACAAACTTGTCAGTGGCATCATTTTTCTTATGAAGTGCTTCATGCATGGGTGCGGTGGAACGGAGTGCCCTAAGCCCACTAGGGTCCACTACTCGGACGGAGGTGGGAGGGGGGGCCAACCGGCAACCATGGCCGTGTAACTTGCAGAGGGATAAAACCACAAACGGTCTCATTAAGTCAGGTAGGTAACGCGCCGGGCGACGGCGACTTATTGATTTCTTAATTTCTAAACGATGGTCTCCTATAGGGATGTCGAATCGTCGCCAGATGCGCGGCAGTTAAAGGTGAGTAGGGCATCGATCATGATCCGCGCACTCTGCAAAAGTGGATACCATCAACTCAGTTCCCCAAAGCACTAGCCTCCCACCACTATGCTCTGGTTTTGGCCGCCATATCACAACATCATCTGCTCACAAGCTAAGTAAATGAAGACAGCAAGTAAAATAAATTAAGATCGTAATTGACGATCTTGAGGATGACAGAAAGTTTCAAATGTGTCACCACTACGAGTTGCGGCAGAAGACCAAATTTTATTAGGTGCCTCATGCATCAGTTTAGTGGAAGAAGCATGCTTCATACCCACTAGGGTCCTCTACTCGGGCAGAAGTGAGGGAAGAGGGGGAAACCGGCAACCGTGACCGTAACCTCACATGGCCTCATTAGATCATATATGGCAGCGAGACGGGCGACATGGAGTTGCTGTCTACCAACGTGTCTTCAATCATCCAGTGGACCCAAACCCGGTAGCATAACTCGTCAAGGCTGTTAACCGGCCAAAGTTTCTTTGTATCTTACTGTATATGAACTGACCATTTCCATCCATCTTTCGACAACTACTTGCCCCGGGGAACAGCGGGGAATTCTGTCTGTTGGCAAGCTCAACACAAGTCAGGTTAACCTATCCAGATCCTGTACCCACCCTAATAGTTGGGCTCCGTGCTCCTGTGCTCTGATCCAGTTAAATTGAATGAAATTTGATTCGTTCTTGGGTAAGTGGGGAAAATGGGAAAACCAATCAGACGGCGTTCAGAAAAGAATGTTTTCTTAGGGGAGTTTTATTCTGGTACAAGATAACTGGTTCTAGTAGATTGTGTGTACATACATCTGCCACTTAAGAGTGACATTATACCGCCCTTCGTCAAATAAAATCAATGAGATTTTTCTTGCATAAAAGTTTCAAGTTCGCTCCACATCCATGCTTGTGAACGGCTGATGTGTTCACCCTTGCATCCACCGGTTCTTGTACCTTTCGAAAATAGACAGTCAGGGCTTGCGTGCCTTCACAACCCAACGAGCCCCAATGTCTGGAAGGTCAGTAAGTAGAGACTTGATCGCTCTTCGTAGCCGAGATACAACCTCATTCTTTTGCTTCACTCTTTGTGTGTCCGGTCATCCGGTTTCAAGCACTCTTGGTCAGGCTGGCGTTGGGATTACTCTGAACATACTAGTTAGACTGGATTCCAGTCAACAGTCGTCTATGTGCAATTCGGTTGGACGGTTCGGTACATGTCAATAGCAGTCCATTGACGTGTCGTTGTTTGTTCGTATGTGTATGCGCTCACTGATTGCAGTATCCCTGACGTGAAGGACGATCCTATCGGGAGTTATCTGGATTACTCCGGAGTGTGCGTTCAACGGACGTTGTGGTCGTTGCTGGTGATTTTAATGCCCGAATCGGCTGCTTATCGAAGACGGAACGACATATTGGAGGTTGATTTTCTGTGCCACCGGTGCCACCGGCAACGGAGATTGCCTCATCTAAGTTTGTTCTGACCACGGACTGTTTCTAGCGAACACCAGTTTTTGTCGTGGAGAGCGACATCGGCTCATCTGGAGCCTTCCTTCGCCTCCACAACGTTAGACTCAGATTGATCGCATTTTCATCGGTCACTGGTGGTGTGGATCAGTCAAGGACTGGTCATGATTTTGGTCCACATCCGTGTATTCGGACCATGTTTTGTTCTAGGCTCCCTTTCGTTTGCGCTTAGTCTGTGGTGACACCAGGATGAAAACTACTTCTAGACAATAGTCATCGACTTCAGTCCCAGTCGCGGCTACAATGGAGTAGTCGTCTCAACAGAAATGCCCAAGGTCCAAGAAATCATTGGGAGCAGATCAACAAAGCTCTCCACTCAGCGGAACCCGCCACGTAGAACTCCATGACACGTAAACCTCAGAGACGATGAGTATCGTTGACTTCAGTTGTACTGTTAGATGCAGTTCTGTTCTCCCGAATGCAACGTGCAATGAGGCCCGTAAATTCGTGAGACGTCAACTGACCGGGAGCAGTGGTGGATAGAGAAATGTAGGAAAATGGAAAAGGCTTCAGCCATTTGCAATAATCGCAGCTTTTACTGACGGATTAAGAGTGCCGGTATACGGGGGCCGGGCGTAACCGAAGTGATTAAGGAATCCGACGGCACACTGATTCACCCTCGGGTGCGTCGGCTAGCGCGTTGGGCAGAAGACTTTAGGGAGCAGTTTAGTTAGCCCACGGTCGCAGTAGACCTTCCACTGATGTCTGGAAGTGAGCCGATGTAAATGGATACCAGTCTTCTATCGGGAATAGAGGTGATCAGAGGGATGTTTTCTTTAAAGCATAGAGCGGCTGGACCAGATGGACTGTTGCCGTCTTTCGTCAGAGATGGTGGGCAAGTGTTGACATCAGAGTTAACAAAACTGTTAGGCTTAATCTGAGCACGGGAAGAGATTACCGAGGCCTAATGTGAATCGCTGATTCTGCCGACTTACAAGGAAGGTGACAGATCCTCATTTGAAAACAACTGGGGAATTAGTTTAGGAAGCATCACATCCGAATTGTTCGTGGTCGTTATCTTCCACCGATAATCTAGTGTTCAGTGAAGGTGTATGCGTGAAAACCAAGTCCGTTTGCGTCCCAAGAGGCGACAATTGTCTTAGTTAGCGCCTCCGCCTAGTTTGAAAAGATGTAAGGGAGATCTTGGAGACCGGCCCATTTTCACCGCCTCAGCAGCCCCATGTTTGGCTCTGCTTTCATTTCAGTTTGGAGGTTGGGAGTTGTGATCTTTGGAATTGCTAAATTAGCTCACGGCGAGTTAAGCTGATCCTTGAAGTAATCAGGCCAGTGGTCGAGCATTTCCTGTCTACCGTGGATAGACTCTTCATTTCTGTCGTACGCGACTTCACCAACTGAAGTCCGCCGGCCACCGGTGTTGCCTGTAAACTTAAATGGTTTTGACTTTATCTGTAGCAGCCGCTGATTTCATTTCTTCGGCTACCTTAACTCACCAGTTTTTACAATCCTCATTAAAGTTTATCGCCACATGACACTTCTGATATCGTATCCCCTTGTTCACCTCCCTACAGTTAATGAACTGGCGTATTTGTTCCACTAAGCTTAGGTACTTTTGTTGGACCCATTGTTCACGGCCACATGCATCGCCTACATGAGTTGATCCCATTGCACATATACTTTGCTGCTCGCCTGCTTTTAACTCGTCAATTGTTTATAGCTAATGCGAACGGCAGAATCAGACAGACATTTGACAGCTAATCGGGTTTACGGTCTGCGTCAATGGTCATTGAGCTGTCGCGAGAATCTCATTGAAATTAATCATGATCGGATTGGATGTGCATCTTCGTTATCACCTTAGATTTTACCCGTAGATATCTACTCTATCTATTCTCCGTTCTTCTTTCTGTTTCAATAAATGATACTGTGAAGTCACAACCAAAACCAGAGCATGTTGGTGCAAGGTTAATAGATGTTCAGAAGCATCATGGAAATTGCTATCCTTTTTGCTGTCACTATTCCTTGGTTCACCTTGCCACCAGCAACTGCAAAACGTCCTGTTTAGCTGGTTGTTAAGCATCGGAAACAGCCTTGTGTACTATCCCTTTCCCTAGCGATAACTTTACTAAGACAACAATGAGTAGCTTCACCTGTCACGTAGAAACCCGGAGCCATTCTTGTCCTGATTCCCCGTTACCTCTCATGGAACTTATGAAATTGTAGATCAAACTACCATGCAGAGGTATTTGAGGCCCTCCTTGGTGGTAAGAAAATGTTTGCAAAACTTGGATCGGAAAATCGTGATCTGATAACGATCGGCTCTGAAGTCGAGAGGGCCGGGTATTCGTAGATTTCCGGAATATCTGGTCGCTCGAAATGTCGCTGTGGAGGTACACCTCGTCTGTGGACCATTCACAAAGCGCACTAGATAGACTGTCGAGATCGGTTGCTCGGTTTGGCATGTGCTTTGCACCTTCAAAGTGTAAAGTGGTGTTAAAGGACTGGACGACAGTAGTGGGGAACTTGGTGCTAAGCGGAGAGGAAATAGGGAGTGTGAACCGTTTCAGTTAACTTTGTAGCTGCGCGTCGAACGATGGTAGCTCGGTGGTGGGAGTAAGCACGCAGATATCGACGGCTGGAGCAGCTTGCGCTGGACTGAAGCACTTGTGGCGTCACCCGGATATTTCACTGAAGTTGAAAGGTCGTGTGTACTGTGCTGCAGTGCGCTTAGTTCTGTTGTATGGTTGCCAGACATGGAGCATGTGTGCTGGTGATGTCCGTCGACTTTCTGGCGAAACCAAGTTTTTGTCGTGGAGAGCAACATCGGCTCATCTGGAGCCTTCCTTCACCTCCACATCTGTTAGGCTTAATCTGGGAAGGGGATCAGGTCGAACGTACACGACAGCAGTGAAGTCGGTATTGTTCTGCTGCTCCGAAAAGTGACCGTTGCGAGGCGAAGATATGTATTCGTATTACTGGGAGAATATGATGAGGGAATTTTGTAGTCAACTCAAAGATTAGGTGTGAGGTACTGCGTCCTAGGGTTCAGAGCAGACACTGAATCAGAACAGGTTAAAGACGTTGGGACATGTTTTGTTCATGCCTATTAAACGACTGCCCCGTTGTGCAGGCAGGCAATGATTGGATGATGGTTTGGGTTGGCCAGTCAATGGCATGGGTGAAAAGTCTAAAACTCCAACCAGTGGTTTGGTCCGCGTAGGCACAATTAGATTGCTGAGTTGGGGCCCACGAGGTCCCCCGACGCAACGGTTGATGACGAAAGGTGATATGGCTCAATACTGCAGTCAGTGGCGTTTTTGCTTTCAAAACCTTTCTTCTTCTGCATGGTTCCTCAATTTAGAGTTTCCCTTTAGATATTCACTCATCATTCTCGGTTCTTTTTCCTGTTTTAATAAGTAAAGCTGTGAGGTCAGAACCAAAACCAGAGCACGTTAGTGCAAGTTTAATGATTGTCCAAACTGAACTGAAATGAACTGAACTGGTTCTCGTATGACTTCTCCTGTGAGCCACAGATCTAACCGCTTATTCGAACGCGTCCGTAAGTGTCATCCGACAAGTAAACATTGGTGCAACCAATACAGTTACCAACGATGTATTCATAATTTGCTAAGCCAAACCACTCAGTGAATCGGACGGAATTGCTCTGTCCGATCTTCTGTGCCTCAGATAGGTAACACTAATTTTTCAGGCCTGATATTCGTTTGTACAATCCACTGTTACTCCGCAAAATACTGTTTGCTCTAGTTCTATAGATCTCTCGGCTCATTCTTCACATACTAGGATATTTGCATTCAATTGCTTTGTTTCAGATTTAGATCGCGATCACTTTTGCGCCTTTCCCAGTCTTAATTCATCCGCTTCCTTTCTCATTCCTAGCTGGTGTTAATCATATCTGGTGTGATGTACTTGCGTTATCAGGAATCACTAAGAAGTACTGTATTTGGTGCCTTATTATTTCCCACTTCTACGGAATCATCGTAAAGGGTTCGATCGAGAGTTGATTTCCGTTTTCGAAAAAAGAAGAAAAACCTTGATAATCTTCTAATCTGAATTACTCTTTTGTAATCGGAACATGCAAACGAAACCAAAAAGACAAATATTCTTGGGACATTAGCTGAGCGCAATCACCCATTAGTACTTAATAAGTATCTCGATGCACCTTAATTGGGCGCAAATGCGACTGCAACATCTAGTAGTTAAACATTTTCACAAATCTTCTCTTCTTTTAACGTGACAGAGATGGGATATTTTCACTGGGAGGATTGTTGGAAGCGATTGCAGAACACTATGGCAAACGTTTATTCGTGCACTTCATTGGCACTTTGGCACCCGACGGATCACAGTGGTGCCCGGATTGTCGAGAAGGTGAGCTAATGCTTTCGCTATTCAGTGTTCTTCAATCTGGCATTGTTGTTTTTTATCATATTAAATTCAAATAAAACTAATTCTTCTTCGGGGACGGATATTATCTTAACGCTACAGCTCCAAGAGAACTCACCATTATCCAGTCACTACAGCGGGTTTGTCCGACCTCATTCTCCTAGAGTAGTGAATAACCAGTTTTACGTTCGTTGTTGTGAATAGTTTTTCGGAAGATTTTAAACACAGCCAAACTGCCCAATGAAACGAAGACGTGAAGAACGCTTGCACGGCTGAAGCTTGAACGACAGGTAGTAACAATTCGTTCGTTTTTTAAAAATTTCCAATAAAACCTTTGATTTCAGCAATATTTAATTATTATGGCAACAGCTGGTTTCACGATTATTGCCGTCTGCTAGAAATATACCGTTGATACCCGTAACCTCCCTTATCCACTCACTCCGTACTTGTATTTTTCGTAGTTGGTTTTGGCATTACAGTCTCCCTTGATTCACCGATTGTATTTACAGATGGTCCGTTCCTTTTTTTCAAAATTTCCGCCTTCATTCGTCATTTTCCAGTTAATCTAAGATTGTAAATTTACATTACTCTGCGGTACCATTATGACTCAACGGCAATCACCATACCACTCCTCACGTTATTTCGTAATTATCTTAACACTAATCGCGAATGTGATTCTCTTGGCTTATTATTCCGAAACGCGATCCATCTTCCGTGGGTAAATTTGTGCGTGTGTAATTCAATTTGTATCGATTACCAGTGTATTGCCCTGCAGTCTGCGACCAGGTTTACTCTCGTGAGATCTCCTGAACTAGAAAAATTATTCCTCAATTCTGAATACTTTTCAAACGGTCCCGGATTGATGCGGGAAATGTCATAGTTGTGTGTGTTTAGTGGTTCATCGAATTCTGGACACTGACGAACGGAACTCGGGTTTTTCGTTCAATTTCACATGCTGGTCATGTCACGTAAAAATACACACCAGAAGCTATTGCCCGAGGCGGCAACTGAATCGAATGTGTGGTAATCAACATGTGCACGTGGACAAAGATGCAATCGTATCACAAGTTTTTTGACTCAGGTACGCGATTATTTGTGTTTTCACTGTAACTGTTAAGTCGTGATATCTTCAAGTATCAGAAGTGAATGCATGTGTAA
The DNA here is from genome assembly GCA_008360955.1 of Fasciolopsis buskii. Taxonomy (NCBI): domain Eukaryota; kingdom Metazoa; phylum Platyhelminthes; class Trematoda; order Plagiorchiida; family Fasciolidae; genus Fasciolopsis; species Fasciolopsis buskii. The sequence continues at coordinate 125,800 of LUCM01001445.1, read as the reverse complement.
ATATCACTTAAATATAGCTTTGCAAAGTTAACTGCGTAAATCAATCGCTACCAGCCTCCTGCACTCCCTCGCCCGTTATGAGCTCGTCAACACTCAAATGAATTTTCTTCCTATAGCTTTTATCTTCTGAAAGCATGGGTTCACTACAGCTCTCGTAAATCGCTAATCTCGTTTTGAAGTAGTCTGATTTTGGTTGCTACCCCATAGCACCGATTTCTCAGAGGAGAAATGAACATGGTAGTAGATAAAGGAAATGAAACCACGGTTACATTGACAAGCGCAGTATGCTATTGCCTACAGCACTTTCTCATCTCACCTAGTGTCTCCAGGCGTCTCGTAGACCCAAAACACGAAAGCCATCTTGGTCAACTTAGATTATTCGCCCAATTAATGTTCTCACACCCTTTCCTGTTGTCGCGGACTGACCATCTTTATCCATTTTCTAACAAATTAATGCCGTTGAGACCGACGTACTCCAAGGAAATCCATGTGAGCAAGCAAAACCTATGGACCGATTATCACGACCTGTAGATTTCCGGTGTTTGCTCTATGATCCAGTACCGAACAGTGAATTTCAATGTTGGAAATAAGATTCTGCAGCCATATTATAACAATGCTACAAAGACGTGGGTGCTGAAGCATCGACAGTGTTTGTATATCTTCTGTCTGCAGCCCCCAGGTTTCTAAGCCGTGTAACAGGAACAGTTTTATCATCTTTTGCAAGAAGACTGCACTGGACGTGATGTGACCGCATGCCCGAGTGTATGACCTACCGGGTAATGCAGGGTAGGTAATTCCAACCTGAATATTTAATCATATTTGGTAGGTCAGTGGGTAGAGCTTTCATGAAATAACTTCCTAGTTCGAGGTTCGAGTTTGATTGGAGTTGGTGAATCAGTCGAAAAATAAGTAGAAGAAAAATTGATCCATGCGGATGACTGTATATATATATATATATATATATATATATATATATATATATATATATATATATATATATAATATCCTGGCTGGAAAACAAGCAAGACGCTAATGCAACATTTAAATAAAATTGTACGAAGAGGGGAAAAAGATAAAGGGCGAGGAAGTAAGCTTTTTTCTCCTGTTTGCACTTTACATATTCCGTGATTTTTTTCTGTTCTTCATGTTGTTTTTTGCGCGGCAGTGGTACTACAGGTCGACCATACAGTATTTACGCTACTGACTCCGATTCTCGGTTATCTCTTAGCGTCCCTAACTAGCGGCAATTTTCCTCCTTTGGGCCACAACCACGAAAACGCAAAGCACCAACTAATGCGAAAGCCGAAGCCAGATCATGGGCAGACCACTAGACTGTCACAACAAGACTACACCTTGACGTGGTGTGACGGCTTGTGTGCCTCCATGATCCAACGAGCTTTACAGAATGACTTATCTCAAGCCGATGATCTAATCATGGCTGGAAGGTCAATGGGTAGAGGCCTGACGAAGTAGTCTCCTGGTCCTCCAAGTCGGGGTTGGCCTAAGTTAGCAACTCAGACGGAAAACCAAGTAAAAAAATAATTGATCCAAGTAGATGGGCTCCCACTCAGCTATTCCCCGCTGCCTTGCAGTCAGGTTCTTGTCAGAACCAAAGGCTTTGGTTGAGAACCCTAATCGTTCTTCTGCTTAGCGGCTGGACTCCCTAGCAGTATCCGTCCATAAATCCCCATGAGTTACACGCCTAAAAACAATCCCATACTGAATCGGTCGTCGCGCAGGATGATCAGGACCGCGCTGCCCATTGCATCGAGCGCAGGTGAGTGGGTAGTAATAAGTATGCTACTGCTCAGAGTTCCCTCTCTTTTATTCAGCCTGTCTCTTCTGTCTCCAACCCAATCTGTTTGCCCCTTCTGCCTACTCATAGTATCTCCATTGATAACACGTCCGATACCCGCAAGGGTTCGTTGTCAATTGGTGTATTCGGTGATGTAGGACAGGGCATGAATTAATGGGTTGATGTGGCCCTGTTAGACTGGATTCCAGTCAACAGTCGCTTGTGTGCCATGAGACTGCAGGGATCAGTTGGCGTCCGGAAGGATAGTAGTGTTAAGCGTAGTTTATTTGGTATCTCAGCATACGCCCCAAAAGACTGCAGCACAGACATGGAGAAAGAAGAGTTTTACGATGACCTCGTCACCCTTGTTCGGAACAGCAAAGGCTCTGACACTGTAGTGGTAGGAGAGGACTTTAATGCACAAGTTGGCAAACTGAGTACATCGAAGTCCTGTTTTGGCGGACCATGCGCTTTGCCCGCTCAATGAACAGACAATGAGGAAAACGAAGTTTGTGAACCTGTTGCGAACATTGTACTCGCATACCTATGGTCGCGTGAGGGTATACGGTGAACTATCAAGTTCATTCGAAACGACCAACGGCGTTCGACAAGTATCTCATCTCTTCATTCCTGTTCAATTTCGTCATGGCCACGAGGTGATGGAAGATGCTTTAGGAGTTCTCCGGGATTTAGGAGTCGAACTAGGAAGTGGAGGGAAACTGTGACCTAGGTTACGAAGATGACATTGTGTGCCCTTTCGAGTCTGCGGACCATACACAACGGGCACTAGATAGACTGTCGAGATCGGTTGCTCGGTTTGGCATGTGCTCTGCAACTTGAAAGTGCAAAGTACTGTTACAGGACTGGACGACAGTAATCTCGAACTTGATACTGGATGGAAAGGAACTAACGAGTGTGGACCGTTTCACTTAAATTGGTAGCTGCTTGTCGAACGATGGTAGCTCGGTAGTAGAAGTAAGCACGCAGATATCGACGGCTGGAGCAGCTTGCGCTGGTCTGAGTCACTTGTGGCGTCTTGTGTACTGTGCTGCAGTGCGCTCAGTTCTGTTTGGTTGCGAGATATTGAATAATCCTGCGGGAGGTTTTCGACCACCAATGTCTACCTTGTATCGCTAGGATTGGATGGAGTGACCGGGTGAGTAATGTAAAGGTGAGAAGTCTACTACTATGTGCCAATTCTGTGAACACCTTATCTCAGCGTATGAAGCTTGGTAGACTACGCTTGTTGGGTCACGTATTGCGTATGTCGAACACTCGTCTACCATACCGTGCTCCATTTTGTGTTCCTCCCAATGAATGGAAGAAGCCACCTGGAGGTCAATAGATGACGTGGCAACGCGGGATGAGGAAATGTACAGCGAACTTAGGTAAAGTAGCTCTCTCACGCCTTCGTGGTTGTGGTCCGAAGGACTCGTCGACTTGCTGGCTGGATAAACTGAAGGATATGGCAGTGAACCGTGGACAGTGGCGATCGTGTTGCCATCTTCTATCGAATCGGACTGATTGAAAGAGTGCGCTTGCACAGGTAGATTGTGTTCCGTATGTTGGCCGCAGCGGCCTCTTATCTTTTCCCACCTGTGTCGGTCCATTCTCTGTTTCTCTTGGATATTCACTGTAATTATAGAAACTTGTTACTTCGGAGAAAAGGCAGCGGTCAGTGAGGCTTGTCTTGCTGTTTAACACTGAACGGTGATGATGACGTTAATGATGATTACTTTGTATGGCATCTGTCTGCTTCGCGGACTACAGCGGTTGATTTTATGTGAGTCACAAAATGTTAAACACATCAGTGCACCGTCCAGATCACAGCATTTTGTTTTTCTAGTTCACCGAGTGCGTAGGCACAACATGTGAATATGCCGACCGGGAATAATAACAATCTCGACCTCATATTCGTAGTTCTCAATGTTCTTCTCGGTCGTCGAACGAATCTCTGTTTAACACACGGGATCCACTCTCGTAGGCTGGATTGGAAGCTGCTACCTCCACTTATTCTTGGCGTGGACTGGAGTGAATTTCTGCTCTAAGTGGATTCTACGTTAGCAGCGGATCTTTTTTATCCGAAGCTAAATGGACCCCTTTCAATAATTCCATTTACTCACGAACTCGTCAGAAAGAAGACGAAAATATATCTTATGCTGGCAAAGTACTTTTCTGTGCGAAGGCTCTGCAAAGTACCGCACGAATTCTCTCAGCTGATCACTTTAATCCTTTGGGCATGAAACCCTGAAATTTTTTCGTCGCTGGGAGATGTTTGCCTGCGTCCAAGGTTTAACACGCGAACAGTTAGTCTTCCTCCATAGATGTCTGAGAAGAAATATCTTACCAAATAATGTAAATCGTAGATCATTAACCAATCAACCTGAGTCAAGGATGATAGCGAAGCAGATTGGCAGACGTTTGTTACGTGTGCTGATCACGGATGCTCACAGTCGCTTGAATAAGTACGGGAATATAATCGCAGAGACTGGATAGCTGGGCCAACATGTAGTTGATACTGAAACCACTTCAAAAGTTGCAACCGGCACTGAGTTGCGTGTTAGGAATTCCGATCTAAACGCCAAGCTCACCGGCCAGAAACTTACGACTACCTGTGCATGGTCGCTTTGGGACGCCATATCTGCGGTACACTGGTCAGTGGTTTTCCCTGGGAGAAATTCACTTCCACCGTCCGGTATTCTAGAAGTCGTTTTCTGTAGTCTTTCTTCTACGGCAAACTTGGAGCATGCGGTGATATAAGACTATACGCTTGTTCCACTGTAGGCGACAAAGAGTGCCACAAGATAGCATAAGTACCAACCGCAGGGACCAGATGGGGATTTCGGCGGAACAACAGAACTGGAATCTTGAGTGCGAGCCTCTTGGATGCAACATACGTCGATGCCTAGTCTCCAACCAACCAGCCAACCACGCCTGTTGCCCTTTACGCATCGGTGCCCAGGTTAAAGCAGCATCGTGGACGAGGAACAGTATCAGTCGGTGGTTTCGTTGAGATTTGATGACAGCTGAAGACGAACAGAACATTTCCCATCCGTGTACGGTCTACTGCAGTTCCCGATGAACGCGAGAAAATTTGATGGAAAGGGTAATAGCAGCAACGAAGAAACAGACAGGTTTCTAGGTTGGAAGATCAGTTTCATGGGTAATCAAAGAGCACAAAGCGTTCGTTAAAGGAATCAGATGTGTTCATGGTTGTATGCGCTGTGGGCCATTGTAATACTCAGTCCCTCTATCCAGAGTAGGCCCTTTTGATCGAGGATACTCTTTGTGCTCGCGCAAATGCGATCTGCAAAGCAGCAGAGTCATTTCCGACGAGCCGTAGGCCGGTTGATCGGTTCATACGCCTCTTCTGGAAAACCTTGCTGCGTCAGTGGCCTTAATTAGTTGATAGCCCACGCCCGTCACGTCGCAGAGCAACCAAGAGACTTTAGTAGCATTATTTAGTGAGAAAGCTGTCCAGGTGAAGACGCACCACGTCTTCGACACTGCCGCTGCTTGCCCGCGGCAGTTTATTCGGCCAGTCTGGTCCAACTTTATTCACGTTTTCCAAGTGCTTCAGCGTGGTCGGTGGCAGATATCTCGGGCTGCGAGTCGGCCCCTCAGTTTGAGCGACTCTCTAAATACTTCCAAACAACCGGCTGAGGAAGTACTACGCACTGTCTCCTCATGACTGGTGTTTTCACAAAAGTAGGGGGACGGAGGTGAATGCTAGAAGTCCTCTACTTTGTAATTTTATGCGGCTAGATTTTACGAGCATATAAATATACTTCTCTGATTGCAATCATCCATGCCTTGCATCGAGGTAGGTGCACTGCAAAATCCAGTTAATGCGTCAACTGAAGACTTGAACGATCCATTTCCAGCTTAACCTCAGATCGTCAATTGGCCACCTGGGTGACATTTCTAGTTTGAACCAGCTAACGGTAGTAGGTTCCTCTTCCGGTCGGCGGAAGACATGGCCGAACCACTGTTGTCGACGTCTTTGGAGAAACGACGAAAGCTGTTCGAAGTTCATATAGTGCTGGCACAGCGGCGTTTGAGATGCCACCATACCCCTTGATTTTTGCTATATAGCAGAGACACCAAGAGCCGAATCTTTCTACCCTTTTTATCGTCTATTCTTAGTGGCCAGGTTTCGCATGGATGCAGATAACACCTCTGTAAACAGCTTCGTATCTAGTCTTATTTTGCTCTGAGGCCCCAATGTTCTGCGAAGTGATAGGAATGCTCTCCTGGCGCACTCGGTTTTGGTCTGGTTCGTAGAACTCAGAAGCATCTGTTCCGAAATGTCATCATTAATGTGGTTACAAACCGACAGGTCTTGCGAGGTTGTGAAGACCTTCGTTTTTCGTGTGTTTATCTCCAGACCAACATCCATGGCATCACGTGCCATCTGGTCTAGAGCCGACTGCGCAGTTGGAGACTTCTCTTCCAGAATAACGATGTCATCGGCGAACCAGGGGTCAGTGACCTTACCAATCGTGGCCAAATTGTGCTCCTAGGAAGTAACTGAGGACACGACACAATATCTAGTCTAGAGTCTAGTTGAATGAAATCCGTGACAACGGGCAACCCTAAGGAACGCTTAAACCAAGAGGGAACTTCGCTGTAGGCACGGACGAGCTTTTGCGTTGACGAGTAGTATGCCCCCAACAGCCTTATGTACTTTTCCGGCACCGCATCACTTCGAATTATGTTCCAGAGTGACTGTCTGTCAACGGAGTCGAGTACCTCAAGAAAGTCGATGAAGCACGTTGTGATGGGTTGCTGGAACTTATAACGCTGTTGTGGAATTCGACCTAGTGTGACGATCTGGTCAACACAACTTTTTCCTCGACGAAAACCCCATTAGTTAGCAGAAAGGTCGCAAAAAGCCTAGCCGTTATATCGATGAGTCTGTGTTTCGCACATACAGTCTTGCCCTTGTTTGGCACAGTACAGTACAGGTTTCCCAGTCTTTGAGAAAAGTTTCGGGGTCCCACATACTTTGAAAAAGCTGTTAGGTTTCCAGCAGAGCTATCCTCGCCGGGTGACTTCTTGTTTTTCATTATATGAACGGCTGAGACGATTTCCAGTCCATCGGGAGGTTCAATATGAACTTTATATTGCTCTAGGTTTCCGGGTAATGTCAGACAAATGTATTGGATCGGAAGGTGATTTAGCAGCTAATTGAAATGTTTGATCCATCTTTGAAGCTTTTGTTTACGACTTCAATGTGTGCGTAGCATATAAAGCAGACGCTTTTGCTGAAGTATTGATCCGCCAAATAACAAATGCAATAAGCAAATCATTCTATGTGGGAAAACTTCGACTAGCTTTTAACCCAACCATATTAACAACTACAGCTTGAGTTCAGGCTGCCTAAACTGTCGACTTCATTTTGTGCTTACTCGTACTGTTGATCCTGAAGTGGAGGAAATAAGTCGATAGGCCAACCAGGTAATACCGGCTAGATACCAATGCGAGATGGGTCAGTTAGCGTCGTCTATCGCATGCCTGTCAGCTCCTCCAAGGGAGTCAGGCAAAGAATCCTCTCTACAGCAGATGGGATCATTATGAGATAGAATGAATTTATCCTTTATTTCTAAAAACGGCTCTTCATAGCCATACAGCTTCCGTAGCCTAAAAACACAAATATAATGGAAAAAGGAACAGGATTAATGAACCCCAGTGGACAAAAAGCCATTCATGAGATCGAAATTCAATCTCGTGCTCCACTGTTAACACCGCTTTGCGGTTGCGAGATTTCACCCCGATTTTTCATGTGCACAGTGTTGTGTTGATCAGTACAGGAAACAGATCTGTTTGCCACTTTGCGGCTTTTGATTGCGAGCTATGGTAATTTTTGCTGAAGCTCATTTCAGTGAGAGAAATAGTATTTTGTTTTTTCGGTTGACCTCAAATAAGGCGTTGCATCAAAATCGCTAACCATAAGATAGATTCATTGTTTCCCAAAATATGAAGTTACGACAGGACTTTTTATTGTGAATGATATAATATTAATAACACAGCGTTGTTGGTAGATGTAATGCGCCAACGTTTCGACTACCGTGGGTAGTCTTTCTCAAGGCAAGTTTTACAATTGTAAAACTTGCCTTGAGAAAGACTACCCACGGTAGTCGAAACGTTGGCGCATTACATCTACCAACAACGCTGTGTTATTAATATTATATCATTCACAATAAAAACCAATACATGGCGCATCGATTTTTCGATATACTTCTTACGTCGTTTGGTCCGGATATTTACGACAGGACTGCTTATGAAAATCCCTCTACATCATTCCAAACTCTGCGCATCATTATTTTGTACTTTTGACCATAATCAGTGTGATTCTTGATTAGATTACTTGCTCTAGTAGGGACTTGGTACTTGCGCAGGTTTCGTGACGAAGTAAAATGCACCTGTTTGCCGTGAGAAAATGCGCACACTTCCCCAACACCTGTTGTGATGCGGCTTTGTTGCTAGCCCCCTTTGGTCGATCGAAATTGTCTTCAGCGCCGCTGACGTTACGATCCAGCAAAATGAGTTCGGATCAATACTCACCTTATGAAACAGTCTCCTAACCGCTGCGGACAATCATCTTTTAATGCGTAAGCTAACTTTGTTTGGTCGGTTGCATTTTTACGACGTAATGCTCCGCTGCAAGTATGAACGCAGAGACCAACTTGCTCATCCTGATCAACTGGGGCTCGCTCACGCGCCGGATGCATCCGGTTCCCTCCACTGTCATCCATTGTCCGAAATCTGATGGGGAACGGCCGATTCTGTGCTAATCGCAATCGATCCACAACAATTTATTCGGCTTGGTTTGAGGATTCACATGTTGACTCAACCAAATGCGCTGGTGGGTTTCTATCTTTGCCGTCTATTGATGCCACAGTGGGTGAGCGAATGACGAACAGTTTGTCATCACGTGATGCCTTATGGGCTTGCCGACCAGTGGTTCAGTTGCACACAGCTCGGAGCTCAGGCATGTATCGTGTTCGTCCCGCTTGCTCTAGTCCGTTTGTAAATGCACATATGATCCGAACACAATTGCGAAATCGGAAAGCAAAATGGACTACATTGGTGTGCGTGGCTGAGCTGTTTGATCCTAGTCCGTTGTTCTACCTTCACCCTAGTTAGCGCGCACACATCCGTTTGAATCGAATGAGTCGCTGGATGCCTCTGCTATTATTTGGCCCCATTGAAGTTGTGTTCAAACAACAGTATCCTGTTCCCAACATAGTTTTGGGTTTATGCACGTTTATTTTCCAGACCAGTTGTTTGTGACATGCCGGTCGTAAGAATTACCTTCAGTGGAATATCGCAATGGTGACTGTTATCTTCTCTGTTCCAAAGAGCTGAACCGATTCCAAGCCAGCTTGTCATAAATTTAGTAATATCCCGTCAAATTTTAATTGCCGGCAGTACTGTCAGTAGTGAAACTGGTTCCGACTTTTTCCGAAATTTGGAACCATACTCCTCATTGTTAACGCTGATCGACGGTACAGTTAGGCTGCATTTAGACATTCCTTTATCACTCCTTGTCCACTTTGCAGTCTTTGTATAGTAAAGTGTAACGTAAAGAAAAACGCAACAGTCCGTCGGCCTCATTCTGCTGTTTATCGCTATGCGATAAAGGTGATTACATGAAATAATTCACCATGTGATATCATCACTCAACTCACTGCTGCCGCCACAGTTACAGTCGGCCTTTGACCGATAATTGGATATCGCGCCGACACCACAGGTGCCTACAGTTGATAAAAGCCAGTTTGGTTTTTCACATATGCGACGTCATTTTGTCCGATGTAGTGCCAGTTAGTGGTATGTAGCTGCAAAGTCAGTTTAACGTATGCATTTCACCCAACATTCCACAAAAGAACAAGTTTCAGCTTGGGGACAAACGCAGCACTGTTGACATTTTTACGGCAATTGGCTGACATCTTTTCGCATCATTTCCCCAGATGACGATGGCCAAGTGGATTAAGGGTCTGTCATTAAAAAAACAGGTTCGAGTCCCAGATCCACCGGCCTCTTTGGTGGTAGGTGGCTGTCTCTGCTGGTTATCGTGCCTGACTTATTGAAATCTTATGGGTTCCATGCTAACCCGAGTTTCAGAGTCGTGTCCCAGGTCCCCCCCTTCGGAAACATCGGACACTGCTGCTTTGGCGGAACGTGCTTCGTTAACTGGTTTTCAGCGAATGATTTTGTCAGAGAAATCAAGATGTAGAGGGCACTGGCAGTAAGCGTGCCACTGGCCACAATAAGGCAGAAATTCATGAGAACAACAGGAGCGCAGCTGACCAAGTCTTAGAATGTTAGTTTCATTGGATACAGTTATCCACTTAGGTAGCAGTCAAAGCCGGACCACGTCGGTACAAGGTTAGTCGTCGTACATACTGAACTGAAAATTAGCACCTATCGAGAAACTGCTTTTCGTCATTCTGGTATTTTGATTTTGACCCTAAGGTTACTTTCCGGTAGCTCTTTCGTGCCTTTTGGCTAACTGATTCCATGGTTTTACTGCGTTGTTGATGTTAGTTCGTTTCGTGAAAATTCGAACTAACACGCAATGTACCGGAAGATTTAAAAACGAAAAATGATTTGAAAGCCTAGCAATCAGGAAATACTCCTGGTGGCATTTGTTTCAGTCGGTAGTGACAGATCCATAGGTTTTTATTTTTCATCAATAACCTAAGTAGGTGCCGAACCCACCGTTGCTTTGGCTCTCTTATACCGACTAATGTCGATTTTCGTTCGTTTCATCTCCGTTTGAGAAGGTGCTGGGTAACAACTGTCGTTCCATTCTCATTCCAGTTGACCCTTTGGTTAAAATGGCTCTCCGTGATTTACCCTCGAACGGTGTATTTCTGACCGTCCAGGTTGGTGATCGCCCAACGTGAGTTGAGAACCGCTTAGTTGGAAATCCACCACAATGGTTTGTTGATGTAGATGGAAAGACCCGGAAAACCCATTCAGACTCAACAAAGCCTGCACAGTTTCCAGTATACCGACTCTTATCGAGTTTGGAACGGTAAATCGTTAGCGTTCTCATGCACCATTCCCCGCTTATTCAGGATCGACGTCTTTCTGATGAGAATATCAAGAAGGAATCACTGATCGTGAAGCTGTTCAAAGGCGAATTATAAACAGCATCTCAGTTATGCAGTGGTTTTCGCGCCGGGGTTAGCGGACAAACGACTCCTTTATTTTTTTAATTCCCAGCTGCTTACTTGTGTGAACATTTTTAATGAAGTCTTTGATTAATTTTCTTAACTGGAACTGGTGATCGATATAATGCTCATGTTAACAACGACATGCCTAAGTGTCCTTTTTTAATTTTTGATCAATAGTTTCCATTTGTGCATCGTTGATCTAGCTCATTATTTGGGAGGGAACCGACAGGTTAGTTATTCGTTGCGAATCTATGGAGAACGAGTGAGGTTCTTCAGTACAAACATACCTTCCCATTAGTCGTAAGGATACTGTCGTTTGTTGTTCATGTAGTTCGAGTCAATCTGGGTATTTTTAGGGGCTTCACGGTATCATACGTGCCGGGTCAAATGACTTTTTACGGTCGTCCTTTGGAAATCAATTCGAAAAACAGTTAGAAGGGAAAAACAGAAAGTCCGGAATCAAATTCAGATTTCTATACATATTTGAACTGCAATCCAATTGGGAAAAAACATCCAAGAATGCAGCAACAGTCACACTCTTCATTCACACCAGTCAGCAAACGTGAATGAAGAAATCCCAAGCTCAATATATACACAAGTCACAAAATTCTCTTGAGCAGAGTAGTAGTGTAACAATCAACGACCACGTGGTCTTGGAGGAAAGCGTGATGGTGGAAATCCCGGTCCCATGGGTCTTATGTTCTGTGCCGCAGGCGGTCTGCCAAACGGAGGTGCATTGAGTGGGACGGGTACCGGTGGACCTGGATGATAATTGGGGGCGACGGTATTCCCCGTGTTGACGGGCCAAGGTGCTGCTGTGCGGACTATGGATCTCGGACGGCATGGAATCTGTGGTGGATAAGGACGCAGGCTACTCGGTTGCATTCTCATCGGTCCGGGCTGGAGAGGTCCACGAAAGTTTGCCGGATAGGGAGCTCGCGGGTGCATGGAGCCCACTGTTGTGGCTGCTGAACGTTCCGTCATTCGAGATCCGAAATTGCACGAAGTGGGTAAAGTATTATTTTGGTTATTTTGCAGTGGTACCGGTGAAAAATAGGGGGCACGGGCTGAGTATGGATTGTGTTGTGGGCCCGCTCTCATGCACTGCATCGGCCAAGGAGCTGCAAAAAATCAGAAATCCCGTTGAAAAAATCGTAGGAACACAGCTGTACTTAAGGACTGATTCGTCACGCAGTAGAAACGCTGGAATTACTGTTAGCACCATAAGGGCGTTACCTAGGAATCGCAAACAGTTCGTAATCACTAAGTCGCACTAATGACCTGATCTCATATGAACAACTGCAGGACGTTCTAACTAGTGAAATATGCAAGAAGATTCCTAACGGTTTATTGGAAATCAACAGCCGTATAGTGATTCCATAGAAGAGCATTTATACCGTGTTGCGGAACCTTCGAGAAGTCCGTTGCATCACACATGTGGGAACTCGTAGTGATTGCCTTGAAAAATGCTGGAAATGGAAACTCAAAGACTGCCCACATTGCAGAATAAATCCTAGTTACCTTAAGTGAACTGTCAAGTATCGGCAAAACAAGTCTCGCTCAAACGAAAAGAAACTAGAGCCTTACTGCAAAGTTTGAGCTGGACGTTGAAAGATCTATGCACTTGCAATTTTTATGAAGTATAACAAGGCACTAATCTCCGGCTGAACCAGAAAGTCCGGATGGCAGGCCACATTGCATGAGGTGGCTGTGCACAGCAATCCAACAAGAGATCAACTAATGGGCCTGAAGATACCGTTTTGATGAGGGCATTCTCTTGGCCAAACGAGAATTGAACCATACCATTCCGCAAACATTTGCTCACGGAAGTAATTAGACGAAAATCGGATCCTAGACAGTCGGGCACGGCGACTGTCAGAATGTGCGTTGTCATCTCGGCAATGCCACAGCCAATTTTCAGTGGTGAAATTTCGCCGGACTATTACCTTCGATCGTACCGGCCAATCAAAAACTAGCAATCCCGGAAATACAAAGTAAACTAACCTTACGGTCGTCTGTAAATGAAAAAGGAGGCCAAGGCTTTTCTATCGCTAATGAGCTCCCCAGTTTTTCCCAACCGTATGAGAAAATTCATCTTCGCGCATCAGTTTTTATCTATTCATTACCATGTGGCGTTATTCTCACCAAAAGTACATTAGATTTGAGATAACCGATTGAACGTACCTTTAAGCAACCGATTTCCTCATTGTGTCGAATGTTAATGTTGGCTACAAAACTACAGACTTTCTCGAATGAGACTGTACCGAACTAGATCGAGTCCAAAATCAGAACGAATCAGGACTGAGATAGAATGCACGACATTCCACCAAAAATAAACATTCGGAGAAGGCCTAGGGCTAGTTTAATCCCATGGACTGAAGCCCGTGAAAGACCGCAGTCTTTATATTGATAACCTGTGTCGACTAAGACAATTGTAGGTGAGTCTACTTGGAGGCAAATGCGTGAATAGGACTCCCGCATTTGGTTATGAGTACGGCCCAGCACACTGCGCATCAGACTACTGCGAGCCATGGAAGTGCTTCGACCCAACCGTGTTCTTGAAATGTAGGCGCTGAAAGTGACTGGTGAAGTGGAACATGGCCACAACTGTTTTGCGATCGGCATCCTCATTAGTTTGAAAAATTTAGCTCCGGCTTTGGCATCGATTGATACTTCCCACTCTTTCAGTTAGAGCCCATGAGATGATGATTGCCGATGATTAAAGATGCCGGGGGATACAACTCAGTACCGAAGTCGCTAGCGCAAAAACTGTACATGGCTACAGAGCTCTTCTCGTAAAAGCAACGCACCAACCGGACTCTGTATTATTTCACATTGGCCTTGTTTTTTTATCGGGGGTCTCCCAGGTAAATGGGAGGTCGCCAGTTGAGATCCGGCTCGTAGCGTTTAACTTCGTGGGTGGCTGCTGTTGCTTGTGTTTAGTTTGCTACCACGCCTAGTCTACTGAGTCCTTATGTGGATCTGCGCCACTCCAAGCTTTCGGATTGCCAGCTCAAAAGCGCAAGAGGACTCGTAGGCTAAGAATATACTTCTTCTATTGCATTTTTACGTCAAACGTCCCACTGAAAAACTGCAATTTTCGTGACTGGACGTAGAGCTCTTTGACTTTTCCACGGCGATTTTTGGCGAAATTAGTCCCAACAGGTCAAAGCTTTGTGGGCTTCACTGTGAATCTCGGAATCACCTAATGACACTACGGTACATCGAGTACGATACGTCCACACGGGAAGCTTTGATATGTTGACTGCTGGAGTTACGTGGATTTACTTTGGACCCACTAAATTCTTCTGCCTACCCGCATCGTCGCTCAGTTTATCTTAACCATGGCCAACCCATCTTTCGAAACGTGCTGGTGTGTTTAAAGCACTAAAACAGACAGTGACACGATTTAATTGAACTAGTCTTGCGCTCCGAAAGGGTTCACCGAATGGTCCGGATTTAGAAAGAAGACAAAATCTATCCGCATTTGCAAAGCTCTATGTACGCTCAACAACTGTGTAATAATCGAGGAGTTTTACAGAACGGATGAACTAATTTGTACGTTGAGTCGAACCGTGTTCTTCCAAGTGAACACTCATGGTGCGCCCCCTCATCTACTTTCGACTTTAAATTCCAGATCCCTAACAAATTTTCATCACAAGACGGATTACTTCAATATAAAGCACTGCTCCAGCCGCTTAGAAATGGTTCATTACGCAATCATTATCCGGACTCGAACGCCGCAGGGCATATATGCATGACATTTGCATTCTTGGTCACCTGACTTTCTAACATTATAAACTTCCATCCCATCTGACATCGATTAAATAACATCAATATACATCTGAACTTGAAAAAGAACATTAGCTTACTTTATCTCAAACTGAGCCTCACAGTCGCACAAAGGTTTATGACCAGCCGAGACCAATAAAAGAGAGGTTATTGAATGGTCGTGATTTTTTAACTTATCTGAAGAGACATCTTCCAGGTCGTTGTTCCTTCTATCCATATTGCTTCCGAATCTTCTCTGCCATATGAGGACCCTTACATAAAGTCACACTAGCCAAGAGTTTAAAGAAGCCAGCCATGATGGCAAAGCTATCAAACGGAGAACAATAAGTAATAACCCTTTAGATGTAGCATAGCCACATTGAGAATGCAACGCAACTTTCCCCGCTGCGAACGTTTGTCTCAGGTACTCGGTTTGTCGAACTGATGCCGTTCTAGGTTGTACACAACAGACTTTCGATGATAAGTGGTTGTGTCGTGCATGGTGAGCAGTTCATCAAATTCGAAAATTTGACACTAATGGTAATAAGTGCGAATCGGGATGTAGGAAATCGTGTAATTCAAAGAACAAAAGCCCGCCTTAAAGAACGCCATCGCCGGTCATGTTTGAAGTCATTTGTAGGAACTCCGGTTCACTACCGATACGTATTTCAAAATTCAGACAAAAAAGCGAATCCCGAAATGGTATCAACAAAAGCTCCTTTGAGATTGTGGGCGAAAGTTGTTACTCTTTCCTAACGCTCTATCGAACCGGAAAACCATAGTAGTTGTCGTCTGTTTTGCACTAAGTGGCCTGAGGCACAACCTGTGGTGAAGAAACCAAAGCAGTCATCATAGAAACGAACAGTTACTTGTTATCCAGATATAATCATCGACTAGCTGGCTGGAGACACTGAAAGATATGGTAACGAACCGTGAACAGTGGCGGTCGTGTGGTCATTTTCTATCGAATTAGCATGATATATATGTATATTTGCACAGTTAGACCGTGTTCCGTGTGTTGGCTACTACAGCATTCTTATCTTTTCCCACTGCCTGTTCCCCTTGGATATTCACTCTTCTTATATATACACATGTAACCTTGGGGAAAAGGCAGCGGTCAGTGAAGCTTGCCATGCTATTTAACGCTGAACGATGAAGATGATATATATCATTTTTGAGAGTGCTGTTTCCAAACATGGGCCGTATTTGGAGGCGATGAATTTAGACGTATCCTACCAAAGAATGGGATGCGTCATCAAAAATCGTGTTTTATAATCCAGCTGATGAAACGGTCGGTTGACTTAATCCCGTACCGAAGAAGTCAAGGCAAACCATTGCGACGAATGAACAGTCATGAGAGGATTCTAAGTTGACGGCATTGTTGACAGGGACTCAGAGTCCACATAACCGCAGGTAAAACACCGTTCAAGTTAATGTCGGGGAGGCCTGTTTGGGCTCGCCCGTGTAGATTCGGTCAGACTACGGCGTTAGGGTCAAAGTGTATCTACGCAGGCCACTCCACTGATTAAGGTTTTCATCATACCACTTTGCCGTAACATGGGGCTTTTAATCCGAACTAATATGCCTCCATTAAATGCCTGATCTATTCTTTGATATTTAACCTGACGCCTTCTCATGTGCTCTGCTTAAGCAAGTCCAAACAGGTCGCCTTAAAATTAACTTGACCGGTGTTTTGCATGCGATTATATGGACCCTGAACCCCTGTCAACAAAGCCATCAATTTGGCATCTTCTCATGATTGCACATCTTTCAACCATTGTCTGCCTCCGACAACAGCGTGCAGTGGTAATGAGTTTTCTAGACATGAACAAAACAAATCCAAGTTAGCCTAACCTATTCAAATTCACTATCTCCTCCAAAGAACGGACCCCAGGATCAGGCACTTTAAGCCTAACCTTTGAGTTACTCATAATGTTATCAATATCAAGAAGGTAACGGTATTCAGACACAGAAAGTCTAAGCATACACTGTCGTTCAGACGACCGAGAAAAACTTGCAACCTGCCTGGATACTCACTAAACAGCACAACTTCGTCCGCTTATTGTACGCGAGACAGTATTTTATCTGAGCCAATATCAGTGCTGCTACTGTAGCACGAGGATATGGCTATCTCCCTGATCATCTTAATGACAAAGTTGAGAAACAGTGGGAGCAGGCAACCTAACGAGCATTACTTCTCATGATGAACTCGAGTGAAATATCGCTACAAGCACGAAATCAGCTTCGGAAACACAGATTCGAAGAGTAAAAATAATTTCTCTCATATGCTTCAGTGAGGCAGAATTCCAGAAATGGACTGTCGACGGTATCAAACACTGCTTTCAGATCTTGCATACGTAGAAATGTTGACTCTTCTTTCCAGCACATACTGCATTTAGTCGTGTGTTTCGGCGGTCAAAATTGGTCATCGTATTTCCTTCACTGTTATTGCTATTGCTGTTTCTACCACAATCATCTAGTCGCTCATCCTCTATCCTAGAGGAATATAACGAGACCGTATGTCAAATATGCACTACGTTCGTTTGTCATTTTTTTTATCTCGGTATATTAGATTCCCAACGTTTTCTGGAGAACGTATTGTTGCATATAGAGGGATGATGAAAATGGTAATCAGTTTAACCACATTGAACGACTTCACGTATGCATAAAAACTCACCATATGACCTTCAGTCAAGAAACTGATCTCTCACACACGCACAGAATGACTTCTCACTTTTTGGCCTGATTGTTCTCGGACAGTCTCGTATACGTTCACTTGTGTACGGTTTTGTCTTAAGGCTTATCGTGTCCCTATTGTCGCCTAGTACTACGCGTGAATAAACCGTCGGAACCGTTCTGTGTGCCTTTCCCATGGACACAAAAGTCTGTGTGGTGGATGCCGCTTCATTGGAGTTTCTAGGATTTCTCTCAATTTGGTTTGACCCACCCGTCGGACAGAGGTGTGGGCACTGATACGTGTATCGACACCTTGTAGCCGCATGCAAAATTTGGTTAGGTGATAGAGGCCAAGGAGATGAAAAATACCCGATTACAGGTGCTATCAGATACTTTATACACAAACTAATGAAAGCATTGCTATTCAAAGTACTTTTATTCAATAAACTTCATAAAAGCGAAAGAACTAAAGGAAGTTACGAAATAACGGTTCGCTTGGGGGGTTGCTCTGCTGTCAAGGATATACACAAAGTTGTTCCATCTAATAAGTGAAATTTGGTTTCGAGTTAGCCTTGGTGTTCGCATTACAGCTAACAAGGACGGATTTTATTAGCAGGCTATCAGAAGCGATAGGTTATCTCTACTGACAACACTCAAAAAAATCATGCGATAATTTTGGCCTAAAAACAAACAAACGCACCGTGGTCGAACAAGGAAATTCTAAAAGTCTGGATTATAAGATCCATATGAAAGTGTGTAGGTAGACGAAACGGATGGGCAAAAAATCTTGGATCAAACGATTTTGAACCAATTCTACAGGGTTCGCTGTGCAGATAATTCCATGAAAATTGGACATTTTTTTGAGTTTCCGGAACGGGAAAGACTGAAGTAATGACCTAAGCGGTGTGCCCGTAAATGCGAACTAAATAATACTAGCGAAATTGGCCATTCAATTAAAAGATTAGGAATCGTTAGTTTACCAATCGGCTGGAGAAAACAATCAATAGAAGGACAAGTATGATATAGTCAGCGCCATAGCTTTACACTCACCACGAGGTGTGGGTGCCGAGTAACTCGAATTCAATGCTGTAGAAACTGGATTGAGAAATCCTCCGGACAAAATACCAGATCCAACGGGCATGTATGAGGATTCTTGTGATACTGTGGATGCGGCTAAAACATCAGCTCCCGATGAATCGACCATTTCTCCAGACGCAGCTGAAATGAGCGAAAGAAAAGGATGCACTGCTTTTCCTTTGAACCGGTTGTTACTCGATGGGTTTTTCGGTGATTCAGTAAATTAGAAGCAGGGAGAATTGTTACCGACCGTGATCATAAACGAAAAGACGTTTTCACAAAGCAAATCCTTACTTCACCAAAAGATCAATTATTCCTAATGACGGACCCACTTCTCGATGCGCAGGAGGCAACAGCCAAGCTAAGGTACGCTTAAACATGAAGGATACGGAAACTGCTGAATTAATCATTACAGATGAATAGAAACATTTACTGAATAACCAGAAGGGTATGGTTGTACCCGAACGTTCATCACTTTCTTATGATTGAGCCAAATTCAAGAAACAACTGTATTTGTCCGTCTAGGTAGCCACAAAAACGTCTGCATATCATAATTAGCATAGAATTCTCACAAGATAACAAAACGAAGAATATAGGCTTTATCCTTGCGGAAAATCGCTTTGGGAGCTTGGTTCAGCAATGAGATATTGTTGGCAGTTCTGTGCTACGAAGTCAGACAACTCTTTTTTTACGAACGATGGCTCGGGGGACGGGCATCAGAGCAGGGCAATCTTTTATGAAATGATCCTTGGATAAGTATAGTGCGGAAGGCATACGACATGAACACTAGAGCCCTTTACATAGGGAAAGGGGGCCAGTAACCGTGACCCTGAGATAGAGTGGTACAGAACCATATAAGGTCTCATCATTTGGTCAGGTACGGTAACGAGCTGGAACAGCGAAACGCCATCTACCAGCAGTGACTTCTAGATCTGGAATTCAAACCTCTGATTATTTTTTTGACAGATAATTTACTTTGCCATCCCGGGTCAATGCTCAATTGTGGCTGTTGTCATTGTCATTTTGATCGGTTTCCGAGGTGTTTTAAAATAATCCTTCGATTAGTATGAGGGAATAAGGAGAATACTGATTTGCCGATTCACTCGAGCTACTTTGATTGTTCGCCTCCCAAAATATCTGCACCGCTCACTTCAAACGTAAATAACAGAAAAACAAGAAGGCACTTCCTTGATCCAAACACAAGCTCGACTGGCGCGACAATAGGGATGGTGGCTGCATAAAATAACAGTTTACCGGAGTCCCCCTCTTTAGAATTATCACCATGTAAGGCTTTGTCTTCTTTGAATTCGGGGAATATTTCCACCATAATGGCCGATTTCGCCCTGTCCATATTGACTCCGGTCGCGAAGAATCAAAAGGTCGGCTGTTTGATTTTAGTCAAACAAAATAATTTTGATAGATATCCGACAGTGCCAAGACTTACGAAGTATCTACTACTGACCTCTTGTAAGTCGTTCACTGACTCCAGGTAACCAAAAGCCAAATTATTAAACGCAGCAAATTTAGATTTCGGCGCAGGATAACTACGTGACTCAGTTGCTCTGTGTTTCTTGTGACCCAAATCCATTGACAATTGGGGTAACTGGACTGGTTCAACCTCTTTAAAAAGGGAAATAATCGTTGCACTTTACCGCTGGATAATGACTTTGCCAGTGATTTGTAATGTACATTCGGTTCCATTTTCCCATATTTGTACATTGTGTTTGGGAAACTTTTCACGAATTTCCCTTATTTTTGGTCCATTTTGTTATGGATGGTGGATATCCATCCGGACCAAAGTGAATGCTGGATTTCACAAAAAAGGCACACTTCCTGGGGTGATGAGAAGAGAAGCGTCGGGTAACGAAGAAATTCGCTAGAAATGGTTGGATGTTAGAAATTGTAAAGTTCTGTACGTGAAAATGTGCCTCGATCGTCATTTTACGGTTTTGGGCGCACACGGTTGGATTCTATCCTCATTGTGTCCTTATCAACATGGTTACGTTTTGCGCTTTGTGCAGAATGTGCTTGGATGATAGCAGTGCTTTTGTTTTGTAAATTTATTTCACTTACGCAAACTTCAGTTTTAATTTAAGAGGATTTTTTACACGTCTTTGACAAAATATGACCCCAGTTAGGACAACATTTATCCTGGATCCCGTCCTGTCTTTATCGTATTGTCATGTTAAATATTGGTGCATATGCCATCGGTGTATTCACCAACCGGTAGGTATCGCGTCAAGTAGCGACTAGCAACGAAGACCTGTTGGATACAGGAACACATACCGTTCCGTATTTCTCACTGTGGGAGCTAATGGACTGCAGTATAAAATAGTTCATAGATGTCTACAACATCACCAAAACTGTCAAAAACGGGCGGCTTAATGGTAACATAAATACTCGAGCTGATGGAGACCTGTGAAACTTGTGAACACAACGGATTGCGTTTCAATCAGCTGATGATTCCTAACAAGGATGAAACGGCTGTACAGTGTTTCCATGGTTTCGAAATGGTGAGTTGAGCGATGATATCACATGGTGAATTATTTCATGAAAAAAATGTATATACGTAGACCAACCGGTATCATTAGACAGGCGAGGGCCAAGTTGGTTAAGCGTCTGAAATCAACAAGTTTAGGGGGTTCGAACCCAAGATCCGCTGATCACTTTGGTGATGGATGACAGTTTGATGTCGCCCGACCTGCAGCCATCACGGTTGCCGGCTCTCCTTCCCCACCCCATGTGGTGGGCCCCAGTGACTATCGAGTATGTCCTTTTCATCATACTCATTCATTCGAAACGTCATAAAAAAACAGTCGACATTCCTGTCTCCCGTAATGCACAAACAAAAACATGCCCACAGACGAATTACAGAAATAGACAATAAACAAGCAATCCAGGAACGACAACAGGGCCCGAACCGATACACCAGTCGTTCAAAAAGATAAAATCAACTAAAGTCCACTTCATCATCAGACTGTAAATTGTCAGTCGCTTTTGCCTCTCATCCAGGATCCCTTGTTTTCATTAGCTCTCATGAGAATTAAAAATCATGGAGAAAAAGAATCTTATTTATTAGTCAGCAATGTATCACACATACTGGCTAATTATAGCCAACTAACTGGCCGAACAATCCGTTGCCCAATGGGATTCGTCAAGAAAAAACGTTTCCATGTAGCTTCTCTCACGATTCACCGGTCGATGCACTCTGTGCAATATTGTTGCGACTGCATGAATGTTCGACTAGAGTAAGGCGATCCACTATTAAATAACCTTACACACATATATTACCCACATACTGTGAGCAATAAATAAAGGGATCCCGCTTAGAAGATGCGAAACATGTTCCGATCACATTAACTCACTAAGATTAGGCATTGCTACACATTTCAGAACGATATGCGGCGTGACAAGAAAAACGCTTTCCGAAAGCGCGGAAAATTCATTCCAGTTCGAAATGGAAAAGGCCGTTATTCGTTGCAAGTAGAACCAGTTCCGTGAGCCTAGTAGGTATTCAGTCGTCACCCATCAGTTGGTTGAAAGATGACTAACCGATTTAGCAGTTATGGCACTGGCTAAATATCAGTCTGCATAATTCTTTGGGTCATGGAGTTGGGCGAAATACCACTCAAATCAAGGTGCAGTTGTAATGGAACACTAATTCGCATAGTAAATGAAAAAGAAGGAAATTCCAGCGCGGTGGAAGACAGCTCACTACCACACCTAACTTATTGACATCTTATGTGGTTCGCCACATTAGGTCTCAGAATCATTGTTGCCTGTCTTTTCTAAAACTTACCACGACAGTACACGATTACATACGCACTCATGCCCTCACTACGAACGTGGACAGCCAACAAGAACTCATTACCCTCACCGACATTCGCGGACTGAACTGCAACATTGATTCTGTTCACCAATTTCTCCAGTCTTTTCCTGTCGCCCTATTTTTGATCCGAACTCAAATCTCCCCATCAGATGTCACATGTTTTTAATTACCCAAAGACCATTCACTTAAAGCAGATGTCTATGCTTTTGGTCATCATTTGGCTGCTGCCTGCCGGGCACCAAACCCTTACCTTTTCAATAGTGAATTTCAAATCATGTGGGTGAAACACCCACAGGAACGGTTTCCGCTCCCTACCCCTGGAATGATTAGATTTACTTCGGACGTCTCCACATCCATTTTAAACATTACCGTCATTGTTCTTCAAGCGTACAAGCTTAAATAGTCTTTGACTAATATCCAAAGACGACGCCAGCTGCATTTATTCGGCTACCTGAACACACCAGTTTTCATTCCATATTGAAACTTATTGTCAGTTGGTACCGCAGCGTTCGACGCACCTTATTGCTCTCCTAAAAGTTAAGGAGCTAACATTTAGGCTCCACGAGGCTAAGTCGATGATGAACGCCAAATCTGGAACCACAGGTAAAACCTGTTGCCAAATACATCGCCCGCTTGATTTTGTCCCAGCGTTCGCCTTACATTGCTATCGATCCAATTCCTTAGTTTAATGGATAGTCTCTTTTCATAGCTGTTGTGAACAGCCAAATCACACGTTCGACGGCCAATCGGACTTGAGGCCTGCATGGTCCGATTTGACGTACATGGTCCAGTACGATCTACGGTTCTGAACAGAACCGCGCCAGCGGTAGCTTACTGCAATATGGTCGATTTGAGTCAGACTACCTGTTGAGTTAGAGTGTCATGCCGCTGAGACGCGGACAGTCGGTAATTAGTAATAGACATGAACAAACTTTGAGCAGTAGCATACTTATCACTACCCACGCTGCGCGATCCGTACTATCCTGCGCGACGGCTGATGCAGTTAGGACTTATTTGTGGACGTGTAATCCGTTGAGATTGATGGACGGGTACTGCTAGGGAGTACAGCCGCTAAGCAGAAGAACGATTAGGGTTCTCAGTCAAAGTCTTTGGTTCTTAGAAGAACCTGATAGAAATGTAGCCAATGACACCACTCTTCTTTTTATGGCAATCCTCGCAATGGAAATACCAACATCAGTTGTGATCGTTGTTTCCTTAGTGTATTATTAAACTCCGCATTTGGGAGCTGCTTTTCCTGAGGCTCCAGCAATCAGGTTACATTTAGTGCTCCTAAAATATATCTTCTTTCGATTCCCCTGATATGATGTTCGTTATCTTCCAGTCTGAACTCTGGTTCCAAATATTATATCTCTCCTCTTGTCTTATCCATTAGTTTTCTATCATGCTAGTCTTCCTTTATATTTGAGCTTTGTTCTCGCACTGCCGGGAAAGTTGGTTTTTCTGTTCCGGAGGAGACGTCCCTTTACCTCGGCTCATTATCTATTGTACAAACCCAAAATCCCCTCTACCACACTTGACCATTGCAGCCATGTGTATGGCTGGGCTTCGTCTACCTTGCTTTCCATTTCTCATCGGGTTCAAAGAAAGTTCATTCGACTTATCGACGATCTCTAACATCTAATTAGCGGCCTTTTTATTTTTTACTTCCTTTATTAATGAAACAACAATGTACATCAATTTTCAGGAAGGGAGCCGCGGCTAGCAGAGTAGTTATTTCGTTATTCCTTTTCTACCGTTACTATTTTGCTTACTGTTTTTAGGAACGAGACTCAACATTTACTCGTCTTCTAACCTTCCCCGTTCTTCTCACACACGGGCAACTATTCATCCTTATTATGCTCCTGCTGCTCGATGTCGTACTTATTTCTATTCCATCTTCTTTTTCCTCTGGACTTCTAAACTGTGAGTCACTCTCCCACTTTGTGTATTCCCATTCACTCACAATCTTCCACTCTTTAAAAGGAGTACCAGTAAATTGGTACTTACGTGAATGTTCTCCTCATTCCCCACTACAGCATGTTTCTTGACCATGGGGTTTACCCCATATATTGTATTTCACTTTGTGTAATAAAAGAGACCAGTTTAAGAATAAACCAAACGCCACCATGTCGATAAGACTGACATCAGAAAACTCAGACCGTTGTTGACGGTATAGCAGAAGGCCTTTTGTTCTCAACCGGGTGGACGAATGTATGTTGTACACATTTCATGTTCCCCTGACCGAATAAGATCAGTGAAACCGACTCAAAAAAATGATGACAGATGAACAGGCAAGGGAGAATACGGTTAACAACTGGGCAAATGAAGACTGGTCGGCAACTGTGGCACGTGGTCATATACGGTCTGAAAAATCGAACAACTAACCGAGGTACGAGACGAGGCCGAAATTAGTGAACAAGGACAATGAACAAGCAGACCCACGAAGCGCATCTACACCTGGACAAACCAAATCAACTGTCGCTGTCTTCGTATGACTGGGACAGTATGATACCTGCATATAGGCATGACTAGATCAAGATTTGGAAGCATTAACTAGTATATTGTACCGAGTAGGCGCAATCAGGTGACCAAGTTGGAGTACACGAGATTCTCCAAAACGATGGTTCGAAATCTTAAACGATACCGCTCAATGGGGAGTCAAAGGTATGCTCGCATTCGGCATGGTTCTCCTTCCCCACAGTTCCATTTTACGATGTTTTGAATTTTCTTGGTGTCATTCGATGCAGCTAGGTAGCGATCAAAGCCAGACCATGTCCATATAAAGTTAATGATTGTACAAACTGAACTGAACTAAACCGACGTCAACCAACCAACAAGCAGTACTAAAACCAGCAGCGAATTCAAAATGATTGTCTTTTTATCTGATTTGATAGCGAGGTTGAAACTTATCTGTATTTCAATATACAGTCAGAGGCTAGCGGATATGAAGTCAGAAGAGAAGACTATCGGGCAGCATGAGGATAATCAACCAGTGAATTTCAACTTTGGCCAAACAATAACTTCTGATTGTGACTAATAAACAAGACAAGCTGACTGACTCAAGGCCATTTCACTGTCCTAGCTAGACTTATCGAAAGGGAATTCCAGATAGACGGGTACACAATTAGCTGACTTCTCTAAGCCCTTTAGCATGGTCCATGGTCGGCGTCTCAAGGTCCTAGTTAACCACTTATTCTAAATGCCTCGCGAAATGCTTCCAAATGACCGTGATTCTTGACTAGCCTCTGCTAAGGAGGTTCTGCTAACTATCTCTTAGCGATGTTACCACTAGAGTTTGAAACTGAAGACATTCTGGACAATCTCTACCGGGTCAGCTAAGCTTTTGAATTCATTCTAGGTGAGAAGAATAAACCGTGACTTCAAACCAATTACGGATCATACATTATACACGCACCACTATTCTCATTGGAGCCTGTGGCGGAGGAATATGCTGGAAATCCTAGCTTCATGCGAAAGGTATGTGAACCGAACAATCACTTATCGGTGCAAAACAGGTAAACAGACTAACGGCATCATTATCATCATTCAGCCTTAACAAACAAAACAGACAAAGCTGGCTGCAGGGTGCTATAGAAAGAATGAACAAGCAAAATGGACAGGGAGTGAAACTACAGATGTCTGAAAAGAAAAGAAGGTCGCAGTAACCAACACACGGAGTACAGTCTATCTGTACAAATGCATGCTTTTCAGTCATTTTGATTAAACAGAAAGTGGTAGCACGATTACCGCTGTCCACAATTTGTCGCCTTATCTTTCAAGTTCTTCAGACCTGGAAGCTTCATCTAAGTCCACTGAATATCTCATTTCACGACATCGCATTATCTGTTGACCTCTCCGTGACTTCTTCCACTAGTCGGAAGGAATGGATAACAACCAACGAAGTCTACCAAGCGTGATAAGCTGTGATAGGATATTCTCTGGGTCGGAAACCTCAGGTCGAACTATTGCCTTGAAGACTAAGGTGTTTGATCAAAGACAGCGTAAAGTTCTCTAGGTCAACCAACCCTCTACTACGGTTTGGGCAACCGGGTAGCACAACGCCCGCTGTTGATCACGGTGGACATCTGATGAAGCAGAAGCGGAGAGTATAGAAGTCAGCATGTATGGTAGGCTTCACAGTTTTTCTTTCTTATTCTTCCTTCAAGGCTTCACTCCTTAGTCAGAGTTCCGATAGCATATATATATATAATTGATCGCATACTAGCGTAAACGACACTATTTTTCGACATTAAAATATGGAGAGCTCAGAGGTCAAGTGGATTGTGTCGTTCATTTCAAAATGATCAGAGGTTTGAAGCCCAGATCCACCGATCTCTTTGGTGGCAGATGGCAATTCGCTGTTCTTCGGTTTGTGATCACACGTGACCTACTGAAACCTCATGTGGTTCTGTACAACTCCAGTTCCGAGGTTAGGGTTGCCGGTGCAGTAAGCCCTAATGAGTGTGGAGCATGCTCTTTCCGCTACACTCATGCATGAAACATGTCACCGCCAAAGGATGATGATGAAAATGATTCAGTCTGAAGTGGAAAACCACATGATATCCGAGCAAATCAAACGTGGTGAAAAATAGGGGGAAACATCATAGATCAACAGTGACAATGTTCGGACCCCGTACATCACATACACACTGCACAGCAATTTCCGTTCTGGTTTCAGAGCCAAAACTTGACTTTAATTGCAATTTAATCTTGCATGTACGTCGTCAGATGCACTCAAGCCCAAAGCTGTACCACTCCACCTCGTTTGTCACCTATTACGGGTCAGTGGAAATAATCTGATTTGGGATTCAAATCCAGTCTGAGATGCATCGGGCACGAATGCTGTCATCACTAATCCACTCCTCATTCACCTTTTCCTTCCTAATCCAGTCAGTTTTTTATTTTCATGATATACTGCAATGTAATGGCATGGTCATAAAACAGTGGAAACGATTTTGGCAGTTAACATGTCTGCCAAATAAGCCCGGTGAGAACATTCGAACAATCACACATTTTAACTTGAGGCGTATTTCGACCAGTTGTTCGAAGTTTTCTTACCTACAAAAAACAAGAAAGCTTGCAAAATAACCAACGGGGAGGGAAAATGCGGAGAAAAGTAATACTTACCGGATACAGAGAACCCCAAATCAACCGGCGTCAGAGTCTGTGAGTCAGGAAGATGGGGGGTGATCCTTGAAGCATTATCAGGTGGTGGAGGTGGCGGTGGTGGTGGTGGCGGCGGTGGAGTTGATGGTGGCGGTGGAGGTGGAGGTGGTGGTGGCGGTGGAGGTGGTGGTGGTGGCGGTGGAGGTGGCGGAGGAGGAGGTGGCGCCTGGGAACGAACTTCTGCAAATAAACCGACGAAAAAGAAATCAGATCTGTTTCATATCTGAAAGGCTACTGGGGCATGATTCATTGAACGATTTGCAGCAAAAGATATCAATAACACGGCATGGATAACACCGGAAAATGTCGTGCGCGTTACGACTGCATACAGCCTCAAAGGAAAATCTCTAATGATGTTAACAACATTACACTGAGTAATTTTCTGAATTCACCATGATAAGAAGTGAAAACAAGAGGCTTTACAACATGCTGTGGCCCTATGACGATAGATCCCATAGTAATGCTCAGAAACAACCGTTGCGGAGGGAACAAAGGAAAACTGTCAGTTTTAATACCGCTATCATCGCAGCTTTCTTGGGACATGGTGAGAAGACAACATCAGTAATGATCACGGCTAAGCGCAGGATATTAAACTTCGCCCCAAACATTAGAAAAGAAACTCAATTTGAGCAGGTTAGTGCTATCGGAACAATGATACATTTTCAGCAACAGATTCTTTCGAAGTTTGCGGTGCTTGAAAGATGGACAGACGTGACCAACTAACGGGTCACTATGATTGTATGAAAACCCTGGTAGGTGGATTGACTCTAGGAGGCTGCCTTAAGCTTTCTGGTTTGGGTCCACAAAATTCACCCGTAGACCGCCAGAGATACTGGACAATTTCATCCAGCGCGACAGCGAGTGGCTGGTTTGGATTTAGAACCACCGGTTATCCGGGACTTGCGATTCCGTCATTCTTTCCTGTAGCTCTGCTTCTGGCTATACGACCGTGAAAGGTAGTAATCGGATTACGGCACAACGGTGCGGATTTATTAACTAAATGGGTGAAGTACTTGGCGACTTACGAGAGTGTACGTTTCGTTACTTGTACGCAACGATAAAACCGTCCGACACTCAAGATTAAACTAACGGGCGGGTAAATTTGCAAAATAATGAGAACTGCGTAGACTGTTTACCGCAATTGATTTTAACCGGCAACGAATTAAAACTTCAAAAGTTTCGGAGGGAGCTCAATCAATAAAGATATACAGTGAACATAATGTTTTCAAGAGGCTCAGCAATGACTCCAGGAAAGTTTTAGGCCAATTCCTAGGTTTGACCTTCACCTCAACGTCATATTCCAGTGCTTTATTAGGTAGCCGTATTATGGCGATGAGTGTCGGTGAAACCAAGTAGCTTAACCAATAGTAAAGGAACACTTTCTGGTCGCAGTTCAGAGACGGACTTCGAAATATAGGTCTCTATTACCACAGGAGTGATCTCTAAGTTCCAGAGTTTCTGATACGCTCAGCAGATGGGAAAAAATCACAATGGAAAGATTGCTAAGCGCAAATAAGATGTCCGCCCAGGGCTAATTTAAAAGTATTTAATAACGATAACAAGTTACGTTGTTTATGGAAACCAAACACAGCAAACATTTTCCTTATAGACTTAGTTATACCCTTCGACATAAACTAAAGGGCCAAAGGGACAAAAACAGAAATCATTCCATAATGCAGTGCAGTCCAGACAGTGCAACTAATGACATTGCAACAAAGTGTTCTGATATTGGCTGTCACATCAGAACATCACCTGCTAAAACAGAAAAAAGAACTGAGAACGATGAGTGGATATCTACGGGAAAATCCCAAGTTAAGAACTATGCAAAAGAATAAAGGTTTCCAATGCAAAAACGCCACTGACTGCAGCACTGAGCCATATCACCTTTCGTCTAAAACCATCGCCTAGGGAGATTTGGAGGACCCAAACCCAGTGGTCTGATTGGACCTACACGAACCAGACCACTGGGTGAAGCTTTTAGACTTATCACACATGTCATCGACTGGCCACCCAGAACCACCACCCAACCATTACCTGCCTCGAAGGACAACAAACAACAAGGCAGTCGTCCTACAGGCATGAGAAAAACACGTCCCGAAGACTTTCACCAGTGTTTGTTTTAAAAACTGAAACCAAGGACTCAAAGGTTAGTCTGAATCAGTTCGACCAAATTGCAGTAGCATACCGCTGGCAGGGTGCGGTCCAGAACTGTAGTTCGCAGGGTACCACGTACATCGAATCGCGCCAGGCTTTAGGTTTGTTGCCATGTTCGCACCAGCTCAACGGCCACCGACAAAGTCGTCTTCCGCAATCATGAGTTCAATCACCGACTGTAACCAGCAAGAAATACGGGACAAGGAGTTACCGCAGGAATAAAGGTGAAACCAGTTTAAATCCGATAGTTACAAGCATTGCAGGTTCGAGGATGCTGCTCCGTCTGATACCGATTCGCGAGAGAAAGTCTGCAAAAAGCAAGTTGGATTTTGCTCAAGTTAAGATTGCATCAACCAGATATCCACTCTGTGGCAGTTACTGGAAGTGCGCCACACACCGCCGCCCTATGGTTGTAGTCTTTCTCGACTTGAAAGGCGCATTGGACTCCGTGGATCGGACACCGCTATTCAGTGCTCTCCACCGAAGTGGTACGCCAGCGAAGTTCGTGGATCTGTTGCGAGCATTGTACTTGCATACCTGTGGTCGCGGGAAGGTATGCGGTAAACTATCAAATCTATTCGAAACGACTAGCGATGTTCATTCTTGTCTAGCGTCTTCATGGACGAATTGATTGGAAATGATTTAGGAGGTCTCTAGGATGTAGGAATCAAAATTGCAAATGCTGAGAAGTTGTTTTATCTGGTTTACGCAGTTGATATCATGTGCCTGTTCGAATCCGCGGACCATGTACAACGTGCATTAGACAGACTCTCGAGGTGTGTAGCTCGGTTTGGCATGTGCTTTGCAACTTCAAAGTGTAAAGTGGTGTTACAGGACTGGACGACAGTAGTGCCGAACTTCATACTGGATGAAAAGGAACTAACGAGTGTGGACCGTTTCACTTAAATTGGTAGCTGCGTGTCGAACGGTGGTAGCTCGGTAGTGAAGGTGAGCACACGTATACACAAAGCTCGAGCGACGTACGCCCGATTGAAGCACTTGTGGTGTCAGCTTCACATTTCACAAAAGTTAGAAGGTCGTGTGCACTGTGCTGCAGTGCGTTCAGTTCTGTTGTACGGTTGCGAGACGTGGAGTATGCGCGTGGACGATGTTCGTCGACTAGAGGTTTTCGACAACCGATGTTTACGTAGTATGGCTAGGATTGGATGGAGTGACCAGGTGAGTAATATTGAGGTTAGGAATTTGGTATTGGGTGCCACTTCTGAAAACAGCTTGTTTCAGCATATGAAACTTAGTAGACTACGCTGGTTGGGTCACCTGTTGCACATGACGAACACTCGTCTACCATACCGTGCCGTATTTTCTGTTCCTCCCAATGAATGGAAAAAGCCACCTGGAGGTCAATAGATGACGTGGCAACGCGGGATGAGAAAATGCACAGCGAACCTAGGTAAAGTAGGTGTCTCACGTCTTCGTGGTTGGGGTCCGAAAGATTCGTCAACTAGTTGGCTGGAGACATTGAAGGATATGACAGTGAACCGTGAACAGTGGCGATCTTGTTGTCATTTTCTATCGAATCGGACTGATTGAAAGAGTGCGCTTGCACAGTTAGACTGTGTCCCGTGTGTTGGCTAGTACAGGATTCTTATTTATTCCCGCTTGTGTGGGTCAACTCTCTCTTCCCCTTGGATATTCACTCTTCTTATAGAGACACGAAACTCTGGAGAAAAGGCAGCGGCCAGTGAGGCTTGCTTTGCTGTGTAATGCCAAACGATGATGATGTTGATGCCGTGGCGACCCGTAGTTTTGACGACAGCAGCTTCTAGCTGCCTCGCAACACACTATTAATGAATGTTTGTGGACAGGAAGTATACAGTAAGCTGGAAGATCTGCAAGGCTAACATACATTACCGCCAAAATCGACCCTGAAAAGCATAACATCACACGAGATCGGAACTGGGTAGCCATCCGAGCGACAGCGAGTTCCCGTCTACCATCAGCAGTGAAAACATACTCAATTCGAACGAGTTGATATGATTGGTAATGAAAGACCTGGCAAGGCATGTTTGGGCCCTTTGGTTAGTTGCAATCGATTTAGCAGATGACGTGTTTAAAAACGATGTGCGTGCTTTCATTACTTGCGACCGCTTTATTGAAAAATCATCTCGGGTTCCATGGATCGAGAGCTACTCGACAATTCAATTAAGAACAAGAATTCTGAGAAGGCATTTTTTGTACACAGCCAACTAGAAAACTGACATCTTAGTTTGGTATTCGAATCACAAAGGTCTACCTGTGCGGAATTGTGAACAGTCATGATTGCATCAGCATGCAGGTGTCACACGATCAACTTTCACCGTGCGTATTAACCGAACAATCGTACTAAACTGTTCTATCAGAAATTCCAACAGGATGAAGGCGGAATCTCCTGGAAAAAGACCCTGGAGCTGGTGATTACAATATGAAATTATTTGTCGGTTAGAATCCCGAAGCAGAAAAATATGCTTCAAGTGTCTATTATGTTTCACAACCCAAGATCGATTCGTCAAGTAGAGGAAAAATCAACCGTGCTAAGTGAGAACTAAATGAAAAAGGTTGGATGCAAACTCTATTAAGCGGATTCCCTTGTCTCCACACTCCGACTTCCTGAACCACGAAAGATAATTAGCTAAAGATCTACGAATATTGACTTTTATGAATCTTCTAGAGTGTAAAATTTCAGGATTGCAAGGTTCACATCAAGCGTTAACGATCTCTTGATATCCGGTAAGTTTAGCGGAAAAGTAAGCTG
The DNA here is from genome assembly GCA_008360955.1 of Fasciolopsis buskii. Classification (NCBI taxonomy): domain Eukaryota; kingdom Metazoa; phylum Platyhelminthes; class Trematoda; order Plagiorchiida; family Fasciolidae; genus Fasciolopsis; species Fasciolopsis buskii. The sequence goes on along the minus strand of LUCM01001445.1, from coordinate 93,395 downwards.
CTTTTTATTCTTACCGAGAGCCCGGAGAACATGATTATAAACTACATTAAGTAATCTGCAATGTGACAAAGAATGGAAACATCTGGCTGACTGGTGCCCAGGATTTTGTTACTCCCGGCAACTTACTAACTGGAACCACATACAACGTCTGCTAATGGTAGCGGAGTTTAGCATCCAACTACAAGAAGCAATAACAACGAAAGGTACGTAAACCTCGGTTCAAGTAATTTACTCACTACTGGACACCACAGACAGTGAAACAAAACATTTAACAAGAGCAAAAAAGTAAATACGGGATACGTGTATAGTAAACTGAGCACTTACGAGCAGTTGGTACACGAACTATCAATGACACAGGGGTCGCCGATAACGACGGGCGCAAGACAGCCGGTGTAGGACAGTGAACGATAGTGGGAAGAGTTGGAAGTTGTGGGGGTGCAGGAAGTGTTGCGGAAGATATTGAAGTCGCGAGTCGGTTACGCGACACATGGTGCCGCTGGCTACTACGTTTACCAGAGGATGTGACGCCACAGTTGTTACGAGCAACGGTATTCACGGGTGAACTGAAAATTAATTCGCGTAATCGCGTATCGGTCACGGACTCCTCGTCAACCTCACCGTATCCATCAAGTAATGCATCCAACTGCGGACGAGTTAGCTTTTTTACTTCGGTCAATGGCAAGTAGGTGCATCCTTCTTCGACATCCCAGTAAGCTTTACAATAGGAGTCATGCTCTTTAATCCCACGGTTTGGCGCCCAGGCGACCTTAATTTGGCGTCCATTCATGGTCGACTGGTCCATTTGGGCCACAGCACGGTGAGCTGCACGACGAGTTGCAAACGTAACAAATGCACAACCACGCGGAGGAATGAAATTACAATCCACCACTGGACCTTCAGCCACCTCGGCACATAAGGCTTGAAGACGGCTTTCGGCAAGCTGTTTGTGTAAATGCCCAATGAAGACAGTGTGTGACAAGATCCCCATATGATCGGACCGCAGACTAGGAAGACCCAAGTGTTTTCGTCTCCGTTTGTAGTCTGAAGTGGGTGTGAGCGGTTGCATTAGCTGTGAATAGTGCTGTGATGAATGCAGTCTGTTGGATAATAGCGGAGATGACCCAGTCGAACGATCAGCACCTTCGTCATCATCAATATCTTCGTCGTTGTCATTGCCTTCGGCATCAGAGTTACTTTGATTTGTGGAAGTGCTGGATAGCGGTTGTCCCGGATAGACTTCAGTACCACCATCAATACATTCGACACTGCCGAAAAGTAAATTTTCAAACAATTTATTTCTAACTGTGAACACTCATCACGAATAATCAAGAACCAATCAGGACTGAAGAAACAAGTACATTACAGGAGAACGTCAACACCTTAAAACAATCGACGGTTTGTTCATTACCTGTCTGGAAAGAATGTTTTCAATTATATCTCAAAATTTGTGAAATAGAAGTTCTATTTCTATAACCGTTTAGCATAAAAAAACAAGTGTGAATGGAATCATTTCTAATTTCCAACTTAAAGTACGAATGTCGGTTAGTTCAACTGGTGGAGTGTCCACCTAATCAATAATCGCAAAGCCTTCTGAATTGACTTATAGAATCTTGCAATTCATAGGAACTACGGCTGAGAAGTAAACAAAGAACTCTTTACCAAGACACTACACAGATAAAACTCTGGGTCTTAGTCATTTGATATTCGCCCATTTACAATTTATCTTTAGAATATCGCTGAAAGGCAGTTAGGGTTTTTATATGTATTGACCATTAGGCAAGACTTTCACAGTCTCCCTCGAAATGTGATATTCAACACAATGACTGGGGTTCGAAGTATAATACGTCCTGGGAATTTAGGAGTGTAGTTTTTCTCCCAACCGTGAATGTCAGCTTTCCAGTGACTTTCTGTAACACTGTGTTCTCCGATAATTTGTTCGCTCATTTTGCTCTAGAGAAAATGGTGTTGCAAGGTAGTAATAAAAACCAGGAAACGGTTGCCTAAGGTTAACAGCTGCAAACAAAATTTATCCGAAATGACTCCCCCGACCCAACATCGCATGGTTCTAGAGCATAGCTCACCGTTGTTAGGGAAAAGGAACTGAGAGATAATCGAAAATATGCTGTTCACTAAGTGAGGACAGCTAAATCAGACTTTAAACCGCCAACGCACAACATTACCTACAGCTTTTTCATGACATACCTGATGCATGAGAAGCAGCTGAAGGGACATGTCCCATAGCCACTAAGGACGACTACACGGGGTAAAGGGAGAATCGTTAATCTTGACCCTGAAACTTAGAGCGGCATAGAAATACGTAAGGTTTCATGTGGTCAGGTGCGGTAACGAGCCGGAAGTCTGCGAGTTGGCGTCTATCAGCCGATCCGGGACTCGAACCTCCGATCCTTCCCGTGACAGACACTTAATCCACTTGATAGATATCTTGTTCACACTTTACAGTGCTACTAGCTATAAGAGATCAAAATTAACAGAACGGACAGTTGGAAAGCTGGATTTAACAATCTAAAAAGCAACTACAGAGAATCAAAGTGGAAAACTGCGAGGTCACATGAAGCATCACCAAGGTGCAGCCGCGGCCTCAGCTTTTAGTTTTTACAACTGGTAACCATGCACAAATGTGATCTGGTTTTGGTTGCTACTCCACAACAGAGTATATTCAAAACAAAAGAAGTGATGGAAGATAAACTCTAGGGCAAAAAGCTGCACAACTATGAAAAAGAGGAAAAATTTCGGATACAGGAACGCCGCTGGCTGCTACATCCAGCTGTACCGCCTATTGACTTCAACCTTCGCTTGGGGTATCATGGACGCCAACCCAGTAAATTAGCTGCATACATAGACCAATTCGCTGATTAAGGTTTCATAACCTTTTGTCGCGTTGACCGTCGGCCATCTCGACCTAATCATTACCTGCCTCGTACAACGGACGATGAGGCAGGTGTTGCATGAGCGAGCACAAAACAGATCCCAATTACTTCAGCCTATTCAGATCCACCGACTCTTCCGAACATCGAATCGAAAAGGTAAGAACCTTCCTCCCAACCTTTGAATTACTCAGAAAATCATCCGTCCATATTCTACCAATACCACGAAAACAACGCTGTCCAAATATCGAAAGTCTTAGCAAGTATTCTATCTTGGACGGCCACTTTCTAAGCCTCATAGGACAACCGATTCTAGTGTTGCTGTCTATACTCATCAACGATGGATAACCGGGTTTAACGCCGATACCACGGACGCTTTAGATTGATGAAGGTCAACAGAACCTCCGGTACGAGATGCTTCATCTAATATATGACCATCTTAATCATCGTGTTTCAGCTTTAAACACCAGGGCAAGTCCAAATAATTGCTGCCTGTCTCGTCATGTTACTCGTTATAAGAGAAAGAATGAATAAACAAGTTGGACGTGGAGGAGCAAACAATACCGTAGGAACCAAGAGGCGACGTTCAGCCTAACTGCGCAAACACAATTTTCAATCATCTAGATTCAACGGAAAATGACAAAACGATTGGTCCCGTCTACGGTTCGCCCCCATACATTACAAGAATTCTAGTCAACAGTTGAAGGATACTCCCAACTCCAATCAAAGGGACCTGCGTGGGACATCTACTTTACCTAAGCTCGCTGTTCATTTTCTCATTTCACGCTCCAACGTCGACCCTACGTGGTTTTCTCCATTCCCCGAAAAGAAGACAAAATAGAGTAAGGTACGCAACACGTGAACCAACAAAGTGCACTAAGATCGGTCCACGTCGATAGAGTATAGTGGGAACCGATATCCAATACTGGATTCCTAACTTGAACACTTCTCACGCAGACACGAAAACCAAGCCGGAAGTTTCCACGTAGATATCGAACACATTCAACACGTAAACTCCACGTATCACAACAGTACAGCAAAGACGATCTTCGAATTTCAGTGAAATACCGTCGAGTATGAAGTTCGTCACTACTGTCGTCCAGTCCTGTAACACCACTCTACACTTCGAAGTTGCAAAGCACATGCCAAACCGAGCTACACACCTCGAGAGTCTGTCTAATGCACGTTGTACATGGTCCGCGGATTCGAACAGGCACATGATATCAACTGCGTAAACCAGATAAAACAACTTCTCAGCATTTGCAATTTTGATTCCTACATCCTAGAGACCTCCTAAATCATTTCCAATCAATTCGTCCATGAAGACGCTAGACAAGAATGAACATCGCTAGTCGTTTCGAATAGATTTGATAGTTTACCGCATACCTTCCCGCGACCACAGGTATGCAAGTACAATGCTCGCAACAGATCCACGAACTTCGCTGGCGTACCACTTCGGTGGAGAGCACTGAATAGCGGTGTCCGATCCACGGAGTCCAATGCGCCTTTCAAGTCGAGAAAGACTACAACCATAGGGCGGCGGTGTGTGGCGCACTTCCAGTAACTGCCACAGAGTGGATATCTGGTTGATGCAATCTTAACTTGAGCAAAATCCAACTTGCTTTTTGCAGACTTTCTCTCGCGAATCGGTATCAGACGGAGCAGCATCCTCGAACCTAAAACGCTAGCAACTACCGGAATTAGACTAACCCCACGATGATCCCTGCATTCTTTGCATGTCCCCTTCTTGAAGACAGGCATAATCAGTGACCTACTCCAAGAAAACGGAGTACGTGCGTCGTTTTAAATGTCATGGAACAGCGGGGAAAGTGCTTTTACCGAGGCCTCTGTAACCAGTTTGAAAAGAACTGGGGCAATTCGCCAAGACCAGCCGAATTTTTCTCGCTTCAGCAGCTGGATTTTGACTCTACTTCCAATTCCGTTTTGGATTTAACTGACGCATCCCAAGGATTCACAGTTGTTGATGTCGCAGTAACAACATTAGTCCACAGCTACCTAAACTGCTTCTCGAAATATTCAGTCCAACGTCACAGTCCAAGCTGTCTTCCATAGATATTTTTAAAATTTCCGTGTGACTGTTTAACCAACTGAATTCCGTCACCTACCAGTGTCGCGTATAAGCTTTAATCGTTACCAGAAGTAGCGACTATTTTCCCTTTTTAGCTCCTTTGACCTCCCAGGTTTCATGGTCCTTCTTAAGCCTTGCGTCACTTGAAGTTATAGATGACATCTCATCTCGTTCAATTCATTACACTTCGTGAGCTCGCTTCTTTGCTCTATTAGACTCAGGGACTCTTGAGAAATTCAGTGTCCTTGAGGAACAGCGAATACTGGCGTACAGTTCATTTGATTCGATCCCAATGCTCATCTGGACCGCTGTCCGTCGGAGGTCTTAGCTCGTTTGATAGTTTCTACCCGCAAATGGTACGAACATTCGGACCAGACAGATGTCTTACGGTCAACCTGGTTTGTGGTTTGCGTAGATTACCACTGGGCTGCAGCAAAAACCTCATTAAAACCAACGAATGGTCCAACTATATGCACGTGAATTAGCAATACCTACCGTTTTGGGCTTACTATGATATGGCCAGTCTGACTCAGACTGCCCGAGGAGTTAGAGCGACATGTAACTGTGCAACATAAACTTTGTCAGAAACCCACACTAGAGAGGGATAAACGATTGTCTGAACAAAAGTAGAACAGTCTGTATCCGTTATCTGTAAGCTGTGCCGGCAAAAAGCATGCACATTTAGACGAGATCCTCTTCCACCAAGTTTCTCGATATGTGCATTAGAATCACTTGCTACCGCTACAGTGCCAGAACCCTAGCTCCTGCAAACAAAAGTGGCAAGCTCGTCACTAGAAAACGTCAAGTCACAGGACACTGTCGGTTTTGCCCGAAGTAAACTCAGATTCTTGCACTGTATGCTTCTGGTTCCCACCGCGCTTCCACAAGCCAGGTAATCTAACGTCTATCTAATGAACGTTGTAATCTGCAAAGAAGATAGGAAAAGTAGAGTCACTCTAGAGGAATTGACAATCTCTGTCGAGGAAGATCGCATTTCACCTTGCTGTCCCACTCATTCAACGAATCTTGGAAGATATGTGATGTACGATGTTTGGTGTGAAACATATGTGGCCAGTGTGGAACAAGATGGCGTTGCATGTAGTCTAACTCGGAAAATACTTGGTCCCAGAAACCACCTAATTCTTGTTTAAATTGATCCACGCTTGTGGCCGTTACCGCCATGGACGGTAATTTGTCCCAGCCATTGGTGATCTGACAGGCAAAAATTCGTTTTTACACTCCTGTTGGGCCTGGCTTTCACCAGCCTGTGCTTATGTTCTCTAAAGGATGGATGGTATTTACGGTCACAGTGGTCCGTCAGTGTTGGACAACCGTTTCAATTTTTTGGATGTTTCTATGAGATCTCCATGTCCACGTCGGCAACCCATCGCGCACAAATCCAGAATCCAGAGTTGCTCCTCATACACTGTACTCCGGAGGCCACTGACGATTTTGGTAAACCTCCGCTGAACTGCTTCAATTAGTTGTTTGTCTCTGACAAGTGTTAGGTTCCATGCCTGTAGGTAGTACTCCAGGCAAACACTGTAGCACCTTTTGACGTGACTATGCAACAGAGCAGGGACAGGAACCGGTTGGATTTTGCCATTGCTGCTTGGTTCTGGTTTGAAGGGTTCGTGCATCTGCACACAGATCTCTTAATATATCGGTTGTTCTTATTTGATTTATTTTTCCCCTTTCTATGGGTCAAATCTGGTCATTGTGTTTGCTTTGTAAAAAGTGCCTGTGTTTGCTTAGGTCAAGAAGTTCCCACTTTTTCCAACATTAAAAGATGCAATCCACCACCTCCAGCATAACTGTCGACGATGGGTTACCGAACGCTGTCAATTATGCAGATCAAGAACAGTATAGGCTCTAAAGCAGGCTCGTGTGTCACTCCGCTACCGGAGAGCTCCCGTTCCACTCGAACGCAACAGGTTCTCCCGTTCAGGTAGCCTCTTACCCAATTTATCTATATTTTCATGAGCTCCATTTTGTAGACAAAGGGTTTATGACTGGTTGAATCAAGAGCTTTTCGGAATTCTAAGAATCGGATGTGGAACTTTCCTTGTTTACTCAGTCTTTGGGTAATTTCATCCAAAAACGACAGAATCGCTGTTGGCCAAGAATTGTCCCTAACAGGCCCATGCTGCTGACTGGCTTTAACACAATGCTGGTCGATGACTGGCTTTGATGAGCTCCAGATGAGTACCCCAAGGTCTCAGATTTTGTCCACGACTATTACGGACGCCATGGAGATTAGCTACCTTGTTCGATGCCCTAGCGTAACCATGACGACCCGTTTGAATTTTGATGAATTCAACGACAAGTGCCGTCTCGCATCGAAATTTTCGATACTATGTGGGTCAGGCCACATCCATGTGAGCTGAGCTTCCCACAATTTTAAGCCCATCGACTCATCATCATCATCATCGTTTGGCATTACACAGCAAAGCAAGCCTCACTGGCCGCTGCCTTTTCTCCAGAGTTTCGTGTCTCTATAAGAAGAGTGAATATCCAAGGGGAAGAGAGAGTTGACCCACACAAGCGGGAATAAATAAGAATCCTGTACTAGCCAACACACGGGACACAGTCTAACTGTGCAAGCGCACTCTTTCAATCAGTCCGATTCGATAGAAAATGACAACAAGATCGCCACTGTTCACGGTTCACTGTCATATCCTTCAATGTCTCCAGCCAACTAGTTGACGAATCTTTCGGACCCCAACCACGAAGACGTGAGACACCTACTTTACCTAGGTTCGCTGTGCATTTTCTCATCCCGCGTTGCCACGTCATCTATTGACCTCCAGGTGGCTTTTTCCATTCATTGGGAGGAACAGAAAATACGGCACGGTATGGTAGACGAGTGTTCGTCATGTGCAACAGGTGACCCAACCAGCGTAGTCTACTAAGCTTCATACGCTGAGATAAGGTGTGCACAGAATTGGCACATAGTAGTAGACTTCTCACCTTTGCATTACTTACCCGGTCACTCCATCCAATCCTAGCGATACAAGGTAGACATTGGTGGTCGAAAACCTCTAGTCGACGAACATCACCAGCACACATGCTCCATGTCTGGCAACCATACAACAGAACTAAGCGCACTGCAGCACAGTACACACGACCTTCTACCTTTTATGAAATGTGAAGCTGACACCACAAGTGCTTCAGTCCAGCGCAAGCTGCTCCAGCCGTCGATATCTGCGTGCTTACTCCCACCACCGAGCTACCATCGTTCGACGCGCAGCTACAAAGTTAACTGAAACGGTTCACACTCCCTATTTCCTCTCCGCTTAGCACCAAGTTCCCCACTACTGTCGTCCAGTCCTTTAACACCACTTTACACTTTGAAGGTGCAAAGCACATGCCAAACCGAGCAACTGATCTCGACAGTCTATCCAGTGCACTTTGTGAATGGTCCACAGACGAGGTGCACCTCCACAGCGACATTTCGAGCGACCAGATATTCCGGAAATCTACGAATACCCGGCCCTCTCGACTTCAGAGCCGATCGTTATCAGATCACGATTTTCCGATCCAAGTTTTGCAAACATTTTCTTACCACCAAGGAGGGCCTCAAATACCTCTGCATGGTAGTTTGATCTACAATTTCATAAGTTCCATGAGAGGTAACGGGGAATCAGGACGAGAATGGCTCCGGGTTTCTACGTGACAGGTGAAGCTACTCATTGTTGTCTTAGTAAAGTTATCGCTAGGGAAAGGGATAGTACACAAGGCTGTTTCCGATGCTTAACAACCAGCTAAACAGGACGTTTTGCAGTTGCTGGTGGCAAGGTGAACCAAGGAATAATGACAGCAAAAAGGATAGCAATTTCCATGATGCTTCTGAACATCTATTAACCTTGCACCAACATGCTCTGGTTTTGGTTGTGACTTCACAGTATCATTTATTGAAACAGAAAGAAGAACGGAGAATAGATAGAGTAGATATCTACGGGTAAAATCTAAGGTGATAACGAAGATGCACATCCAATCCGATCATGATTAATTTCAATGAGATTCTCGCGACAGCTCAATGACCATTGACGCAGACCGTAAACCCGATTAGCTGTCAAATGTCTGTCTGATTCTGCCGTTCGCATTAGCTATAAACAATTGACGAGTTAAAAGCAGGCGAGCAGCAAAGTATATGTGCAATGGGATCAACTCATGTAGGCGATGCATGTGGCCGTGAACAATGGGTCCAACAAAAGTACCTAAGCTTAGTGGAACAAATACGCCAGTTCATTAACTGTAGGGAGGTGAACAAGGGGATACGATATCAGAAGTGTCATGTGGCGATAAACTTTAATGAGGATTGTAAAAACTGGTGAGTTAAGGTAGCCGAAGAAATGAAATCAGCGGCTGCTACAGATAAAGTCAAAACCATTTAAGTTTACAGGCAACACCGGTGGCCGGCGGACTTCAGTTGGTGAAGTCGCGTACGACAGAAATGAAGAGTCTATCCATGGTAGACAGGAAATGCTCGACCACTGGCCTGATTACTTCAAGGATCAGCTTAACTCGCCGTGAGCTAATTTAGCAATTCCAAAGATCACAACTCCCAACCTCCAAACTGAAATGAAAGCAGAGCCAAACATGGGGCTGCTGAGGCGGTGAAAATGGGCCGGTCTCCAAGATCTCCCTTACATCTTTTCAAACTAGGCGGAGGCGCTAACTAAGACAATTGTCGCCTCTTGGGACGCAAACGGACTTGGTTTTCACGCATACACCTTCACTGAACACTAGATTATCGGTGGAAGATAACGACCACGAACAATTCGGATGTGATGCTTCCTAAACTAATTCCCCAGTTGTTTTCAAATGAGGATCTGTCACCTTCCTTGTAAGTCGGCAGAATCAGCGATTCACATTAGGCCTCGGTAATCTCTTCCCGTGCTCAGATTAAGCCTAACAGTTTTGTTAACTCTGATGTCAACACTTGCCCACCATCTCTGACGAAAGACGGCAACAGTCCATCTGGTCCAGCCGCTCTATGCTTTAAAGAAAACATCCCTCTGATCACCTCTATTCCCGATAGAAGACTGGTATCCATTTACATCGGCTCACTTCCAGACATCAGTGGAAGGTCTACTGCGACCGTGGGCTAACTAAACTGCTCCCTAAAGTCTTCTGCCCAACGCGCTAGCCGACGCACCCGAGGGTGAATCAGTGTGCCGTCGGATTCCTTAATCACTTCGGTTACGCCCGGCCCCCGTATACCGGCACTCTTAATCCGTCAGTAAAAGCTGTGATTATTGCAAATGGCTGAAGCCTTTTCCATTTTCCTACATTTCTCTATCCACCACTGCTCCCGGTCAGTTAACGTCTCACGAATTTACGGGCCTCATTGCACGTTGCATTCGGGAGAACAGAACTGCATCTAACAGTACAACTGAAGTCAACGATACTCATCGTCTCTGAGGTTTACGTGTCATGGAGTTCTACGTGGCGGGTTCCGCTGAGTGGAGAGCTTTGTTGATCTGCTCCCAATGATTTCTTGGACCTTGGGCATTTCTGTTGAGACGACTACTCCATTGTAGCCGCGACTGGGACTGAAGTCGATGACTATTGTCTAGAAGTAGTTTTCATCCTGGTGTCACCACAGACTAAGCGCAAACGAAAGGGAGCCTAGAACAAAACATGGTCCGAATACACGGATGTGGACCAAAATCATGACCAGTCCTTGACTGATCCACACCACCAGTGACCGATGAAAATGCGATCAATCTGAGTCTAACGTTGTGGAGGCGAAGGAAGGCTCCAGATGAGCCGATGTCGCTCTCCACGACAAAAACTGGTGTTCGCTAGAAACAGTCCGTGGTCAGAACAAACTTAGATGAGGCAATCTTCGTTGCCGGTGGCACCGGTGGCACAGAAAATCAACCTCCAATATGTCGTTCCGTCTTCGATAAGCAGCCAATTCGGGCATTAAAATCACCAGCAACGACCACAACGTCCGTTGAACGCACACTCCGGAGTAATCCAGATAACTCCCGATAGGATCGTCCTTCACGTCAGGGATACTGCAATCAGTGAGCGCATACACACACGAACAAACAACGACACGTCAATGGACTGCTATTGACATGTACCGAACCGTTCAACCGAATTGCACATAGACGACTGTTGACTGGAATCCAGTCTAACTAGTATGTTCAGAGTAATCCCAACGCCAGCCTGACCAAGAGCGCCTGAAACCGGATGACCGGACACGCAAAGAGTGAAGCAAAAGAATGAGGTTATATCTCAGCTTCGAAGAGGGACCAAGGTGTGTGATCATTTGTGCATGTTTCGGAGACATAGCACATATCCACTTTAAAAATTTCAATGGTTCTACCTAGGACAGCTCGTTGTCCTATTTGGTTGAGCGTGCGGATACTGAAGCTAAATGAATTGCACGCTTAGGCTTCAGTAATGCATCCAGACTATTTCCTCCCCTCCCACCAATACTAGAATCAGATGAATCTACCAAGCCAAAATTCTTCGTGACATCTTGCGTGGTCTCTATATCGGAAGGGTGGGAATTAGTATGGTTCCTTGCAAAAAGGATGCTGGAGATATTAGGGCGATCGATATACTTCGCCGCTACCCACACCACAGAAGAGGCTATTCTTCGGAAACCTTAACCGGAGCCTCTGACTCAAAGGTCTTACCCACAAAGCAATGGGGCATTAACCAAGCATGGGAACTCGGAGCAGGCGTATGCTTATTAGTACCCCCCTCTCGAAGCAATAAGTAGTGCGATCCTGATTATCATGCGCGACCACCAACGCACTATGGAATCCATCGCATTTGTGTTATTCACTGAGGATTTTGGACGAATACTGCTAGGGAGTCCAGCCACCGAGCCGGAGTACGATTGAGGTTCCCAACCAAAGCTGTTGGTTCTAACAGCAACCTAGCTGCAAGGCAGCGGGTATAGCTGGTTGGAAGCCCATCTACTTAGATAAATTATTTTTCCATTCAATCGTCCGATTGAATCGCCAGTTTAAATTAAGCCCAACCTAGATGACCAGTGGAGACTATTTCATCAGGCCTCCATCCTTTGACTTTCCAGGCGGGATTGGTTCTTCGAGTTGAGAAAACCCATCCTGTTTGGCTCTTTGGGTCACGAAGGCAAGCAAGCCGTCACGCCACATCAGTTTTATTGTGGCAGTACTGCTTAGGCTGCGGGACGATGGGCAATGCGCTGATCAGTGGCACGGTGGTTCCAGTGGGTCATTGGTTACGTAACCATATTTTGCGCCAATGCGTAGGGTAGATTGAGACCTTACATGTTTCTGGGCGTGGAGGGATATCATTCAAGCGAATTGCGATCTCTTCGTTCCTGAACCGGATTTAGTCTATCTTCTCAGCTAGTATTGCTCTAACGGTGCAGATAACGAAAAAATTCATTGGTGCTGATTAAATTACCAGATTCATTCAAATGCATGATGATTGCCGTTTGTTTATCGACCATTCGACCAGCCAACTCCGGCGATGGGTTCGGACAGTCTCTCTGTGGTTCGAAATAAGTGTGAGCAAATGAATCTGTACATGCGTTGAGGTACAATCCCCAGAAAACTCGTCCTTCGTACGTGGCATAACTGGTCGATATATGGATAAAATACGTAGCTCAGCAGCGAAATACTTATTTATGATTGTCAACTGAAACCATCTGCTATTTGTGTCTTTCATGGCGTCTCCGGTGATGGCCAAGTGGATTAAGCGTCTGTTAACCCGAACAGATGAAAGGTTCGAGTCATAGATTCTTCGGGTCACACTGGTGATAAATGGAAACTTGGTGTTACTGGATTCTTTACCAAGCGTAACATATTGGAACCTTATTTGGTTCCATGCCAATAAAGTTTTAGGATCAAGGTTGCCGGTTCTCCCCCCCCCCCACAGTCCCTGTGGTGAGGTCTAGCAACTTTGGGGTATGCCTCTTTTACTATATTCACGCAGTGTGTATGTGATAAAAAAAATACGGCTTCGCTCTCAAATGCTTGAGATGAAACATTCCGACATGACATTTATCAACACTATCTATCATGACTTTGACTAGCCAACATAACTACCACCTACTACCTTACCAGCAATATTTATGAAAAGTTATACTTAGTCAGTTGAGAAGTACGGAAAATAAACTGGTTTCCTACTGTGTTCTCAAATGTCTCCATCGGGACTTTTCATGTACCTGAGGAAAGTCATCTTTAACAAAAAGAGAACATTCACATCCTTTAGTTATAAACTGAACTAAGTTGGAAAAAATTTGCCGGTAAGAATAAAACTAAAAACCCATTTCAGAACATCAATGTGTCAGTGGGCGTAGAAGAGCAATGAACACCACCACTGCTCTACCTCAAATGTACTGGACATGACATTTACCGTCTCAGTTTACGAGCACGAAAGTCAGTCCGTGCCCAGTTCGCTCCGTTTCCCTTGGGCTCTACGTCCGGTGGTCGCTCGTATAGATCACGTGAAGGGCTGCCTCGCGCGCGCAGAGGCACTACGATTGGTCTTTCGGGCGACAATGAGTAACCGGACTGGGGTGTGCCCTGGCAAATCGTTTCCAAGGCCCTCTCTCGTTGATTCCGATAAAAAGCGTGATGTCCAGGTTGATCAAACTGATCTCTGGTCTGAAGCGGAAGCAACAGAAGCACAAAAAGAACAGAATATTTCCGGAGCACACTACAGGACAACTTCGTACACGGTAAACGTTTAGTCACTATGATTTTGACTTTTACGTGATGTTAAGATTATCTGGAAGACGGCATATCTAAAATAGAGTGTAATAGCATTTAGCTTAGTAACTAAGCTTTTGGTGCAAATCTATGGCGCAGCGTCAGTCAAACGTCGGTCAACCGGTTAAGACAGTGGCGTTTGAATTTCATGACCACAGGCTCGACCTCATCCACTGTCAGTCATTTCTCCGTTTGGCAACCTTTCGACGGCTGCAATTACATTCCTGAAAACTGTATGCTGCTGTGTAATGAATAAACAAGCAAAAAAAACAGTATTATGAGGAACACTCCAAATCGCGTTAGATCGGGGGTGTTTGCAAGCCGCCGATTGCAACAGTAAAGGAAATCAGACTTTACCATGCGACGCTGATGAAATAAATATCAAAGCAGAGAACCATAGAAGCTTTACTCAAACACGCAAATAACATGTTACTTCGTAGAAATTTACGACCTCAAGATCTACTCCAAAACACTGATACATCGCGAACACTATGAAAACTCTCTAATGGGGTTTTCTAAAACAGGACAATTGGTTGCAGCCAAACGGATGTCCCAGAAGTGCAGTAATTCCTAGGATTGTCAATGTCTATTCACCGGAGCAGCAGCGTGTACAAGGCCCTAATTATGGCATTTCGGGTGGCTCCAAAGAGTTCACAAAATGAGCTATCGTAAATGCGGTGAGAAGGTTCTCTGATCTAGCGATAGGTAGATCTAAAAGTAGCCGATAAAGGATGTGGAAAAAACAATGGATTCATAAAGAAACTTACTTCGTTAGCATCAAAAGTCTCGACGACATCTACTTCAGCAGAAAACGAGCCGTTTGAACGAGTTGATTGCTGACGATGATCACCCCGAGCCTGATTAAGCTGTTCCTGTAGAGCTCGTGTCTGGACCAAAGTATCAACCATAGCTTGCAACCGAGCCAACAAGTGTGGATCGATAACACTGGCAATACAGATATAAACAAGATTAGCAAACATTTTGCAGAGAATCAGTGATGAAAGATCTGTGCGGCACAGGAGTAGTGTGAATGATCATGCCCGGAGCTGTTTCCAGAAAAAAAACTGAAGGGAATCTACTGCCATGCATCTATTTACCATACCTGACCTACTAGGACCTTATGTTGTCCTAGGCCATTCCAAGATTCCGATGCATAGCTCCCGGTTCATTCCTTTTGTACTGGACTCTGAAGACCAACAGGCATGTCTCCATTAAGCTCAAGTCTCAGGTGCTATAAAAAAACAAAACCGAGGAATGACTGACGTAACTCAAGCCTAGTATGCACCAGTTGGCCCATTAGACACAACCCTACCCAGCGTTATTTACTACAGCATAGTTTGCTGTAGAAGATCCATGTATTAGAAACTGACAAAACTTCTTTCTGGAATCAGAACCCTACGGCAATGGAGCCGGTGTGTGATTGTTCAGCTCACTCGCCCTTCCAGTGGGCCGAGACATCTTGTACCATATTGCAGCCACTTGGTTTGGTTTAGGCTTGACAGCTATCATCCATGAACTGATATGCTCTAGCCTTGCTTGCTACCTTGCTGCACTGCATACTTAAAAACCAAGTGAACAGAGAAAAAACCAGCTGCTTTATGTAAGAATTTTAATGACATACTCCTGTTCACGGGGCCGCGCATATATATATATATATATTTTAGTAGCAGGAGATTGAATGTTTTCATGAAATAATTCACCATGTGATATTATAGCCCAACTCACCATAAAGAAACCATGGAAGCACTGTACAGCTGTTTCATCCTTGTTAGGAATCATCAGCAGTGCATATCCACAGCGCCCCAAATGGGATGCGAACCCGGGACGAACGATTCTGAGTCGAACGCTTAGCCATTACGCTACCGGGCAGGCTCTGAACGGTTTGTTGAACTTCCTAACAAGGATGAAACAGCTGTACAGTGCTTCCATGGTTTCTTTCTTTATGGTGAGTTGGGCGATGATATCACATGGTGAATTATTTCATGAAAACATTCAGTCTCCTACTACTAAAATGTACCAAGTAATCAAGCTCTGTAGGTCATATCCAAAGCCTTCGACGTACTTAGGCTACCTGCAGAGAAGTCATCTATCAGTAGGAGTCGATCGCTCTGAGCTAACGGACAGTAACCGTGCAAATCAGTGACGGCTATGTGCAATATTATCATGTGGTGAAGTTGAACAAACCGTTCAGAGCCTGCCCGGTAGCGTGATGGCTAAGGCGTTCGACTCAGAATCGTTCGTCCTTGTTCGGGTACGCGCGTCCCAGTTCGGG
>LUCM01001445.1:0-77410 GCA_008360955.1 Fasciolopsis buskii | reverse complement strand
TACCCGAACAAGGACGAACGATTGTGAGTCGAACGCCTTAGCCATTACGCTACCGGGCAGATTGTGAACGGTTTGTTCAACTTCACCACATGATAGATAATTTTGCACATATCCGTGAATGATTTGCACGGTTACTGTCCGCTAGCTCGGAGCGATCGACCCCTACTCATAGATGACTTCTCTGCAGGTAGCCTAAGTACGTGCAAGGCTTTGGATATGACCTAGAGAGCTTGATTACTTGGTACATTTTAGTAGTAGGAGATTGAATGTTTTCATGAAATAATTCACCATGTGATATGATCGCTCAACTGACCATAAAGAAAGAAACCATGGAAGCACTGTACAGCTGTTTCATCCTTGTTAGGAATCATGAGCAGTGCATATCCACAGCGCCCCAAATGGGACGCGAACCCGAACAAGGACGAACGATTCTGAGTCGAACGCCTTAGCAATTACGCTACCAGGCAGGCTCTGAACTGTCTGTACAACTTCACCACATGATAATATTGTACATATCGGTGACTGATTTGCACGGTTACTGTCCGCTAGCTCAGAGCGATCCACCCCTACTCATAGATGACTTCTCTGCAGGTAGCCTAAGTACGACGAGGGCTTTGGATATGACCTACAGAGCTTGGTTACTTGGTACATTTTATTAGTAGGGGATTGAATGTTTTCATGAAACAGCTGTACAATGCTTCCATGGTTTCTTTATGGTGAGTTGGGCGACGATATCACATGGTGAATTATATATATATATATATATATATATATATATATAATAGGGTTGGTGGGCTCTAGCGCTCTTCCTGCCTTCATAAACGAGACCAGCCTGAAGCGAGTGGGTGCGACCCAACGTGAAAAATGACTGTTAGTAGAAATTTGCACGTCCACAACCAGCTGCGTCTGCGACACAAGGCACGCACGAATGCACATTAGCTCCGCGTAGGAATGACATTTGACAATAAACTGTGTTCACTCGGTAGTTGCCCCACTAAGCATTTTTAACCGTGAACATAGTTGCCCCTGTTTTCCAGAACTCTCGTTGGAAATCCTCCTTCTCATAGCTTTCTCTCGATCCTCCCGTACCAAGCAGTCCATTCTTCTTACTGAGTTGCCGTCTCTAGATGCGTAATGCCTTGTTGTAGTCTTTTTTAATTCTTATCTTCAAAACTTCAGAACACTTTCTCCTTCTATATTTCTAAACAACAAGTCTCCGTTTTTCAAAACAGTGGTAACAAACCGAATATTATTTGAATGTTTTTCACACGTATCCCCTTAGTGTCCTTTGACTGGGGGATTTACCTCTTTTACTGGAAATCGCTTTAAGTGTAACAAAAGATTATATTTCTGAAAACACATTGGGCAGCAGTCGCCCGTGAATACAGAACTATCGACGGATGAGCCTCCAAATTCCAATATACGAACAAAAGGAACGGACGTTGAGAAATGCAGGATGATCTCATAAAGTAGTAAAGTCAATCTGTTTGTCATTTGTCGCTGAGAAGTTCCACAAAACCAATATCAACCCCGTGCTCCCCTATATTCCAACGCGGAAAGTTACAAAGATTATAATACAACATTCGAACAGTCGGACCCAAAAATTCGGGGAACTGAGAAAATACTCACTTCATTTCCTGTTCTGCCGCTCCATCAGCCAACTGCATTGCGGCTTCCTCCGTCCGACGTGTCAGCTCAGTCATCAGAATCCGCAGCTGAGATAAAACTTCTGGGTCAATCATCTTGTCTTGATTAAGCAACGCAGACTGTTCCGTAATTTTACGCTGAAGAGTCTGAATAAAAATCAAATAAATTAGCTACGTGAACCGTGACAGAAACGCTGGTTAAACCGAGGTGCACACAAAGTAGTTGGGGGAGATAACGTCAACTGAGCGACTGCAAAACTATGGGCAAACTATATATATATATAATATATATATATAATATATATATATATATATTACCAGAATCTAATCTGTCAGGAGTGTGTAAAGAAACTTCTCGTAGAAGAGTCCACAGAAGAACCACAACTGAGATTCGTCGACATTTCTTTATCGATTGGGCCGAACCAACCTTGGGAACGAGGGTAGAATACCACCAGAATAGATACAGATTGTCAGTAGTATCTGTGCAACTGAACAAAATTTCCCCGGAAGCACCACTGATTTCAAGGCTATTGCCGCTCATCAGATATGCGTATCTGATATCTCTTATACTCATACGAAAAGGTTCTATGCACACTCCCGACGCTACCAACTAGACTCTTGTAAGACATCAATTCGGAGTGTATAAGAATTAGGACGTCTGGACAAGAGCACCGGATAAGCATACCTGATGAGCGGCAATAACCGCGAAACCAGCTGTGTGCTTCCGGGTAAGTTTTGTTCATTCGGCCAGATACCGCCGACAATATATATATATATATATATATATATAACAGGTTAGAGAATGTTCGTTCTCGTAGCTCAGGTTCAACAGGATGGCATTGGTGTGTTCCCTGAGCTGGGCAATTTGATTGCAAACGTTTCATCACCAATCAAGGTGACTTCGGCAGTGCTATGATGTTGTGACCACGACGATCTACAGTTTTGAACAGAACCGCGCCAGCGGTAGCTTACTGCAATATGGTCGATTTGACTCAGACTACCTGTCGAGTTAGTGTCATGCCGCTGTGAGACGCGGACAGTCGGTAATTAGTACTAGACCTGAACAAATTATTGTCCGCACGAAATTGTAAAAGCCTTTCCCTTTCGTTGAGTAGAGAAGCCCAATGCCCACCTAAACAAGCTTCTGATACACTGTTCTCTAACTTGTGCATTAAAATTACCTCCCGCCACTACAATGTCAAGGTCTTTGCTTCTCTGAGAAAGTGTCGAGCTCGTCATAAAACTTGACCGTTACCTAGGATTCAGTCTTAAAGGGCCACTTCAGCCTTCTCACTTAGGACTATTCCTACTCTGCGTTGACCGACAGCTTGAGCTGCTTCGTCAGCTGAAGTGTGCAGGAAATATCTTGACGAGTCACTAGGCACAGTCAGTTGAATTACTCTACTTGAATCCTGAATTCGTGTTTCATTCACGCAGCAGACATCAATCGAAAATGAGTCCACTGCCAGAGCTGAACACGCCCGTTGGCCAGCCTGCAATAGAGTGCGCATATTGAAGGAACCGAGATTCAGAGGCTGATGAGGCTTGAGAAAATGTGAACCAGCAGGCTGAAAACCAATTACTACACTATTTGACAATGAACCGTTGCGAGTATCGCATGTGTTACCAGTGGGAACATAATGGGTAGGCAGAGAGAGCAAAGAGATTTGGTTGAAGACTGAAGAGAGAGGTGGATTAAAAGAGGGAACTTTGAGCAGTAGCATACTTATCACTACCCACTCCGCTCGATTCAATGAGCAGTGCGGTCCTAATTATTCTGCGCGACGACTGATGCAGTGTGGAATTATTTGTAAACGTGTAACTCGCAGGGACTGAATGAAAGTACAAACATGCAAGCCGTGGAAGAGGCGAAAATACGCTGGGGTGAACAAGCCGCAGGATAGAGCATAGGAAATACACACTACATCCATAAATGCACTTTTCTAATCGCTCCGATTAGACAAAAAAGATACCGTGATCTTCTATGTCTCCACCGGACCTTGATCATGTAGACATGAGACACCATTACCTAGTTCCACT
Organism: Fasciolopsis buskii; assembly: GCA_008360955.1. Classification (NCBI taxonomy): domain Eukaryota; kingdom Metazoa; phylum Platyhelminthes; class Trematoda; order Plagiorchiida; family Fasciolidae; genus Fasciolopsis; species Fasciolopsis buskii. The sequence continues at coordinate 73,724 of LUCM01001445.1, read as the reverse complement.
TCATATTTTCTTATTTCACGCTGCCACGTCATCTGCTGACCTCCACGCGGCTTCACCCAATAAGCTGGAGGAACAAAAAATAGAGCAAAGCACGACTGAAGAGTGTTCGTCATATGTAACACGTAACCCAACCAACAAAGACGGTCGAGTTTGATACAACATAGTGGAATAATCTTGGAATCGGCACTCAATATTCTACTGCCGACCCGCACGTTGTTCATTCTGTAGCTCCATCCAACCTTAGCGATACCACGCAAATACCGGCCGTCAAAAAACTTGTAAGCGACGAATTCCTTCAGCATGAAAGCTCCGTGTCTCACTACCGTACAACAGAATTGGGTGCACCGTGGCACAGTGTATATCACCTTCCAATTTTAGTAGGAATATCAGGTCAACGCCACAAATGCTTCGGTGCAGCGTACACCGTTCGAGCTTTAGATACACGTAGGCCCACATTTAATGCCGTGCTATCATCCCTCGTCGTCTAGCTTCCGAGTTAGGTCAAACAATCGACGGTTAGTTGCCCTATATACAGTATCAAGTTTGCCATTAACGTCACCCAGGATTGGAAAAGTACTTTACATTTTCAAGATGCAGAGCACATGAGAATGGACTTGTACCTCACCTTAGTATGTCTAGTGCATTTTTCACAGGTTCCGTAGACTCAAACAGGTATACCAGGTTGTCACGGTAATCTATGCCACACAGCTCTCCACTTTTCAGTTCAACTCCTGCGCAGTAACGACCCCCTAAAGCAACCTCCATTTCCGCGATCATGACGACGGTAAACAAGGCTGAAGAGATATGACACTCATTGAGCACCACTAGTCGTTTCGAATGAGGCTGATAATTCATCAAATACCCTATGAGACCAAATGTATAAAAGTACAATACTCACAAGGGGGTTAACAAACATCTTTAGCATAAATTCCTGATAAATAATGCAGTTCTGTCTTTAATCAAAAGCACCTTTCACGTCGAGAACCACGACTGCCGAAAGTCGGTGATCGTGCCGCGCCCCAGGCAGTCGGCGAACGGTGAAAACCTGGTCCTTAGAACATTGACATGAGTGAAGTCTGGCTTGTTCGCGGCATTAATATTGCGAACCGGTGTCAGAAGAAGCAGCGTTAGTGAAGTAAAAATCTTAGCAACGACCGGAATCAAACTAAACTCGCAATTACTGCAATCACTACCTGTTCTTTTTTGTAGATAAATTCAGTTACTCTTCCCACGACAGTCAAATGAGTTTCTCGTACTAGATGCCATGCGGCTAGGATGTAGGCAATTACCTTGGGGCTTCTACACCCAATTTGAAGGGAACTGAAGGAGTTCGTCAGGGCCGGTCGATTTTACCGGCCTTGTTTTCCTAAGTGCTCGTATATTTCAATCAGATTTTCCCCCGGAGACTTCCCAACAGTTTGTTCTCAGCATGTCACGGCACCCCCGGTAAGCAACGCGCCCTGTGCTCCCTCAGTGACCGGGTTGAACCAAACACGAACTGGCTTGCCTTGTTGTTTAGCGCTGAATGATGATGATGATGATGAATGTAAATCTAAACACAGGGTCCCGCGTGCGTATAGCCTGTTAGAACGCGAGAATCTTTCAGGAGATAGGTAGCCAATGCACCTTCCTGTGTAAATTCTACGATTACGGGATTGATACTGCCTGTCTATCCGAAGTGTGCCTACCCAACTCCGGTGTATTCAAGTACCCCGGACGGACGCACCCTAGTATATGCATCACAGTAGGCAGAAGACAATTCGTGACTTCATGGTGTTGCTAGTGCAACGATCACTCGAGCTCACAGCATCCTGATCCCCTAGGAAAAAGTTTCACTGAAACTTGCAATGGTGCGTTTCAGAAGTACTTTGGATGACCGTCATTTTAGTCTACGTTCCTACTCTACAGGCTGAGCCAAACGTTTAAGATGAATTCTACGACGAAATTCAGGGTTTATTCGACCGTATCTCAAGGCGTGACATTCTTCTAACTGATAATTGCAAAGCCCACAAGGGACCGGCAGATGAATACTCTTGTCACATACTGGGTAGATTCAGCCTCGGTGAACGATACGAACATAGCGACCGCTTGGTCTCGTTTGCGAATCTCAACCGACTGGTCATCATCAATACCCGCTTTCAACACTCATAAAGGCACCTACTGACGTGGTACTCCAACTCCAGAAAAAGCGTTCTGTAAAGCACTCCCCATGGAACAGCTGGAAAGTATACAGGGCAGGCGTCCCGTACTCTATCGGCGACGACGAAGGGTGGCGAGGGCTGGCGAAGCCCTAACTGGACTTGAGGTATGACGGTAAAACTTCCTGAAAACCCACATTATTATCAGGCGATCGGTTTCCCAATAAACAGTGCCAAGATGCAGACTTATCGGCGGAGTCGAACGCCATGTAAGTATTTACGGATAACGAGTTCTGACCTTCAGGGAGACGGTGCTTTAACAACTGCGGGAGAAAGAGGTAGTGGGTAAATTCACGACCAGCACAAAACTAGTTCCTTTAGCCAGTTTGCTCTTTACGTGTTGTAGAACCTAAGAATAATGACATGTTGGCAACTATAACACCATCAAGACTAGGCTAATACTCCTCTGGTTAGAGCGGTTACTGCATAAGCTCTTCTTAGAGAGGGGGAAAGTAACCAACTCTCCAAACGAAGACAAGAAGTAATACACAAAAACAAGTACATACATACGCATAATTACATATACTATTAGAGGTGAGAAGGCGTACGCCGAGTTATAACGTTTACTGTGACGCTTCGACCCAAACTAGCACTCGTTCTCAAACGATTGACATTGACGAAGTCATCTACATAGGTGATGAAACGTTTGCAACCAAATTGCCCAGCTCAGCAAACAAACCAATGTCATCCTGCTGAACCTGAGCTACGAAAAAGAACATCATTCTCTAACATGCTATATATATATATATATATATATATATATATATATATATATATATGCGTCAAACCCATGGAGGAATTTCACCGAAATGTTCTATGAAGTAAATGCTGGCTGAAAAAGGCACGCGCAGTCAGTGGTCAAAGCAAGCAAGAGACAGTTAGACTCCTGTCTCGGAATTTAAGTGAATCTTGGAATTTCACAACAGAATTTTCCAATGGCATTCGAGTCCGCTCGAGCTCGCGATAACCATACCTCGTCAAGGCTGTAGGTCGCATTTAGATCCCATAACTTGTATGCAACTCTTGAGATGGATGGAGCAAACGGGACGTTGTACAATTACTCGGTGGGTGCGAATATTCCAGCAACTAACTTATTGGGTAATGACTCGCCCACACAACTGAAACGGCAGGTGTTTGGGATTCACTAACCTGGAGCTGATATAGTTGCATCTCTGCTGAACTCGGTCTCTGAACAGGGTCGACGTTGGTTTTACTTGGCGGAACCTCACAAACAGAATCAGATGCTTCCACAGCTTGTCCTGTGCTTTGGACGTTCGAATTCGGTTGTTTGCTGGCGCGGCTGACGGCGTTGGCAACCGTCTGCATAGCTACCAAGGTAAACATAGTGATAAGGTAGGGCTTACCCTTTTGTATAACCTCGGCATTATCCGGGTCAGCAACGACATTCTGCAACCCCTGAATAACGTCCTCGGGGAAGACATTGCCGCGCTGCCACAAATACAGGACTCGAGATATCATACTTTTATCCTTGTCGTCACATTGTAGTACGGAAAGAAACACGTTCACCAGATTCCTCATAAACCTGGGACCGTATACATCCTTCTCCTGATAGCAGTACTTTGACTGTCGGACGATGGCATCGATAACATAAAGACCAGGTAGTTTCAGCTGTGGAGAGCACCTAAGAATGAACTTCTCCACGCATTGAACAATATGTTTGTAAAACCTCAGGGCCTTTATTGCTGCCCGGGTGATTGAGGCCATCTTCTTTCTGGAGACCGGCAGTGTTACCTCAGTCAACGTTTTTAGCTTCGGAAAGTCAAACGATTCGTGAAAAATGGGCAACAAAGTACCTCATTCGTGAATGTGGCAACATGTTCCATGTCACTTTAGGCCACCCGAGGTTTTCCCCCTAGATTATTTGTCACCCGTAGTCAAAAGAGTAGGTTATCCAAAGAGTAACAGGCAACAACCAAACCGAACGAACGGCCGTCACAGCGCGGAAACAATTTAAGCGAACACCGAAATAGGAAATCTCCAGCTCAGTTCGGTTCAGCTCAGTTGGCACAGAACAGTACCAGTTCAAGTTCGAGTTTAATTGCAGGACTATACGGTGAGATGTTTGATCGTCCAGGTTTTTGCCCTCAGAGCTCGTTGGATCTGATGATTCTTCGGTAACAAAAGGGTGGAAACCCTGTTCAGCTTCTTCAGGTGGAAGGGGATAATGAGATGATTTCATTTCGACCATCTCCTCAGCCTCACGATTCACAAACTGTCCTCTCCGAACACGGATAGCAACACATCTTCTAGTCTTTCTTCGTATTCGCGCACTGATTCCACCTGAAACACTTCATCCGTTAGCTTGTTCGAGCCACTCACCAACCGTATGGGAAACGATTTGCTTCTCAACCCCGTAGTTGCTTGCTCTCTCACAATCGTTTCCACTCTCCCTCTTAATGTTTCGTTCCGCCCTAGTGTTTTGTTCCCCTTAACTAAATTAGGGCTCCACGGTGACCCCGTATCTCGGTCAAACCTTTAGCGGTCCTGAAGGCTTGTATTAAGTCCCCTCTTTCATGCATCTTTCCAGGGAGTTCAAGCCAAGCGCCACCAGTATCTGTTCATATCCATGTGCCTCAAATGTCAAGACGACCGTGCAAAAACAAGCTAAACCTAATTCAGCAATTTTTTGTCCTTACCAGATATGGCCTCCATGCCTGGACCCAGTATTCCAAGGCGGCCGGACAAAGGCCTTGTAGGGCCTTCAGTCCTCTTGGGTCGGCGCAAGGCATACTTGACCTATTTCTGACACTGCAGACTAGGGTTGGAATGTGCAATCACTACTATACCGACATCCCTTGCTTGTTGCGTTTATGCCATGGCGACCTGATGCGCAGGCGGATCCACGTGGCCAAGGGTATTGGCATCTACTTCCATGAGCAGCTGGCACTTGCTCAAGTTCAACGGAAAATATCATCCTAAGAATCACAGATAAGCTTCATCTAAACCTCTCTGGATAGCCGCATTGTTTGCTGTCCCTAGTAGTTTGATGTCGTCAGCAAACATGAGACGCGGTAGCCTTGAGACACGCCCCTGAGGCACCCAGGGTATAGCAATCCTCTGTTTGATAGACATCCCCCTATTCACCCTGAAAGAGCTACCCTCCAGATCTTGTGATGTGCGTTTGTTCGCTTCAGCAGCCACCCCAAAAGCCTCCATTTTCTGGCCAAGGAGCCTGTGGTCCATGAAATCAAAGGCCTTCTGAAAGTCCAGAAGACAGACTTCCACTCTTTCACCTCCATCAATTCTACCAGTTACTTCGCCCAGGAAGCTAATCAATCTGTTCAGGCAGGAACGTTTCCGTCAGAAATAGTGTTGCACAAAAATAATTGAACCTTTGGCCTCCAGGAGATTGACTATTCTTCCCGAAGGGCCCCTTCAATTGTTTTCAGTACAATTAATGGCAGACTCACCGGTCTAAAGTTTCCACAGTTATCTTTATCTCGCCTTTATACACCAATATCACTGTCGACGTCAGTCAGTCCGCAGGAAGCCGCCCTTCCTCTTGCGGCGCATTAAATAGCTGGGTAATAGTTTTCGCCAAGATTTCTATCAGAGGCCTCACAATTGCTGGGTGGATCTCATCAGGTCCTGCCAACTCCAGTACGTCCATGGTTTTCAGGTTGTCCCATACTTCTTTCTTCGTGATCGCTTCGTCCGGCACCTTCAACATAGGGATGGTGTTACTAAGCGCTTGTCTCTGGGCCTCTGGATCCCTCCTATAAACTTCCTGGAGTTCCAGTGGGCCAAACGAGCGTCCAGAGTTCTTCCGTAGGCGTGCACAATAATTGGCATTCATCTCTGTGACTCTGATCCTTCGCGGTATCCGTCGCTTTATGGTGACCTTAATTCCACAGAAAAAGTGTGACAGAGAAAAAATTGATCTCAATCACGCCGCGAGAGAGCGATTATTCTGTAGGCGTTCCAAAGGACTTCACAATATCGAAAGTGGCGCACGAACCCCTCGAATATAAGGGGTACTACGTCAGCTCGTCCCACTTATGATCTTATTCCACCTTAAATGTCCTGATGGCATGTGTCTCGACGGTACCGATAGACAACTCGTTCCATCAGTATACCACTCCATTACTCGTAATTTGCGCTCGAGCCGCCAGATAAGAGCGACTCTATACCAGTTTGCTTCCATTTGACCCGGTTGTGGATTCGATGTCTCCGCGGCAAGGGGTCTCGGACGAAATCCACTCACACTTTTAACTACCTTGAACGTCTCAGTCGTTCCCATCAAACACTGATATTCAAATTGGAGCAAGTCTAAGTCAATAAGCCTCTGTTCATAGGCGCTCTGGCTCTGACCTTCACTCATGCATGTGGCTAGTCGTTGCAGCCTCTCCAAACAGTCAGACTGGAATATTGGGCCCAAGCCTGGATGCAGTATTCCAAACGAGGCCTAAAGGAAGCTCTATGCGGAAAATTAAAATTTGCGCATTTCGGTAGTACAGCGCTGACCTCTGTTTAAAATCTCTCCCTGGCTTTCCTTGCACACGCAGCACGCTGGTCGTCCCACCTAAAATTCAACGCGACTTGGATTTCGTGGCCATTCACTCTGCTCACCGTACCGAAAAGCTCATCGTGTGTGGCTGTAATGCCCTCCGCGTTCCTTGAAGGCACGTGCTTTTTGATGCGGTAAGTGGTAGATTCCAGGCTTTTGTCCATTGTGATACTAAGACAATGTTGCTTCCTGGGGCCTCCTGTTCAGAGGACCTAGCCACTTTTGTGCCTTCGCAAAAGGCAATGATAACTTTGCAGCGACACCGCAGTCTCCAGTGGGCCGAGTACCGGTCCTAGGAGTACTAATGGCCCTTGTTTTTTCCGCCCAAAGCTCTCGGAATAGGACATAAAATTTCTTTCCATTTAAAAATTCACCTGCCCAGTTTAGGTGCCTTCCAGCTGCATCGACTCCCTCACAAATCATTGGCAATGGGCGCTGGTTTATCTAGTCTAACGCCTTATATGAAACGAGATACCATGCTTCCACGGGCATGCCTCCACCTAGTCTGCGGTTTACTCAGTCCAAGATGCACAAGAGGTGTGCAAAACAGCACCTGAATGGGGTAGTACTTGGAGTTTTGCGTTAGTTTCGGATAGACATGTCCTCTGATACTGCCTCCTAGCACCTTGTAGGTATGCCTTTTAAATATGTAATTCCATGTTTCCGACCGTAGTCCACAACTTGGGCAGCCACTTTGCCAGTCACTCTTGAGTTCTGTGGAAGATATTTGTATTGCACAGTCACTTTCCGCCGCTCACATATCCAGTCTGATGACAGGCAGGAGAGAGGCTCTATAATAGCCCACTGGATTTCATATGATTCAGCCGACTCACTAACGTTTACATTCCTCAGGTGTAAATAAACCCTACTCTGTGTTAACTGCAGTCCGTCTATGTCTGGCGGGAGTAAGACAAACATCTCCCCATTAAAGTTAACGCCCACCTTACGTAAACTACTAAAGCAATCACTTAATGCCTCGCCCTACAGCTGTCATCTACTGTAATCAGATATCCACTCGCTGTTAGCCAGCCGATCTCCTTCACGTATTCGTTTGACTGACCATTACCACAGCATTTCTTGGACTCTTTCAGAGCGCCCTGCCAGCTTTGCCCCGTATTTTTAATTGTCCTTTTGTACTAATCATTTAGCCTCATTTCTTTGCCCAGTATACACAGCCCAACCCTCACTGCCGTCATGGGCTACCCAGGGGAATCAAATTCGGTCACAACGTTTTGTGGCCCCACCTATTCCCGCCCTTCACCACAATCTTCTGCCCTTGTGTTGCGCCCCTTCACCAATAAAACTCACACTGGAGTGCCAGCAGGGACTCCTTTTGTGCTTAATGCAAGCTCTCCATGAATGTTTCGTTTAGTTCAAAACGAGCCTCTAAGGCCTTGAAACAAAGCTTTCGCATATTGATTTCACCGGAGCTTCCTAGGGTCTTTGGAATTCACCTACATAGAGCGAATTTGACGAAGAGGTGATTGTCCTTGCGCAAAGTAGGATAGAGCTGCAGTTGCTCTATATCCTTCTCTCGCTTTGCAATCACGAGGCCCAGCGTGAATGGCGTAGTGCCCAGTGTCCTGCTTTATGCGTTGGTGCATCGTCTTTACATCCAGACAAAATTAGACATTTCTGGAGTCCCCGGTATGCATGCTTCAATATTCCGGTTAGCGTACAGGAAGCCGAGACTTCCCACGATCAGCACTTTGGAGAAGACTATTGCTTCGTCCGTCAAAGCTTGGGAGTTTTTTCCTCGCTGCTGGAACTTGGACATGGATAAAGGCGTAACAAATGGACCAGCTTTTTTGTTTCTGTAGACTTAACGGTGAATAATAGCGTTTTCATAATGCGTGGGTTAACTGCCGCCTCCAGCTCACTTCAGTTCATTTCAGTTAGAACAGAATAAAAATGTCTCAAATCGGCGGTGGAGCCGCCATATATCTTCGGATGCTATGCACTAGAATAACCCTACGTCTAACAGTGTCACTTCGTTATTCTTGTTCTCTACCAAGTAGAGCAGTGGAAAATACTCGTTTTATCCGCACGGTTTAGTTCAGTTCATATTACAGAGTATAGCAGTGACCTCAGTGTTTATTCCAGCACCGAGAGTTGATCCAATCTGGGATCCCTGAGTGACTGTTGTCTGCCAGTTCCAAATTCACTTTCCACAGAGCTCTTATTTTGCTGAGGTTAAAAAGAAATGGGGACCTTTTCTATTCCTGAAGTATTGCTTATTTTTAAGACTTAAAAGCTTAGTTACTCCTGAGGTATTATCTACCTTCCTTTATTTGGAAATTTAGGGATCTAATCGATCACAGCTATTTCTTGCTAAAGAGTCCGCTTTGCGCACCCGGTTACTACAGGTGTGCCTTTAACATACTCCCGCGGGGCACACCCCAACTCGGTATCTGTTTTCCCGCCGAAATGCACTCGGTTGGCAGGCCGGAAGAATCATTTTGTAATAATAATAATATATATTTCCCGATTTGCAAGAGGCATGCTCAAGGCATGATCAAAAATTTTACAAGGACGATGCTTAGAAATTTTGAATAATATTAATCGCAAGGGAGTAGGGGGTGAGAGAAACCTTGAGTAATTTGAGAAGTTTGTTAGTTTGTGTATATTTCTTGACAAGCGAGAGGCATGCACAAGACATGATAAAAATTGTGCAAGGAAGGCATAGTGCAGACACGGAAAACGGAAACCAGACATGCAGTGCAATGTGTTTCCACTCACAAGATCATAACAAGCAATGTGATTTGCTGGGCAGGAGGTCTCGACTTTAAAACCAAGCTAGATGATGCTTCGTTAAGTTTTCTGTGGCTGATTACTAGTTCTGCACTGCGAGTAATGCTTCGTTTGAATGCATCAAATGTGTGTCACGCGGGCGCAAAATTTGGCTGGAAGGCTATGGCTTTCGCTGCCAGTGTCCTCGAAATTCATGAGGGTTATATGGTGAAGATGAGGATCAAGATGGGGGATTAAAGAATGAACATGAGTCAAAGGCATAACGGATATCATATGAGATAGTTTAAAGCATAAAAATTCCGGAAGCACAGCCCGATGAGGAAGGAAAGCGGCGACACGGGATTGGAATTGTGTAATCGTAAGAATGATCCAAAAGGTATGTTTTGAGGAAATTTGATTTCACGAATTTCAGCTTGATCCAGAGATGAAGGTAAGGTTGGAAAATAAGAAGGAGAACCGTAATCAGGTGAAGCAATGTCTGGTGGACTCGTGTGGAGAACAGTTGCAAGGAGCATCGATCTATTGCCAAATTTCTCGTCCTTGCATCCAACGAACGCTAGCTGCACATGCACGGGGTTCATTGCGATGAGCGAGTGAAAGCCGCAATACAGGAGACGAACGGCGGCGTGAGGCCCGCTCTTGTGTTGGTGTTGGGCATATGATAATTGGCCGCAATTAAGGAAAAATTAGCATCCAGCAATAGTCAAGAAAAAAGCAGCGCCGTGGCAACGTGTAAGCTCAGTGGAAGCAAAGTTTAATGATCATGTCAGGGCCACACACACTGCCAGGAAGAAATATACCAAGTGATCTGTTTTTTGTCTTTGCTTGTTTCTTTGGAGCTTGACTGTGTACATTTAATGCGTTAGGAGGAAGCTTCAAGTTTACTTCCTGCTGAAGAAAGGCTGGTTCTTAATCGTGGAAAAATGTTCACCTCTGACTTGAAGGTGAATCGGGGCCCCGACTGCACCCTCAGGCAGACTGTTCCATGTGGTAACTATTCTTTGGGTAGAGGGGCCCTTGCAAGTGGCATTTACAGGCCGTAGCTCAAATACCTTCTCAGGACGATGCCTAAAGCTTTCAAAGCTCGAGGCTATGAAGAACTGATCGGTGAGCCTAAATGGTAATATGGTGAATACTAAAATCGATTCGCTTCTAATTCTCTATATTCTTGGCGTACACAGGCTCTGGTTATTCGTTTGCTCTGAGTGTTGCACCCATGAACCTCCACTTATTGGCTTCAAGGCATTTTGGCATTCTTTCTAGTAAGTCTTGGCCACTAATAAGACTGATTTACACTTTGGCTGCCTTGATCAAGCGGCAGTTGATATAAGTCCTGCAAAAAGCGGGCAGGTCTTCCTTCTAAGACGGTATGTTTTCACGTTGAAAACATGGCATGCCATCTTGGTATTTGCCTGGTGATAACGTTAAAAGGAATTGGTAATCGGGAAGCCCGAAAACTTAAAATGCTCTGCACCTTGCATTTCATCAACCTCGCTCCAATTAAAAACTGAGCCGGAGCATTAATGAACGTCAAACGTAATCATTTGCCGTCACTGACGGCAAGTTCTAGTCGATAGAACAGACCACGAAACGTTCCGTTGTAGATTGCAGTTACGCAGCCCCAGTGCTCCAAATCACAACGTTCGTAGCATATATTACTTTCTTCACAGAGACGTTTTAGTGATTTCATCATAGTAAATTGAGTACAAAGGGGGCACGGAACAGAATACTGCGGGATGCCAGCATTAATAAGATGCGTCTAAGAGAGGCCAAGGTTCGCTATTTCGGCCATGACTAGAACCATAAAGGAGCTTCGGAGAAGCGCAAACCCATGGGGAAGGGAAATGTGGGGAATCCCATAAAAACCTTTTGCGAGCTCAATAAATATAGCTCTTGACACCAGTCCATCCTCGTGCACTTCGAGTAAGCCGTTCGCGACGCAAAGCATGTCTAAGATGCACCGTGGAAAACTGTACTGGCTAGTAGAGTTAAGGCTGCAATCATGCAGATTAGCCAGTATAATTCGTCTCCAGGAACGCTAAAAACTTTACCCGGGATGCTGCCTAGGGTGACAAATCCGTGGCCACACGGTTGAAGGCGATATCCATTCATGGCAGCAGGACAGGTGGTTGCTCGCCCCAGGATACCGAGAACACCATGGAAAGGAACACGTTGAATATCTTCTCATCTTTTCGATAATTGCAGATAGTGAAAAGAAACATTTACCGATTCACACGGCCGCTCACGCACTGTGTTGGTCAATTTACGTCACTCTTTTTAAAATGCCCCATTTTGTTTGTGTCGCGGACCTTGACGTAACTGCATGGTTGAAATCGATAGAACCCGGATTTTGGTTCTCGTTTTACTGTTGCATTGGTCGCACCTTTGCGGTTTGTATTTTCATGCTGTTTGATTACTGTTCAATTCACCTCCGTAAAAGCCTGCGAAGAAGTCAAGTTCTCATTTACATTTGGCTTCCATTTGGCCAGGCGTTGCGCGAATAATTGGTCTCAAAACTTTTCACAATCCTATCAGCTCATTGTGGCAACAGATTTGTACGGCGCCTTCATAATAGAATCAGGCTTCTTTCAGAATTTGAAGGTGAACTTGTAATGGAAATGTCGGGTTTATTATTTTTCGTTGGTTTAAATGCGTCTGATATTTCTGATGATTAAAGTTTGTGCTGCTAAATAATTGGGCAATCGGGGAGAGCGGAGGAATCAGTGGTTGGGATTAATAATAATAATAACACTGTACATTTCTCGATTTGCGAGAGGCATGCGCATGGCAAGATCAAAGATTTTGCAAGGATGATGCACGGGAAATGTAGATGATGGAAGCCGAATGGGATAAGATGGTAGAAACAATATTGAACTATTGTAGAAGCTCACTGGAAGGTGAAATGAGATGCTGCAAAGCAATATGGGAAATACAAGTATGCCAGTGAAAAGCAAAAAAAGTAGAAAACTCAATTTTTAAGACAGAGAAATAGTTTCCTGGGACTGTTTGCAATTAGCGGACTACGAGTCATCTGGTGTTTAAGTGCACTAAATGTGCTTATTGCTGGCGCACAACATGGACGGAGCCCGGCGGTGGATATTGATGAAGGTCTAGGGACACCAAACGTCGGAAGCGTTACATAATGGACTGAAACGTTAAGCTGAAGAGACGACAAGCAACGGTAATGCGGTGACTGGATGGAATTGATGAAAAACAAGCGGATTGTCAGGCAAATTGGATGAGAAACGTAGCTGACAACAAATGGCCAAAACATGCTGAGAGCGGGAAAAGATTGTCTCAAAGTATCTGGAGGAAATTTGTGAAGCTTTGGATACGGAACTCCAAGGATATTGATAATATCTACATACGGATGGTGGTAAGCTGTACCAAGATGCGCGTCAGATAAGAGAAATTATGTAATAACAATCCTTAAATACACTAGCCAAGAATGTCCTTTATGCTGTCATTTTTGTCGCAGCATTTGATGTTATTCAGCAGTACCGGTGGGGAATATGAGGTGCGCAAGACGTTCCGGAGACAGCAGCAATCGCGGTTTTAATCGATCGCAGAAATGCGACATCCAGTGCGATAATCCGCATAGTTGCCGTTGACCGGGCCAGAACTCGAGCGCCAGTTCTAGCTAACAGGAATAATAAGGTAGCAGATTCGGAACCGCCAGTACGAGGACGGAAGCGTTAGCAGCGCGTCTGCTGCGGATGCGACGTCTGAAACGCAAGAGAGTAGTCTGGCTTGGTTGCCAGCTTGGGGTTATGGTGATTATTGGATCGCGACAACATACCTACACCATAGTGCATCTTTTCCGTGAAGTGTGGTAACTAGAATGAGCTACGGTAGCAGTTTTAGGCGTAGGTGAATGTTAGGAGCTGCCAAGAACGACCTATTTAGCTCTGCCAAGTCAGCGAAGAGGATAAGATGGCATGAAGAGAGAAGTACACAGGCTGGTGTTTAAAATCGCAGGATGTGATCAGAGCATGGATCCTACAATAAGCACGCTGACATTTTCGTCCGCCCACATTGGGAGAATTCCGAGAGTCAGTTGCTCAGGCCATTGGTGAAGAGGGTACATCACTACAAGGGAGGTCAAAAAGTACATTAGTGGGGACGTGTGATAAAGTGAAGAAGTTAGACGTGAAGCCGAATCCCTGATGGTGATCTCAGCAAAGAATCGGTCACGAACTAAAATTTTATCCCACGTTCGTAGGCCTCGTCTAGTCCAATGTTAGCTCGTGTCAGGTTGATTAAGCACTGGATATCCAATAACTTTGCCAGATGCGCTTTGAACTGGGCTAAATTTTGGGCTCGACCGCAGGGAACTAGGGAGTTTGTCCCATAGTTTCGAGTAATCAACTGTGAAGAATTTAGCCCTGATCGATAGTCGAGTCAGAGGTGTTCCTAACGATTAGTATCTACTACTAAGTGAACAAGGGGGACTACCAGCGTAGCGTGTGAGGTTTGTAGTAGAGTGGACATTATTATGGCAAAGATTAAAGAGAAATGTAAAGTTTAATTTAACTCGACGAAGCCACAATGGTTCGTGGTATGATCGGAGGTGCCTCCAGTATGGGGCTCATTTGAGGAAGATAGTTGCCAAGTAGTCCTGGAATGTACGCTGTCCCTCTTGTAGGGTGCTGGAAAGCTAACTCCATCTGCTCTGTTTCGCACATGGGTTAAAATAGGTGGGAGGATTCGAAGGAGGACGAGCCAGTACAGAACGCTGCTGCATGATAAAATATCCCTTAATTTTGAATTTGCTGAAGGCGCGGCGGACTTTGAATGAAGCCGCATCTAGTCCCAGTTGTAAGGGCCTATGTCATGCGGATAGGTTAATGCGCTCCTCCAGACGGCGTCTTGCGCAGCGTAGAACCTGGGATCTATATTTTGTAGTTGACCTTTTCCAGGTCACGAACAGATGGTCGGCTGTTCGGATGCAGCCCCCACATGAGGGTGGAGAAAATTATCACTGGCCTTAAATTATGTATGTCATAGCTCCAAGGCTGGAAAAGAGTGGACGTTGTCAAATCTTCCTCTGTGGAGAGCACGGTTTCGCTCGCTTTGTCGGCTTCCAACCTGCCATTTAGTACAACGATCAAGGTTGATACTGCTTGCTTGCTTTCCCAGTGCAGGGAAGACGGTGAATGTGTTTACTCAGTGATTTCCATTTTTGTTCACATTTCGGAAGGGCATTGCCCGGGGCTTGTGGAAGGGACAGAAACTTACTGCGTGCAATGCAGCTCCTCTATATGGAGGGTTGAAGCTTGTCTGAGAGGGTCTTCAGCAGTAAGTCTTCTCCACCTTACACAAATGGCAAAAACCCCAGTGGAATCAAATGGGCTAGGTAGCCGAGCGGCTTCAAATTTCTCGGTTGTATAAACAAGACGCTGACCAAAAAGATAATTTTAGGGAAAAAACGCCATCAACAATCGAATTGTACATGGAATCCTGGAGAGACATTTAGATGGGATAAGAAAGGGGGCGTTCCTTGGGCTAAGCAAGGCAATTCCGGCTTAGCCAGCTGAAGTTCACCTCGGATAAAATGATGCTCAGCAACTATAACCTCTCCGTTTAGTATGTCACTAGCGAGCCATATTGTATTTGGTGCCATTATGTGTCGGTTCCCTTCTGTTACGAGCTACCGGGGTTCGCGCATCTTATTAGGAAGGCTCGGACATTCCACGGAGAGGCATATGGCATTCACCCTTTGACAATATCAGAGGGTCAAAGATCAGCCATGAAGGGAATTTTCCTCAGGTCATTTGGATACTCACACCTTCAGATATTTTTGTACGATGTTAAGCTCCTCTGCTGTTTTATTCTGCCGGGAGTTTGATGGGCGCTTCCGAGTTGTTGTGCATTACAAACGGACAAAATTATGGTTGGTCTGAAGGTTTTAACTGGAGAACAGGCAAACAAAAGCCTCCTTATAAAAGCATTTGTCGCTTCGGGCACAAATACATAGATTTTTCACGTCCACAACTCCACTGCCTATGGGAGAATCGTTGTCAAGACGTCGGAGTTTGTAAGGCAAGAGAACAGTCTAGTTCTGTCCAGTTCAGTTGGTAGAATAAAGAAATTATCGAAATTGCCAAACAAACGTCCCTAGTTCTTTCGATGGCGTTCAGAGAAGGCCATCTCTCCCAACAACATCACCGCAGTCTCCTTGTTCATGCTCCCTGATATCCGTTGCAAAGAAAAGTGGAAAACACAGACCTCACCCGCACGGACGCAGAAGATTATTAATTTAGCCTTTTGTGATATTTGATCTAATAATAATAATAATGTATATTTCTCGATTGCGAGATGCATGCGCAAGGCAAGATCAATTTTTACATAGATGATGCACAGGAAATACGGACTATGTGAATCGAAGAGACAGGGGGTGAAAGCGACCCCTAGTGATTTGGGAGGCTTGTTTGTTTTTGTATATCTCTCGACATACGAGAGTCATGCGCAAGATAACATTAAAATTAGGCCAGGAAGGCGCAATGAAGACATGGAAAACGGGAACCAAACATACAATGCAATATGGTTTTCCGAGCAGGGGGCTTTAATCCAAAGCTAGGTAATGGTTCGCAGATTTTTCTGTGGTTGCATTCCAGTCCTACACTGCGAGTTATATTGTTTGAATGAAACAAAGGTGCGTATCGCGGGCGCAAAATATGGCTGGAGGGCAATGGCTGTCGCCGCCCGTTGGCCGGGGTACTCGATAGTCAAGAGAGTCATAGGGTGGAGATGAGTATCAGTATGGATGCGATAACGGAATGGAGATGAGCGAAAACTAGACTGGATATCAAAAAGACAGTTTAAAACTCAAAATCAGAAGGCGCAGACCAATTAAGCAAGGAGAGCGGCGACAAATGATGGGAATTGTGCCATCGTAGTGCTAATACTTGAGGCTGGTTTCGAGCAATTTTGCGTTCATAAATTGAGCTTGGTCTAGAGATGAACGTGGCGTTGGAAAAGAAGAAGGAGAAACGGAGTCAAATGGGTCAATGTCTGGTGGACTCGAGTGAAGAACTGTTACCAGGAGCATCGGTATATTGCCAAATTCCGCAGATAAGAATAGAGGTTAATGAAAAACGACGGTCTTCAGCTGTTTTTGGGTGTCAATATGCATTGTGAACGTCAGTTCATATCAGATGTTAATAAAATTGCTGACCATTCGTGAGTTCTTTTTGTATGGATTTGTTAAAAGAATTTTGGGAAGGAGCAAGAGGAAGCCAGTACAAAGTGGTGCACATGAACTTATGAGCTACAGTGCTGTTTACCACAACAGTGCTAATGGGTGGGGCTGACCGAGTGCTGGCCTACCAACCTGAAAAACACCGTTAGAGGGTGAACGCAGGAGGTGTAATCCGCCAACCTAGTTGCACCCGCACACCGCTGCAGCCGAGCTGCCCGCCCGATGTGCGCCGGCCAAAGCGGTGGATATGACCGCGCCCCGCACTATTGTGGTAACGTCCACCTGCTCAAGGTGTCGTGGAAGGAGTTTGAGCATGGTATGGTAAGGGATGCATCGTCTTTCCAGGATCGGATTATCGCCAGAGCATTGGGGAATTGTTTCTATCCAAACAGGACTATAAGGCCTGGAAGAGAGAAAAAAAGACGGACGGCAGTCTGGCCTAGCTGCCAGCTGCAGATTAAGAAGCGATCAATCTTACAGGCAGCTCAGAGAAAGAAGTTACTGGGGCGCATAGTTAAATTCAAAATATACGGACGGTGACTGAGGAATCTGGGTTTTCTTTTTTATAGACATATATATACGTTTTTAAATAGATGGGCTGGCTAGTCTAGTGTGTGGATCGTCTGCGCTATGAGTAAACAGAATGAACCGGTATTTGGTAGGATCGTCCACACTGTGAGCAAGGAGAATGAGCCGGTATTTAATAGAACGGACAGGGAGTAACTGCTGTTGATCTAAATAATGGTCGAACTACAAAGATGGATGCACTAGGGAATGACTAAATTCCACTTGGTAATCAAGGATTATATGTCGCTCTAGGGGCCGTGCCTTTCGAAACAAGAAATGGTCAGGAGCCAGTGGGTATGGTTGATGTAAGCGGTCACTATGGGGAGAGAAGATACCACATAGGACTCTATATTCGCGGCGATAGTTTGAAGTCTGAATTGGCCAAAATGGATAGATATCAATGAGGCATGATAAAGAGAGAATCCAAGACATTTGCCTTATTTCGTCTGGAGGGCATCATTTAGGTTCGTCCGAAACGGTGATTTCTGCAGGCCAGTCACTTGCATGGAGAGAAGAGTTAATGAAAAGTAAGGGTGCGGGTGATAGCGAATGTTTGTTTTTTCAGAATACAGTTGCAGGTTATGGTTGCCACACCGTGTTGGCGACGGTGTTGGGATTAGTAAGGTGAGTGGGTGAGAGAGGGCTATGGGTGAGCTACCCTATACGCAGTCAGAACGATAAGGTTAATGGATAGGAAGTCAGACTATTTAGCGATAGGTACCATTTTTCAGGCAGAGAAACGGCGAGTAGCAACTGACGTGGAACTGCACGTAACAAAGTAGCATGCGCTGGTGTCGGAGCTCTGTTTAAAGTGGAAGAGACTAGGTTGATTCCTAGTGACATTATTAGGGAGATTTACTTTCTTTCCGCAATGAACGAAATGGTGACATTAATGCTTTTTTCAGAAGCCCAATCCAGTTTCATATACTCGATCCTCAAGTGAGTATGGGTGGTATAGATTGATGAGATAGGGTACAGTAACTACTTTACGTACTTCGTTTTTAAATGCAATAGATAATGGTGACAGAATGCGCAGCTGATGGGGGAGTTTATTCCATAGTGACGAATATCTAACAATAAAGAAGTTGGCTCTAACGGAAGTCTTTGGAACAGGGAGATTTATAATAGGACCCGCATTTCGGAGGGAGTACGGGAGTGGGTATCTAACACGAGGTGCAGAGACGCATTTGTCCCCTGTGATAATATTGTTAAAGAGTACCAGGTTTGCTCTTATGCGTCGGAGCCACAAAGGATCTAATTTCAGCGAATCACAGCGTTCCCTGTAATTTAGGCTTGTAGAGTAGCCAATTAACTGCTTGGTAAATGCAGGCTGGACGTTTTCGATCGCAATTCTGTCGCACTGCCTCATGTTAGAGCAGACTAGAGAGCAATACTCTAGAATGGGTCTGACGTGGGTCCTAAAGAGGTGTAGTTTCTTTCGTTCAACTTCGGTGTAACAGCCCCACTAATTTATTTGCTTTCGCCACCTGTACGAGAGCATGCTCCGAGAAGTGAAGTGCAAATTAAACATTCCAGACATCCCCAGGGATCTGACATTCTATTCCACCTAGCTTCGCTCCCTTCCTCAGGAAACACTTCATCCAGTTTTCCGTATTAAAGAGTCTAAAAAGCTTTAGTGATTGCTCTGCACCATCTCTTGATTCAAACTGTTTTACCCAATAACCGTCGCGCTCGTGGGGTTGTTCAGGACATTTACCTATGCGGATCTCTCAAGAGATTAATGCAGTTGCTCCCAGTTCTCAGTCAATTAGGTAATACAAGCATATACTTATGTTTACTTCCGTCAAGATCTTTAGTGTCTTAGGCCTTTCATTGATTTCTCACCATAATCTGCACCCCTCCATTGAAAAGGGTTCATATATTTTGGTCTCACCAGGTACCCCTTTCCGTTAACCCAATCTGTACGGCCTATTGCCCACCGCTGAACCTACTCTAAGCAGGTTACGTCGGTTTCAGCAGACAAAGGCCAAGCCTGTGGGCAGCACTCCACCTACTGGACCATATAAAGGAATAAGGAGCTCCAGTTTCCCGTACGATAAGGCAAACGGTGGTCAAGAGTTTTCTTTGTGTACGTTGTTTCCAACCTCTTTATGCTGTTTCACCTACTTGAAGTCCACAGTAACCTTTACTTTGAAGTCATTTGTAATTTGGGTCTCACCGAAAGAGACTGTTTCATATTAAGCAGCTACTTTGAGTTTATCCAAGTCCTAAGTGTGCAGGCGAATCTTGGTCTCATTCAGTGACATTCCCCTTATGACAGCCTAGTAGATTGCCGCATATGACTCGCCGGCCAAATTTGCACCGTCACCAAGACTAAACTTTCAAATCTTCCCCAAAGATGAAACGCGGAGGCATTGCCACTGACGTCAAGTTGTTTATGTACGAAAGAAACAAAGAAGGCCCCAGAACTCACCCTTAGTTAACTCTTCTGGCTATCCCCATTTGCATGCGGATCTTCTTCAACTTAACTGAAACCAATCTGTCACTTAATAAATGGTATAATTCACTGGAAATCCCAAACATGTCCGGCTTGTGTATTGGTAAGTTTGAAGTCAAATGTCTTCATAAAGTCCACACAACAGACATCAGCCTTCCGCCCTCACGCAAATTAGCAGTCATCTCACTCAAGAAACTAAGAAGGTTTGTTAGGCGCCAACTGGTTCTGGGAAACACTGTACAACGTTAAATGCTCTTACATGCTGCCTGATCACCTTATTTGAAAAGTCGCACATATGTTTGTCGGGTTCATCCATCAGTAGATATTAACCGATGGTTCTTATCCACCCTTGTAAATAGCTACCACTGCTGATAGCTTCCACTCTTCTGGCATCCTTGCTGATTTACTGTGGCCTGAAATGAACTACTTCAGCTAACAATAGCCGCTAGTGGCTTTATGGTTGCTATGTGTGCCGTCAGGCCCTGCTGATTTTCGGTGTTTGCGCCTCCAAAATTATTATCAGTTGAGAGACGTCCAGAGTGTCCGGTCGTTGTACAACACCCACTTAATTCCCTTAGTCTTATCGGCACATAATTCGAAGGTATGCTTCCAGCGATTCCGGCTCCGGTTTCGATCTTATCACTGCCATCGTTCATTGTAATTGTACCCACTCCATTTTTGGTTGTATTTCTCGAGTGAGCGAAGCCGCAGTGCATCATTGAGCTTGCTTTGAACCCCTTGCAAACTCTCCTTTGAAAGCTTTCGCAGCTTACTGGGAGATCTTTGGTGCTATGTCTCTAAAACCCGCATATTTGTACACGTTTTTTGTTCCCTAGTTCCTGCCGAACGTATAAGATGGGGTCTCGCCGCTCAGTTGTTTGGTTAACTTCTGGAACCGACCGGTCGGGGTTGCTGTTTCTTCCATTTTTTAGAAGTACCATGGCGTCCAGCATCTCCGCCACAAACATACTTGGCAATCGCAACAGATTAGCTGTCTTCCGAATTTCTCCTTATTGTCTGTCGGAAGTCCATTCTATTATGTCTAGAAAGAATTTTCCCGGCGAAAATAATCATCAAAATTAATAACAAAGTTTTCCTGCCTGAGAAGAGAATTCGCTGAAACATAATCAAAAGATGACAAGCCTTGAGTACAAGAATGGTAGTGGTTGATGATGACAACAGTACAAAAGAATAAGTTGAGCATCAACGAGGATGGAAAATGGACTGCAATTTGCGGGTACGTTTGTAAAAACCTTTTGATTATGTGGATTAATAGACTAAAAGTTCGGCAGGTCGAAATGCCACAGAATGCAGGTTCACGGTATTTTTAAGTGCATCCATGCTTAGTGCCTGTAGCAAAATTCGAATTTGCATTTATCGGAACCGAAGGACTTGAGGGGGTCATTGAAAAATTGATGCATTGTGTTGGTTTTTATTTTGAACGAAACAATAATAACAGCGCTGCTGGCAGATGTAACGCATCAACGTTTCGACTACCGTGTGTGGTCTTTCCGGAGGCAAGTTTTGCTATCGAACGCAAATGATTGCAAAACTTGTCTTGAGAAAGTCCAACCACGGTATTCGGAACATTGGCGCATTACATTCACAAACGTCACTGTATCTAACAGTATATCATTCAAAACAAACGTCTCATGTTTGCTGAAGAAAATCGCCGTTGGATTAATGTGCAACTGGTTGTAAAATGAAATCTGAATTCCGCAGCTTATCTACCTGGCGGGGCTGATCTAGCAGCATTTGAGATGACTGGAACAATTTCAGCAGACGGGAGAATCAGGAAATAACAAGAGTGGTGTTGGTAGGAAAAACTGCAGTCCAATTTCGATGCGAAAAGTGGCCGAGACCAATAAGTTTAGTTGGGAAAATAAAGGTGGAACGGCTGAAGAGAGCAGAATATAAATCAAAGGCTTCGATGGTTATGCTAGGTAGCACGAGCAATTCTTACGAAGCTGATGCAAATTCAATAGAAGAAAATGGTTCAAAAATAAAAACAAACCCAGGGGACTGTCCAGATTACGCACGTCTTTTTGAGAACAAACTAGGGTGACGTTCTGCAAAGAATGCGCCCCTGCGCTCACCATTGTTGAGTGCCGCAGACAAAGTATTAGGTTGACGACGGTGGGAACGTAACTACAGAGTCGAAGTCAAAATATCCAATGATTTTATGCAATTGGCATTACAGTTAAATCAAGACGAGGTGGAAAAATGAAAACTACGAGTGCGAAGTGAAAAATTGCTAACATTGGCCATAAAGAGCGGGAGAGAAGGAGACAGGAAAAATAAACTGTAGGCATCAAAAGGGACCGAAAAATTGGCCGATCAATATCCTCGTTATAAAAAAGAAATTCACGAACCATAGTCTAGAAGAAGTTGAAACAAGATTCAAAACCGGATTGGACCAAGAATGCACTTCACAAGTTAGGGATAGAGCTTTGGTCTTCAGAGCAAAGCCTAATCGAAATTGCTGCGAAATCCGATAAAAAACAAGGTTGCTTGGCAGGTTCTGCAATCCTAATCTTGAGTTTTAACTGTATACACGGCGAACATAGCTTGGGCAGTAAGCTTCGTTTACAATCCAACCAAAGGAAGTCAAAAGTCAGGCAAACCTCAAGCTTGTGGCTCGAGAAAAATGCAAGAGCGTCTGACAATTTGATCAATCCAACAAACACGCTCTTGAGCCTGACAGCCAAAAGACAACCTAAACACACTGAACGTTAACGGCTGACCAACGGATAAAACAAGCAAAATCGGACCGTAACTAACCAAACTGTCCCAAGACAGGGTGATCAGCGAAAGCAACAAATGGCAGAAAAATAATCTCAACCAGAGAAAGCAAGGACAAGACGGAAAAGATAAGTTTATCGTTCTGAAAATGGATGACTAAACCATCATCAGTGCCAGGAGGTTCGGCAAAAACAGACACTTAGATTAAGAAGGAACAGAAGAAAAGAAGCAAGAAATTTTTAATCGATAATAATTTTTCACGGGCTGCCGAAATTCCTGCGATGGGCTAGAACAGCAGCCGGCCCGGGCTATTATTTCCTAATGACGCTCCCAAGGCATTGGATTTCACCTAGCCTACAGCAGTTTGTTTGCCACTTACATTCCCCTAGAGTAGGCCAGGACTTACAGGAGCACGTCTACGTACTACCAGGCTTGGTAACTGTGCGCCTGGTTGGCCCAGTCCAATAAACACAACTTACTTATATCTATACGCAGATTGCCATCGAACACAGGGACAAAGCCCGTTTGAGCCAAACAATTGGGAGCAGCCTAAAAACCTTCCATCATTTTCGTCTCTTTTGTCCTGGACGTGATTTTTTCACGTGGAGTCCAGTAACGTGACACCTGTAATTTTTTTGCCCAACCAACTCTATCTATACTGAAGATCCGGTGGGTATTATTTCAACCAAAGATGCCGGAAGGTGCTGGCTAGATGGTTCACCTGATTCCGACGGCGTGGATGGTCACCTCCGATACCATTACCCGCAGATAAACCATTGCCATCCCGGAGCAAAACCTGACTGTTCGGCGTCAGTGCCAGGTGGTCGTTTGCATCGAAAAACATGTTTTTCGAGGTACTTTTGGCTCCTACAAGGCAAAAGCCCAATACATAATCACCGTATGCCTGATTTTGTGTTGACACCAACAACAGTTTCGAATTTAGTCGGATGATGCGCTCCAGACACCGGCTCAGTGACTAGGAGAAGGGTCAAGAATCCGCTGGATTTCATTTGCTAACACGCTGCCTCCAAAGTTGTTTTGATTAAAGCGTACTCTGTAATCTTTCAGTCGCTTGACAAGCCTGATGAAATTAGTGCCATTGTCGCTGTTTACTTCCCTTAGCGGGTGTCGTCTTTTTTTAAACATCAGTGTCGCGCGTTTGTAGGCAGGTGAACAGGCAACCCCAAGGCATCTCCCACATTCCACCATTTAAAACGGAACTAGGGCCTAAGTTGTCCATCCATGCAGAAGAGAAAGCTCAAAACTTATTCTCCTTGCGACGAAGGGACAGCGGATCCATGAATCACTGAGCAAAAGACACGCTCATTTTGCGGCATTCGGCACTACTCCCTCTTAAGATCCAATATTGCTCTCTACTTGCTACTAGAAAGTTTGACGTGCAAACGTGACCTTTCTTACTTTGACAGTGGGCTTTTATCGGGTCTGTTACCAAATGACAATTGGACTTGGTCTCCCGATGTTTACGGATCGCTGGATAACTGGCGTGTGCCAATCGATCCCTGATGCAAAATACGTCATAAGTGACCAGGTGCATAGCTAACTCATTGAGTGTTCTTTTCTCAAGCTTCTTTTCTGCGCTGTCACCTTATGCCCTTTCTTGTACCGGTCTTATCAGTCTCATTCTTCTAATAACAACTTACCAAGTATTACTACTCCACTGTTGTCGAAGGAGCGCATTGCACGGATAGATAGCAGGAGTCTGATCAACGACATCACAGCTCTCTGTAATTTCGACCAGTCTGAGTTTTGCCTCAAAAGTTGCCACCGACCTATGCATGAAGCGACAGCCTTAATCACGGATTGTACTTTTAAATTCTGTTCTGCTGGGAGGTGCAGTAGATGCAAACAAGTGGGATGGCGGTGCGTAATTATGTAGGAATTTCGGATCAACTGGCCAAATTCATAATTGACTCTCCCTGGACAACCCCTGGATTTTAGGCCTGCAATGTTTTACTCACACTGCATATGTCCCTACTGCACAATGAACCTATGTTGACGGTATAACGAAATGTATCCGCACTTGCAGTGAGGAAGGCGAAAAAGAATATTATATTGGGCGTTGCTTGGTAAATCCGAAGGTGGTCTGCTAAAGTTGAGAATAAGGGCCTTCTTTTAGGTTCATTGTTGAAACTCATGGCAGTTACCGACATAAGAACAGTCGCGGACGCGTGTGGAGAATCGGTGTAGATGCTCGGAACCGTTGGATTTGATTTTGGTGGCTTCTGTGGGGAACGGTTGTCTGTGCGTTTGGAATGATAACTACGGTCAGGCAGATTCAGCGATGAAGATATAAAACTGGGCGTTACCCTCCATTCATATCACATTTGTATCAAATGCCACATTATACGTCCCTGATTTTCAGCCAAACTTGATTTTGTGGTGTCAGTCCTTCGTGACAGTCACTGCGTATTACCAGCAGTGTATTATTTTAGCACTGCCAGGAAAGCAGACAATGTTCGCCCGTCCTGGGCAGGAAATCTTTCTCCCTTGGCCAGTTTGGTTTCATGGTATGTAGATAACTGCAAAAATGGTCCGGAATACGATTATTGGTCTTTTGGTGAATCAGGATTGCTAACAAGCGCATCACTAACAGAAAAATGGAGAAGGATGACAATATGGACGTAATCCAGCTGCGGGTTATGGGGAAAGCAACAATGGAAACGAGAAATGACGGACGATCTGTAGGACGAGGCATGAATTGATCCCCCTCTGCACAAAAAGTGGGCTAATTGTTGTATGTGTCCACGTTGACGGTTAGGTAGTGTTCAGTGTTTCTTTAAAGGTAAATTAGTTAGGACAGATGTAGACATCAGTTTCAACTTCTACCTTCTGAAAAGTTTTACTAAAATTGGCAATAACGATACTTTAGGAATGGCAAACTGCAAGAAATTTGCCGCATTATTTTGCTTACCACTATGGGTTGTGTACTTTTAAGGAGCACCAACAGTTTCATTTTTGAGCTTAGATGGAAATTGGAGGGTCAGGTTTATTTGCGTGGAATTCATTTTAATTTTCGTTTAATGAATGTTAGGCCCTTTCTATCGCAACTCAACGATCGCGCATGCTTAATAGATTTCATGTACAGTCTTCCTAATTTCGTTTTTATAGGTAACAGATGCGGAAGAATTGTTCTTTATATTTTGAGGTAGCCTAAAGCTTTGCGAATATTATTTGATAATTCTGAGGTAGTCATTCTTCAGTACATTTTTGGACAAAGGATTTGAGACTACCGCAGGAAACGGGAAGAGCAAGTATTTAGTTGTTTTGCGGAGGTGTACGTTTTTCACGAGAGCTAATGGGAAACATGAACGGTTGGTTTGTAGTTGGCTCGGCTGCGTGACATCAGGGTTTAGTCTCCTTTAACTTTTCATGTGGTTTAGAGACGCAGAGTGCCCAAATTCTGTTTTGTGAATGTTCGTTGAACATTCCCATTCTCGAGTCTTTCAATCTGCGGCATGCTAGAACATGCGATAGGATAGTATTCCAGGATGGGTTACATGGGTTTCGTATACCAACAACTTCCTTTCCAGAGTTCTAAATGTCCTATGCACCGACACCATTAGTATTTTACCATATAGGTTTTAAATAGGGGTGTTTTTGGGGAGGAGGCTGAATGTCTCAGCAGGTGCGAACGAAGGAATGACGTCTTGGCTGATTACTAGGACTCATGTAGGTATAGGGCATTTTTGCGCCAGTTAACAGCTCCCGAGGGATGATAATTCCATCGGCCAAGTTATGTAACACAACTGACAGGAAAGTAAATAATCATTATGATTTCTTGCTGAATGAGCTAATGGAGAGGATTTTAAATGATGTGAAGTTCTGTGAATGGTTTTGACATGAAGACGCTCAGAGCTAACTGAGTAAACCACACCTACTGAATGGAACACCCGTGGATACGAAGGGAAAAAAGAGCCGTTAATCATGGGCTTCGTTGCGACCTTAAGAAGTGAAAAAGGACAAGGTTTCATAAGTGGAATTTCCACCCTGTTAAGATTCACGGAACCGCTGGTCCGAAAAAGGTCTGCTAGTGTGGTGCCAAGTGTGTCGGCGATGGTATGGAAATTGATTCCCATGAAAGCAAGGTAGGACGTGCTAGTGAACCAGAACTGGAATTGGCTGCAGTGCTATAGTGTGGACGCGGGCAGAACGGTCATTGAGCCTGCAGAAAGGGGTAAATTTACTTTAGGTTTACGCATATATATTTCGCTAGTTCATATGCATTCCTATATAGAAATATGTGCAAAGTTTTGCTCCATGTAATTTTTAATCCCGCATGGTACCCCTTGTGACCTCCTCACTCCCAGTCAGACTTTAGATGAGCTCACATAAACTTCCTTGCCTCCAACTAGTGTCACCATTTCCGAACTCAGCTTGCATTTTCAACTGACGTGTTCCATTCTACTCCCTAATTACCATGAAATGTGAAGCTCTGTTTCTGCCATGTTTGCTTATTGATCACGATCACCGACTTGTGCATAGCTGAGCATTTTGTGGCGCTCCAGATACTGTGCTGAGCAGCTTGTGAGTTGCTTCGTAGCTGCTATATGATGTGGGCGGGTTTCGTTTCGGTTCACGCATAGTGACCATTAAAATTCTCACATGCATGACTGAACCAAGCCGAAATTTACGACGCCAAAATTACCCGCGGCAACCGACATGATTCAGACAAACGGTTACGCAACTTCTATCCTGTGCCACCGTCGCCACCTTCCAAGTGAATGGTTTCTAATATTGGGCTTTTTACACCACTTGTGTACGTTTAGTATACTACACACCGGGCCATGCATTCCGCTGGAAACTGCCCCTGAAGTTCCCGTTCTTTTATTTGGTGCTTTTTTTCTCGCCACACCTCATCCATTTTCTCAGGGCCATTTCGTGTTTACCTCCATCATTCAGGAATTGCAGCATTTTAAGAGATCTATTGGTGGCGTTTTCGATGCACCCCCGTCTGCTGCGTGCATTGGCCTACTATTTACTCAACAAGGGCATCGACTTGCAGAACTAACGCCAAAGTATCCTGTTGCTTGGTTGTCAGCCGATAAAGAAGCGAACTTTCTGTGGTTCTTCGCTTGACGGTATTCTAAACTGGGCTTGAAACAAATGTCGAACCCTGTCTACAAAGCCACTATCCGGATGCTCTGATACGCTATCACAATAAAGAGAGACATTTGATGCAAACGATCATGACGTGCTAAGCTAGTGACAAGACAGAAAATATAGGAAATTAAGTGCTGACGTGCAAAGAGTGGGAGACCTATAATAATGCATATGGCATGCAATATTTGTGTGATAACAACACAAATAGTAGCGATTTGAGACGCGGGGCTTTTGAGTCCCACGAGGACATTTCGTCACAGCCGGTCGGTACCCTTGTTGAGTAAATAGTAGGCCAATGCACGCAGCAGACGGGGGTGCATCGAAAACGCCACCAATAGATCTCTTAAAATGCTGCAATTCCTGAATGATGGAGGTAAACACGAAATGGCCCTGAGAAAATGGATGAGGTGTGGCGAGAAAAAAAGCACCAAATAAAAGAACGGGAACTTCAGGGGCAGTTTCCAGCGGAATGCATGGCCCGGTGTGTAGTATACTAAACGTACACAAGTGGTGTAAAAAGCCCAATATTAGAAACCATTCACTTGGAAGGTGGCGACGGTGGCACAGGATAGAAGTTGCGTAACCGTTTGTCCGAATCATGTCGGTTGCCGCGGGTAATTTTGGCGTCGTAAATTTCGGCTTGGTTCAGTCATGCATGTGAGAATTTTAATGGTCACTATGCGTGAACCGAAACGAAACCCGCCCACATCATATAGCAGCTACGAAGCAACTCACAAGCTGCTCAGCACAGTATCTGGAGCGCCACAAAATGCTCAGCTATGCACAAGTCGGTGATCGTGATCAATAAGCAAACATGGCAGAAACAGAGCTTCACATTTCATGGTAATTAGGGAGTAGAATGGAACACGTCAGTTGAAAATGCAAGCTGAGTTCGGAAATGGTGACACTAGTTGGAGGCAAGGAAGTTTATGTGAGCTCATCTAAAATCTGACTGGGAGTGAGGAGGTCACAAGGGGTACCATGCGGGATTAAAAATTACATGGAGCAAAACTTTGCACATATTTTTATATAGGAATGCATATGAACTAGCGAAATATATATGCGTGGACCAAATTGCACTTCGAAGCTAAATAGTCCAGTATCGTTTATTGAGGCAATTTTTTTATAACGGGCGCCAGAAAACTGGCAATCTGCACCTTGGTTGAAGAAAGCCAATGGAGGTTCTGGACAAAGAGGTGTTTTGAGGAGAAAATATGAGCTTTGTTAGTGAATGGACCGAGAGGTTTTCTCAGATCACTTATCACTACTTGAGTCTACCCATCACCGTGGGTGCATTGTCGAAGGGATCGGGAAGACGGAGGTAAAATCGACCCAATCGAAATGCAGTAAAATAGTAGATGGGTAGTTTTAATGCACAAAATGGAATAAAATGTCCGCTCCGTTTCGGCTGCAAATCTTCAATCAATTTTATTTTGCGGCCGCTACCTCTAGTTCACATCAGATCCAGTAAGAATGATCGTGTTGAGCAGGCAAATGTTCGTTTAGTAATCTAAACCAAATAGCTCATTCTAATCTTCGAGTGTGAACTGTTACTGACTCGTTATTCTATCAACCATTTCGGTCTCTTGACACTAAGTGCCTTTCTCATGCGGGGTTTTACTCTGCTCAGCGCTTGGCATATCCAACACAAATTCGCCGCGACTGTGTTGATCTCTAATTCGGGTAGAGTTTATGACGAGTAAATACCCATTACACTTACGGGTACATATTCCCGTATGTATAAACATTGCCATGTATATTCATAACTGTCTAAAATAAATATGCTTGCAAGTCTATACGTAAACATCGAAATACATGTAATGATTTACTAAACGGGCCATATAAGCTGCAGCTATTGAGGTGATAAGGGGTATTTTGCCACTGGACAGGTGAAGCGGGCAATGGGAAGTAAGCAAATTGGAAACGTTTCAAGGATGACAGCCAGATTTCAACTCAGCACCTACAATGTCTCCGTTATCTATCCTTTCTGACAAACTGAAGGGGGCTTTGTCCAGTCCCAGTGATTTGAAAAATTTAAAATTGAAGAAATATGCAAAACGTTGCTTTTTACGTCACGACAACAAAATGTGAATTTATCCAGCAAATCAGGTCATAGAGGTCTAAATGCTATTTTGATGATCAGCTGGAGTTCAAAGTACATGGCCGACGGGCTTCTGCAACAAACGTATGCGAATTCCTGGGGAGCTACCGCTGAAGCGGAATCTCATTTTTCGATTTCGGGGAACTTGTGGACGACTGGACTGGACGACTGTCTATGATGGAATATTACACTTTTAGTTTTCCGGAGACTTTCCGCCAATAATGCAGGGTCCCGCATATGCAAAACTCAAGGCTATCGTCCAAGGTAATATCGTGTCGAGACCAAGCCGCTGAACAGCTGAATCCGTTGTGAGGCTCATCTCTCTGGCAGAAGCTGAGTCCAAATTCCTGCACAATGCTGGTATGATGAGATATGATGCGCAGAAGGTGTGCCACACAAAGTTTGCTCAAAATCTCTCTCCCCTTATATCACCAAATCTGCAGTCTACCAGTTACCGCCAAATGCATCGTAAAATTAGAGGTATTATTGGTACAGCTGAATTTTTCATAAGTTCCACGGGAAGCCTGTTAATAACCATTTGTGTGCGATCTCCAAACGGTCATTTTTACATGACTCACGTAACATGTAGAGGAGGTGGTTGCCTAGCCTACGTAAAGCAGCCACACAAAGCTTCCGTTCTCCATCACCCACTTCTTGATTCTATCCCTGACACCATTTGGCTTCTGGTGCAATTACCCGAGCTCCCAATCTATATAGGATGTGAGTACCGTCCACAAAATTCGAATAGTTCCGATATTTCTCGTCTAACCAAAGCCTTCATTTATCTTTCTGGTCTCCCCCAGCCGTAGATAATTGCAGGTGACTTCAATGCTCCTAAAATTTGTTGGTCCTCTTTATCGGCTCCACCTACCCTGCTCAACTTTGTTTCTGAAACGCACGCTGAAGGATGGACTCAGCATGTGACTACGCCCACAAGGTTCCAGAGTATCTTAGACCTAGTTTTTACGCATAGCACTCCTAATGTTAAGGTTTCAGTGCTAAAACCTTTCCCTGGAAGTGACCACAAGATGGTCACGTGTAACATCCCTCTCCGTAACAAGCCTTCCTCACCCATATGTACCCATCATTCTGCCTCTTCATGTATGTCAACTCGTTGGGATGAAATCCCTGAGGCACCGCGAACCCTTGATTGGTCCAGCTTCTTTTTATCGTCTGACCCGCAGAAAGCGGCTGACAACCTTTACGCAAAACTTCTTTTTACTATTAATCGTCTGTCTACTCCGACCACTCAACATAAACCCAAGAGGCCTAGTAGGGTCTGTCGGCTCCAGACGAAACTTTTGAAAGCTCAAAAAATCTTCAACAAAATGGGAGATTTCCTGCCTTTAGTACAAGTTAACCGCTTGCAACAAGAATTTCTTATGGAGTCCGAACTAAGGTTAAAAAGGCAGGAGATTCTAGCTCTTGGGTCGCCTAAACCAGTTCGGAAGACTTCCCACATTTTCAAAGCTCACTCGCAGCCGAAATCCTCAACTATTCCGAACTTCATCATATTTAATAGCTTGTGCATCGAGTCCCCTGAAGACACCGCAGAAGCATTCAATACATATTTCTGTTCTACTCTCACTAATGACAATCGGACACACTCTGAAATCCACCCCATGTCAACTTCGGTTAGATTATCCTCCATCTCCGTCGACTTTGTCGGCATCATCAGTGTGATGAAACATGCCATCCCACAGGCCTGGCCATGATAGCATCCCACCAGTCCTATTTCGCAACGCTGATCCAGACCTTCCACTTATTCTTCTAAGTCTGTTCTAGCTCTCCATGTCCCACGCTACTTTTCCGTCACAATAGAAAACATCCATTATTGTTCCACATCACAAAAAGGGTTCCATGCATGAACCACACTCCAGTTCTATCCAGGCTTATGGAAAAGATTGTTAAAGAACAACTGGTTTACTTCCTTACTACTCACAACCCTATCAATTCTTACCAACACTGCTTCCTTAAGGGCCGATCCTGCCTCACCTGCCGGTTTGACTTAAAATTAGTTACCCAAAGTGCTGATTCCCATCGGTCGATGCTCATAATCTTTTTAGACATGTCAAAAGCGTTGGACTGCGTTTCCCACTCCCGACTTCTGGCCAAAATTAGGACTTATGGGATAAGAAATCCCCTCTTATCTTGGCTATTATCCTACCTTTCCGATCGCTTTCAGGTAGCCAATATTAAGGGTTGCTTTTCCCAGCCCTCTGATACTACCAGTGGGGTCATTTAGGGGAGCGTCCTAAGTTCTTTCCAATTCCTGCTATACAATAATGATATCTTCAAAGTTATTCTTCATGGCACACCATTCCTGTTTGCCGATGACATTAAAATAGTCTACCCTTTTGAGGCTACTTCATTTGGCTCAACTCTTGCATTTATCAATGAAGACCTAGAGTCTCTTGATAACTGGTGTTCCAAGTGGCTTGTGAAGTTCGCTGCTGACCAGAAATCTCTGATAACATATAAATGCCATGTTCCTCCGGGCGCCCTCCCTATAAACGGCATGCCAATTCTTCTACCACACACAGTTAAGAACTTAAGGTTACAATACTCCTGCTCTTTCAACTTCCACGAGCAGGCTCACCATCAGACCGCTGTAGCTAAGAAAACCGCCGCAATGCTCTTAGGGGCATTCCGCAATCAAGACTGCAGAATTATCACTTTCAATTCCCACGCTAGGCCTCACCTCGAGTACTGCCCGATTATCTTCACACATGTGCGTAAAGTCGACCGAATTGTAATTGAGAATGTTCAGCGTGCATTCCTTAGAAACCTCCTAGGCCCTTCATCTAGCTTAAACTACAGAGCCAGATGCGAGCTGTTTGGACTTGGACCATTGTGGCCCAGTCGAGTAAAATTAAACTTTACATTTCTCTTTAATCTTTGCCATAATAATGTCCACTCTACTACAAACCTCACACGCTACGCTGGTAGTCCCCCTTGTTCACTTAGTAGTAGATACTAATCGTTAGGAACACCTCTGACTCGACTATCGATCAGGGCTAAATTCTTCACAGTTGATTACTCGAAACTATGGGACAAACTCCCTAGTTCCCTGCGGTCGAGCCCAAAATTTAGCCCAGTTCAAAGCGCATCTGGCAAAGTTATTGGATATCCAGTGCTTAATCAACCTGACACGAGCTAACATTGGACTAGACGAGGCCTACGAACGTGGGATAAAATTTTAGTTCGTGACCGATTCTTTGCTGAGATCACCATCAGGGATTCGGCTTCACGTCTAACTTCTTCACTTTATCACACGTCCCCACTAATGTACTTTTTGACCTCCCTTGTAGTGATGTACCCTCTTCACCAATGGCCTGAGCAACTGACTCTCGGAATTCTCCCAATGTGGGCGGACGAAAATGTCAGCGTGCTTATTGTAGGATCCATGCTCTGATCACATCCTGCGATTTTAAACACCAGCCTGTGTACTTCTCTCTTCATGCCATCTTATCCTCTTCGCTGACTTGGCAGAGCTAAATAGGTCGTTCTTGGCAGCTCCTAACATTCACCTACGCCTAAAACTGCTACCGTAGCTCATTCTAGTTACCACACTTCACGGAAAAGATGCACTATGGTGTAGGTATGTTGTCGCGATCCAATAATCACCATAACCCCAAGCTGGCAACCAAGCCAGACTACTCTCTTGCGTTTCAGACGTCGCATCCGCAGCAGACGCGCTGCTAACGCTTCCGTCCTCGTACTGGCGGTTCCGAATCTGCTACCTTATTATTCCTGTTAGCTAGAACTGGCGCTCGAGTTCTGGCCCGGTCAACGGCAACTACGCGGACTATCGCACTGGATGTCGCATTTCTGCGATCGATTAAAACCGCGATTGCTGCTGTCTCCGGAACGTCTTGCGCACCTCATATTCCCCACCGGTACTGCTAAATCCGTTCCACTCGTTTAAAAGTGATAACCGAATTGAGTCCAAACGTGCCTTTATTCTGTTCCCCTATATTTCGTTGATTTTACTAAGCCCCACTTTTTACCCACTGCTTCATTTCAGCCCGGACTCGAGACAGCACGCCGGCTGACCTCGACGTCGAAAGCTCTGCGTCTTTGAGCGTTACCATGCGTGACTATTCACTTTAGAGGCCGTGGTAACAAATTTGTGATTTTTGTTTTCAAAATTACTCTGTATCCCACAACTAACAAACAAGACAAGGCGTTGACGATGACGGAGCCCTACTTACAGGTCTGCTTTTTACGGCATAAACTACCATCCTCCGTGCGCCCGCTTATCGTTTCTTTGGTCCGTGCAAAAACCCGAATGACTGCGACAGGTTTGCTTCAGCCTCTCAGAACGTGGGGAAAACACACTAACCCCAGCAGTTGCGAAAAAACAACGCGAAAAATTAAGGTCAGGCGGAGGAACTATGGAATGTACCTATATGGGCTCAACCATTGCCCTGTTAGAAAAAAGAAAAGTGCCTGCTGGATCAGGTTGATCCCATCAACCAAAGCACACTCGGGCTGCGAAGGAATGGGCCACCTTCTACAATGGATATGTATGCCATCAGCCCAGGCCTGACCCTGCAAAGGGGGAAACCCCACAACGCCCTTGTTCGGTACATAAGTGTTTGGCTACCTTTTTGGACGGTCTGGGGAAGTAGCTCATCGGACTATCCACTTATGCTTCACCACCCACCCCTCTGCTTTTCAACATGCACCTGTTCCTCCAACCGCACACTCGGTACATATGCTGATGCCTATAACAACTGCCGTCGTTCTTCTTTCTTAATTATTCATGCAAGTTTATTGAAACTACCATGTGGTACAAGTTGCTATCGTCCTGTTCAAACACAATTTACGGATCAAAATATTCCTATATTTCTCCATCCTCTTCTTTCTACGGTTTCTCGTAACAAATCCCGTCCTAGCATCCAGCCTACACTGCCATCCGCGACCCATTTAGTTATGCGTTTTCTTGGCAATTGGAAGTAGTAAACATCGGCGGCGGATCACTTGACAAGTTATAATTGATGCCCAGTAGCACGTACACCTGGCCCGTAGACCAGAACAGTTCCACAAACAGAACAAATAGTGACTTTATTCTCTAACCATTGCGCTGGCCGTTCTATCAGGCCACTGGAATCTGCATCCGCTAAGAAGTTGGAAGATGAATAGGAACGCGCTTCAAATAAGGACCCTAAATCACAGGACTCACTGATCCATATGCTCTATAAGGTGAAAGCAGCCGATATCTGTTGCACACGTCCCGTCAACGGAAACTACCCCCTGCGTGTTTCATGACAGTTGTCTGGTCCCCATAATCTTTGTAAGAAACTGACTGTTATTACTCTTCACATTTTTGTTTACTCACCTCAACACCAGCTGGAACAAATTCTAGACTGCCCCTCTCTCTCCGGCTCTTCTCCAGGCTCGCCAGTGACCACAGATGAAACGCAAACTATCGCCTAAAGCTACACTCGATCCTTCGCGCTGGTTGTCTACCCCCGTTAGGAAGCTGCTATCCTGCTATCCAGTACTTGGCCGCGCGACCCTGAGACAAGCGAAGCCACGCTGATGATCGTCCCGGGTGCCTCATTTCAGATGGACCATGACGATTGTTCAAACAGTTATTATCACCACTGAAATGCCGCACAACCCCCAACTTACAAACTCGTACCGCCACAGAACACCATAATCTCCAATATTAAACAAGGACAACACAGGTCATTCATGGCAAGTGTATTTAAGGATTGATTATAAATCTCACACGTACCCGTCTACTTCCCGCCGCACATCACAATCCGCTCCGGGTCGCATAAGTCCAGTGACCATTTTGTAAGTTCCATTGTCTCTCTGTCCACAATTTTTCGTACATTTTCGTCCCGCAAATTGTCTGATACAACCTTGAGGGTTTCCTGTTTTTTCATTTTAAGCATTATTTTGGCTACTGAATGTTGTTGATTACCACTCTCCATCCACCTCATATGATATCCAGTGTGATTTCGACTCTTCTCCATCCCGCTACTGCATCCAAATTGATCTTCTTTGCCATTTTACCCGATGGTGACGAAACTTCCACCTTGAAAAGTCGCTCCTGTGAAGCTAAATAGAATTGTTATGGAAATGTAATGAATATGTCATTGGGCATATTTTGGAAATTAAGAAAATGGTAATCTGGAGAACCTGATCATTGTTGAAACGGACGATTTTGGGTATAAATACACGTGAAACCGGAAATGGCGTCACTTGCGCTCTCATGGCTGCCACGGCTGTTCGTGCGGACGCTGCTGCTGCCCAAATTGGTGATACTGAAGTATTTAGATGTCACTTTCGCCGTTTTTATGCTAGTTTTTCCGATTTTAAATCTGATTTGGAAATCAAAGTGGTCGTCGGTAAGTCTGTTATCTTTTCAAGTAACATTTATTTGAAGGATTCCAAATATTGACCGTTATTACGCGCGCAATCGTAAGCTAACCCCAGAGCAGGAGGCGCACGTAATTAGTATGATGGGAATTTTTGGAAATTCTAGAGAGGTTTGTCAATATGCGCGGGATAAGTTCAACCGCCTAGTTACAGTTCGGGATATTGATGGTAAATTCCGGTTAATGGATGACCGGAACGACGTCGTTCGCGTAAAAGACTGATTGCGCGGAGAAGATGGTCTCAGGTTACTGAAACGGGAGGATGTAGTTGGGTTTGCGTTTTTCGTGCCTGATAGTGTCAGGCACGAAAAAAGTGTAAAAAGGGCACTAAATTTTGGTATTTTTACGACTAATGGGGTTGAGGTAGAAAATGGTCATTGTGTATCAACACAAGCGTTATTAATACTAATATTCACTATTTTCATTGCAGGTAGACCTGATGAGCCCAAGAAGACGTCGGACAGATGAAGAGGAGGCAAACGAAGGACGACGGATGTGCAAGGAACAAGGACCGCGGGAGGCACGGGATTGACGAGAACGCCCCCACGGCCCCTTTTGGGGCCACCACTATTTGATTACGGTCGCCGATTTCCAAAATCGGTTATTTCTGTTATGAGTTCATTGTGTGTATTAGGTTGTTGGTATGTGAGTCTTCTGTCACGTGCGCAACAAGTTTGGGGTTTTGGTGCTCATTCGTTTAGAACTAGTGAAACTAGGCCGCTGTACGCATGTAAATATTAGAAGTGCATACTGAGGCAGACAGGTTTGCGTTTCCTTAGAGATGCTTATAGGTGTCGTTCGCCATATATACCTGGCCAAAGAGAGAGGGCGATTGACATGGTCGAGGGGTCGTACGTTTTGCCGTTGGGCATTATATGCATATATCGCACGACTAAGTGGCTAACGGGTAAGTGCATGTATTTTCAGAT
This sequence comes from Fasciolopsis buskii, assembly GCA_008360955.1. NCBI lineage: Eukaryota > Metazoa > Platyhelminthes > Trematoda > Plagiorchiida > Fasciolidae > Fasciolopsis > Fasciolopsis buskii. Next base: position 36,733 of record LUCM01001445.1, on the reverse strand, counting down.
AAGGAATTCATTGCTTGCGTTGACGTCAATTGCTATGCGGAGATATGCATAAGTAGTCTTCCCACATGGGGTCACAATTGTTTAAGAACATTTATTTAATAGCTAACTTGTGCATGTCGATGCAACAAAGTATATGATGTACATGTCCAGTGGAAACAGAAATGGTAGTATATATGTAGATTTATGTATATATACATATATATATACATATAAGCATGTCTACTATAAACGCGTATGGGGATTTATTAAGTTCCGCCATGTACATGTCAACATTTTATACCTAGAGGTGCACATTTATTTCTTCACACGTTTTGGTATCTACATAAATATATATACGGATACATATATGTACATGTAAATATACACATTTTGGCCACTTTATGTCGATTTGAGTCATACCTAAACGCATTAAATTGACAAACACAATTCATGTGACGATTAAGCAGCCAAAAATGCATATAAATATTATATCATCCCGGTGCATACGTATGTTCACATGTATATACATATTGATACATATGCATATATATATATGTAAGTTATATTTAGGTAGAAATCCTCGCTATTTTGGGACAGACAGATATTTATGTAAATTTTCAATTTCCCAGCCATCAACGAAAATACGCAATACAAAACGGTCATTTTCACTATCACAGCCACTACTTTTCACCGGTTTGGCATGCTAAATGGACATTTTTTTATTTTTCTGTATAAAATAACATCAATATTATCCTCCTAGCTTCGCTGCTTCTGATTGATCACTTTTTCACCACGTCGAAAAATTATATCAGCTGACATTTAACAGCAACCGTTACCAGTTATCGCGGTGTGGACAGTTATAACTATCAGTTATCGCGGGTGGACGAGTTACGTCCAATGGTTTGAACGCCCGCAAAAACATGGCCGTTTCGCGGAGGTGAAAGTTTAGTAACTACCCATTTTGCCCTCCTGATTTTTGATTAACCCGGTCACTTCACAACACCCGCCATTTCTTTCCAGCCAAATTATGCACGAGCAATGCGCACCTTTGATGCGTTTAAACATGAATCGACGCGCAGTGCGCGACTCATAGTCAGCCCCAGAAAGTTTCGGCAATGGATTATCTAGCTCTGATTCGAAGCCCAAAACCTCGTGATCAGCCCATCCTCTTGCAGGTTATGTTCATGAGAACACAGAAACTGCATCTTCACGACTAAATTTTGTCTTACGATTTCCACTGCGCCATCTCTGTGCAAATTTGATCTTGCCTTGCGCATGACTCGAATTTCGAGAAATATACCCATTATTATGATCGTCATTATTATTATTATTATAAAAATTCGTTTTTAACTCGTTGATTCCCTTGTAACCTTCGACCATGCAGTCCGCATGCTTCCCTGCAGACCTCGAGAAGTACATCTATATTATTATCAGGAATCCATGCTTCACCTATGCAGATGACTTTAATATGGTGAAGGATGATGTGTGCAAGGAAGCAGTTAACGGATTACTAGTTCAACGAAATCTATCGCTAAATCTTGTCAGTTCCAAGTACCTAAGCACAGGCGTAGGTCAAGTCAACAATAGACGCAAGGGTTGCGCTTTGGAGCTCAAGGCCTTCAGAACTATCGTTATGAACGAAATTTAGCCTCTTGGGCAATGTCAAGTGGAAGCAGCTAAAGCCAGAGTAGCATCGATGGGACCTCGTACAACAGTAATTCGCATGCAAATGGAGTGCTTCTGTATTTGCGCAAATTACGGGTGTGCCTTATCCATGGGTAAATTGTTCAGTCTTGAATCGTACGTCAAGGCAGAGATATGGATTATCAGAAGCAAGTTCGACGCCTAGTAACAAACTGGTGGCCGGGCAGAAGGAAAAGAGTTACATAACAAGTCTTTAGGAGCTGCATCGCTGTTCAAAGGAGTGCACAAAAACAGGGAGGATCTGAGACAAACGCAAGAGGTTGTGGGGGGCCCCAAGAGCAGAGTAGCTTGCAATCTTTTTCAGTTTTTCCCCATATTTGGCACAAAGGGACATCGCAAGTGTCTATAACTTAGTCAACGTAGAAAAAAATTAAGATCAAGATATTCAAAAGTACAGATTGTACTGCTCATGAGTAGATTTGTAGGAGGTGCTGTTCCCCGCAAGTCAGTGGAAACTTCTAGAAGGGTCCTAGATTTGAGCTGAAGTATGGTATTTTGGGAGGTGGGAAAATGAATGGATTGGATTAAAGTATATTTTTACCCTTCGTCTTTATGCTCAACGTGAAATAACGCAAACCTGTATTGGATTAATACCACTACGAAAACTGTCTGTAGGAAAAAAAATTTTCAAATCGGGCGTGGTGTTGAAGCCAAGGAATCTTGCGAAAGCACACTAATCTGGAAGCTCCTTTGACTGTTGCGATCACCTTCGTTCTGTGCAAACTTAACCGAGATAAACCAGGTCCCAGGCTTGGACACAAAAAGCAAATGTTGGATCTGATGACCCAATAGATGTTTTGCTTATGATAAATAAAAGTATGCAGGCGACATTCAAAGCTACTTCCGTTGGCCACAAGCACACCAATCTGGAAGCTGCAGTGGCTGGAAGTCAAAATTTTCTCCCATGCATACTGGTCACCTGGGAAATCAAAACCGTGATCGATATTGCACTTGTAGGCCGCCTCCCAACCAAGACGGTTTTGAGGGACACCAACGTCAGCTTCATTGTCAGACATGGTGCTGAATAGGTAGTGTTTTAAAACGTTCTTTCGCGTCTAACATGCGTCTGTACAGATGCAGACCCATGGATGACTGCCGAAAACTACGGCAGCAGTAGGTCAAGGGACAACCTTCCTGGACATCTTAGCGGAACTAGTGAACGTCATTTCAGATCTAAAACTTTAGGACGCCAGCTCCATTGGTAGCCTCAGGATGGGCAGAGTTATAGACGAGCAAATAATAAGCATTCATCTTAGGGGTAGATTTCATAGGCACAAATATGTGGCTAAACTGTCGTTAACTAACCAACCATCAGTTTATTTCACACAGGAGCAGCCCAACTTCAAAGACACAATGGTGGCTGAAAAATGCAGCTGCACTCAAATGGACAACCGAAGTGTAAGCCCCAAATTATCTGAGCTGCGGTACCTGTCAGCCCATTGTAAGTTCTTGTTCATCGGCTCCCATGCATTTCTGATGCAGACCTGAGCATCGAGGTAGTGGACGTCTTGAGGACCAAACGGAGATACAAAGTGGGTGGGAGATGTACATCGCACATCGGTTTCAATTTGAAGGCCAATGACTTCCCTAAATTAATCCTGGACCGAGTTCCAAACGGGTTTGGGAGACTATACGACTACACAGGAAAAAGTTCCTTGTGGCTACCAGCAACGATCCATCAAGCTCTTTAGCTGGCAAACACGCCAAAGTACCAGCAACACATGCGTGCAGATATGTTAAATCACCAACTCATGCTAATTACGGTGACCTCAAACTGCCAGTGGTATGCCTCCTCATCCGACATGCTGTGCGGGACCGGGATCTCTATCTTTGGAATTTTTGAGTAAAGTGCCCAAATTGGGTTGGCATGAGGACGTATGGCAGCCTACTCGATGGCTAAAGACCTCTATCCCGTCGACGCTGGACTGGATCCTTACCAAGGAGCCACATTCGGAGTGCCGGCAACCATGGGGCTAGGAGATCACAGAGCAATAACACTTAAATTAGTGCACCAGACGGTATTAGCACAAGCAGGGGAAAACACCCTCTGGAGCCTAAATAGGGTCAACTTGCCCGGTATCAGAAGCCTCCCAACTCATACTCCATAGTCCGTCTTACCGTGCATCAATGGGAATTGAGTGAGAGTCAAAGAAACTAACTGAAGCAACGAAACTGTTCAAGCGTTGCTCACATACGAGAAATTTGAATCCCAAGGCGAAATTCCGCAGGCCTAAACTAAAATATCTAAAGAAAAAGGGAGCTATCACTTATAAAACGTACGCAGGATCAGTGGCTAGTTTTGATGGAGAAGCCTGAGTAACGCAAGGCGCAGGCTGAACATTGCGCACTGCCGGTGCTAATTTCTAGAAAGTGGTTAGTCAGATCCTAGGAGCTTCTACAGACAGCTCGTCCAAGTGTTCACTGCCAAGTCAGGGATAGCGGATATGCGTAGGTTAGATGGTACAACAACGGACGCTAGCTAGGTGGTCAACATACAAGCTACCTGCTACTGTTCGTAGTACGCTCCATCCAGGCCAGAAACGTCGAAAGCTAGAGGTGCTGCAGCAGGAAGGACAGAACGCTCATCGAGGGCATACTGATTGGCTGGTTGATCTGACTCATGCGGCGTAAGCTAACCATCAAAAAGGTAGAGAACTCAGCGGGCCTCAGATGGACCTCGACTACCATGTTGCTACAATGCGCAGACTAACTGCCTCATCTACTGTGTGCGCTATTTACCTGCCCCAAGTCCCAGAGGAATGGAATACCTGTGTTGGCTCTGATCTCAAAACTAAAGTCCAGTTGCGCTGCTACTAGTAGTCCGAAAAGTCGTGGAGAGCCTGATGGGTGACGTTTTGCCCAGCATGCTTAAGAATGGCCACTTGCAAAACTGGCAGCACGGATTAGAGGACAGCGATTTCATCAAAGAAACCTAAATGTGTCTAAGGAATGGCGCAGCGAGTCACTGGACAGAGGATTTTAGTTGAATGTAATGTTACTGGACTTCTCCAAAGCATTTGAATGAGTGAAGCAACCCCAGCTACTGGAAGGGCTACGGGAAATTAATCTGAGTGAAACCCTGACCACCTGGGCGCCCTACTATCTGCGCAATCGACGATTCCAGGTACGGCTAAATGGGTCTCTTCCCAGTCGCTTGTAAGCTCCAGCGGGGTACCACGTGGTTCCATACTAAGCCCAAGACCGTTCACCATTTTTCGTGAATAGCGTTGTGCTGCACATGGGATCCAAAGTCCTGATGTGAAAACCTGCCGACAAGTAGGAACTAAACTAGACGTACAGTCTTCTCAGACAGACTTGAAAGACTACACCGGTGGTCCGTAGCCAATGATCTCCCTTTTAATACGGGCAAATGTACCGTAAAACGCATAGGTGGACCTCATGTCAATGGATACACAATCGGGCGAATAATCTATTAACGCAGGAGAGGAACCTGGGGTTGGTCTTGCCGGACGACCAGTCACAGACAGTCAACTGTAACGCGGTAGCTTGGGAGGCTATAGTCAGTTTGAACCAACTCAGCCTCCTTCGGACCGGTGTGCCCCCGAAGATGTCCTCAAACTTAATCTGGTTTGTTCGCCATTCGTGAAATGGGACAAAAACGGAGACCAAAAAAAGAGAACATGATAGCAGGAACCTACTCTAACTTGATAGACTCCGCCCTTTGAAACTGTGCACTATGGAGCACGGTGGTCAATAGTGGACCTCGCACTCCTTTGAGATGCCCTACCAAATTAGAAACATCCTAGAAGAAGCCTGTTTAGACTAGCTGTCACATGGGCTTTGCGCGGTTACTGAAGGAAGCTTGAGAGACGGCGTCCGGGGCTGAGTGGTGAGAAGCCAACTTCCCCTGTCAGTGTGGCGCTCATGAAACCTTTTAACGGAGACGGTCGTGTAGGCACAAAGCAAAGGAACGTCCAAAAGACGACTAGGCCAGTATGTACCCGAGCAGTACCCCGGTGCGCCGTTAGAAACATTGCTGACAGCGTTTGACCGACGGCCGCATTTGTTACAGAAGGTCAGGGATTGGATGCCAGAGGTCGCCTTGTGGTAGCGATCGCACGGCATTTACGATGGAATTGTCGAATGATAGTGCTTTTGTGTATGTACGTGCATCTTTACCCGTGTGCCTGAAAGCGGTCCACCAGTTTTGTGCCTAAGCCAAAGAGTTCACCTCACCAATTGCCATGCCTATTGCTTTCAGATTCCTATCAGCAACGGTCGGTATTCGCCCTCAGCAAGCTGCACTGGGGTAAACTAGCAGCAGGGGATACTTGTTCATCCGAAATCATCTGATCCCGCAACATAGATTTCATTATTTCCGCGCCACTAAAATCATTCGATCATATCAACTTGAAAGTTGATCTTTGGCACCCACAGTGTTTGGCTTTCGAATGAGAAAAAGAAAACAAGAAAGAAAGACAAAATAAACGGAGGTCGAATGCGAAAGAAGTTTATCCTCAGGGAAATATGATACATAAAGCAAACAATTTAGTAGGAGAGAGAAGGAGAAAAACAATGGAAAACAAACAAAAAAAGGACCAAAAGGAGAGAGAGCCGGTTGTGAAAAACTGAAAGAAATGCATGCATCATACGCGCATGAAGATGTTAAGGGGGAAATCCAACGGACGGCAGTTGGACTGACAACAAAAAGAGAGAGACAGAATGACAGGAGCCCCCTTACTAGAGGAGGAAGGGAAAGGAAAAAAGGGAGAATAATATATGAGCGCAAACCGCATTGGATAGGGAGTAAAGAGGAAAGAAGAATTCAAAGTCCATGGCTGCCTCCAAAGAAAGCATGAGCACAAAAAATGTCAAACAAACAAGCGACACCTGTGTACTTGCGAATACCACCTATCCGCACAGTTCGTTCTCAGGACGTTCCGCGGAATAAAGGTGCTTGGTATTCGGTCAAAATACTTTCGCGGGGTTGGGATATCCATTCTTCTGCTCTCTCCTACGTTTCTCCTCTCTTCCTGTCCATTCTTTGTCAGTTACGGTTTCATCTTAGTGCTGGTCTTTGCCTCCCCGCTCTCTGATAAACCTAAAATGGATCAGTCATGTTTGATGTCACTCGGCAGCACATTCAGATACTTAGTTTCCGTTCTTCCTAATTTCCTGACTTTGCCCCGAAACAGCTTTTCACTAAATGGCAGGAAGAAAAGTGTACTCCGAGGACTTTGGTCTGTTAGTGAGCCGTAAGCCTGTTAAAGGTACCCGGGCTAATGGAAAACTACGGTTCCTAGTCCAGCCAAACGTCGTGAACCGAAGTGAATCTGGACGAGTTTTACAAACTGGTATGAACTTCGGAGTAATATGCTTTGCTGCTGGCGAACTGTCCAACCCGGTGAACAAGCCATAGTTTGCGTTCCCTGAACAAGTAGGGCGCCTTTTGTTCACCGGCGACAACCCACTCTGTGCAAGTTTGTCCACCGCGTGGTAAAAGGTTACGTATGTTTTCAAAAGTCTGATGTTGACCGTTTGTTAAAATTTTAAAATACGCAAAACGTGCAAAAGACCAATGCTAGCAGGAAATGCCACTGCCCTTAAGTTTAAAAATTCGAAAGTAATTTAGTATGCCAAATCCTTAAAGCTTACAGACAGTCATTAGGAAAGTGGCCTTTTGTTTTCGCGATTTCTTTTTGCTATTGTTATCCTAATGATGCGAATTGTATTCAAGAGAATGCATATAAATCTACATTTGTTGGTGCAAGTCAATGTTTGCCTTCCTCTACGTACGTTTGTGTATATTTTTGCGTTATGTTTTTGCAAATATGTTTACAGATAAGCTCTTTTAAGAGATCGTTAAAAAATGCTCAGAAAACACGTAGGGGACTTTGGCTGACTGAGGCATGATCCAAAAGAAGGAAAGAGTATTTTCCAAGGTAAAGTAATAATGAGTAAAGCATCGGTAACTTTCTAATATACATCACACCATCCCTGGTTTGAACCGCAAACGCCCGTGATAAAAAGTACCTATTGGAACTGTCACTCCAGCACATGGTTTGGCTTTCGGAAACAAAGGAGCGCAGGAGTTTTATGCTATGAATATCAACAGAAAACTCTTTGGTTTGGATGCTGCGGTGGCTGAAAGCCAAATATTTGTTCTATACACGATCAACTAGACTAAACTCTTTCTGTTAGAATGAGATGAGATATTTTGTCTTTCTTTTCTTTTGGCAAGTCTCGGCGAACTGGAGGTCTGAGCGTGGTGCATAACATCGAATGGATTCTGATCACTTAATTGGGGCAAGCTAAATAGTGTTCTGTTAAAAGTGACCTGGGTAGATCCTGGAGACAACTTAGGGGGAGCCGCCGAGGTCAGAACGGAAACCAGCAACGCGGGGCTGCAGCAGAGTCCACTAAGCCAAATGGGCTTGAAAACGTGAAAACTGTTCATGGCTTCTGGCACGTTAGCAACAATGGCAAATAATTACTGAGTGCGTTAACGCATGTGAAACATCACTAGATAGAGTGATGCACAAAGAATGCTCAGTAATAAAAAGCAGGGATGCATTGGAATGCAAAACAGAAAGCAACGAGGATGTTTGTCAGTTTCATGTTGTAAATAATTGAACACACATCTGACGTTCTTTCTCATGATGCGCGAAATAAGGTTTCAAATCCTTTTATAATTTGGTGAATAAGGGACTTTCGCAGCAAACAAAGTTTAAAACTGAAAAAACATAAATGATGATGGCCGACGGAAAATCTTTATCACACCTTCGAGGGAACTCTGGATCTTGGATTGGCCGCGAATGTCACTAGTGTTCTGTGCAAATTGAAGTTAAAACGGCAATTTTACATGTTCGGGGTGCTGCGTTTGAACTGATTTTTCGAAATAGTTTATTTCAGCCATTAGCATTTATTAGAATATTTCTTGGATGCGTGTATTATACGGGGTTTTTGCTCTGGTAGAAGTCAATCCCGCGCTATCCATCGGCAGATACTTAGATAACTGCCTTGACGCGCCACTTCAGGACTTCGTATTTCTGAAATTCTAGATAGCCTTAACCAAGTGCTATTTTCTCTTGTTTCAAACGCCTTGTATGCTGAGCAACCGGGTCCCGATTAGAATAAGTCTACCGTAACCATCTACCAGGACTAAGGGCCAAATTAATTCAGTTTAGGAGGAAAGCCACAGCCCGTGTTTTTCGAGGGACATTGCTACGAACTACTCAGATCCGGCCTAGCGATGTTGAGAAAGCGTGGTTCACCTGAGATATCCCATTTTGAGGTCTATTTTGTTAACCACAGAGACCGCCCTAGCTATAAAGATGCCCATAGGATGCATAGAACTAGTGATTCTGCTAATAAGGCGGGTTAAGGCCCCACAAAACAAACCATCGGAGTAATTAAAAATCTAAAGTTTAAAAGTCCTAATTCAGCTAAGGCTTTCTTGCTCCCAGCGAAAGCCGAAAGTGTGCTGCTCGAACTTCTCCTGTTGGTCATTTCCGAGAAAGCCGTGCTAGGTGTGTTTTCATCCGCAAGAACCATAACGGAAACATTTAGGAGCATTAGAGCAGCGCCCCAAGGAGAGCCCTTGCATGTGCTCAAGGTTGTGAAGAGCTTCGACTTGGGAACCCAATCTAAGAAAATAAAATCAGCAGCAGCTCATTGGGTACGCAGAGTTTTATGGTGTTCCTCGTCCGCCACTTATTCATTTCTAGTTTTCTCACAGGTCTTATTTTCACTGTCTTAGCAAGTCCCTCGCAATTCGATTTCTATCTGATCTTCAATGGATTGCCGTAAATTCTATCATTTGTCCCCTCTTGCTCCCCCAGCTTCATGAACAAACTTCCGCGCTACTGCCCAGGCATCAACGCCGTGTTACATAATGGGGTTATCATCTGCGGATTCGAAACCTCGGTAGTTTAGAGCGACCTCATTTCTTTAATGTGAAGAATTGCTCTACACCGAACCCGAATTAATTAGTGACATATGTATGAATAACATGTCACCAGAGGGGAGCAAGATAACATCTGCCTTGAAGAATGCCCTGCCTTTGCCGACTCGTGGTTGCAGTTTGAATGAGTACCTTTCTGGCAAATACGGGTTTCCGACTCAGTAAGGGGTTAACAATCAAAAGGAAGTGCAGTACTAGGAGGAGCATTGGGTTAAAAATGGAACGCCATCGAAGAAGACTTTGGAGTTACCTTCACTACTCAAGTAAAGCCACTGAAGCATATAGGTTTGCTGACAATGGTATGGCCAGTATTTGACCTCCTGTGGCGCTCTTCGCCCCTTATTTTGCTCGGTAAAAAAGATTTCACAGCAGTCATGCCACAATAGTCTAAATTGTGACGAGCCGATTAAAAAACCACAAAGGAGACGTTGGGATGAATGGTCAAAAAGAAGGGGAACGCTCGGGAACTTAAGTATCCTTCGATGCGCGAGTAACTTCGGAGCTGTAGACGGCGAAACACAACATCACGTATTCAGCAATGCCGTCGGGATCGGTAGAGGAGCGGTGGACTATATCGGAATTCTCCCTAATGTTTCCCCCAATAATGAAGGCTGCTGTTATCACCATAAAGAATGGATCAGTTGAAGCCAGCCAAAATCGCCATGATAAGGTTGGTCGCGGAATGGCTGGCAGTAGAGATTTTTAGCACAATTGAAGGATAGGTGCACACTGTGTTTGAATAGAGTTACTGTGAGACCGGCTGCTCTAGTGTGCTGCAATCTGGCGAATCAGTTAACAAAAATCAAATGATGATCCACATATTTCGGTAGGCACAAGATGGCACGGAAATGCTTGAAGCTGCTTGCAGTAGAGGAGTGAAATCTAACGACAGGAGGTCAAAAATCGGATCGAATGGAGAACATGCAGTTTATGGGTCCTAGACCCCGCTCCACTCCTTGATAGACGGAAAGACTGTTGGTTAGATGGCTCGCTTTGTGGACCATTGCATCACAAGAGACTAGAGCTACTCGGTCGCTAAATAAACAGCACACCCGGTTGTTTTGTTTAACAAGGATATAACAATAAATTCCTCTAAAAGTAACCCCTGGGTATGTGAAACATATCGAGTGCTCGGCCTGAGGGAGCACTGTGATCAGTTTGAGAGCTGACGCATAAAGTGAACAGACAAGATGCTCCGCTAATTCGCTTTGATTTGGATGAATCGCGGTGTGAGATTTTGCGACAATTCAGGAGAAAAGGGAATGAGTGATTCGGACAGATCTACGCCAACGTTCACTGCTACATGCTTCAGCGTCTCCAGCCAGCCAGTTGACGGGCCTTTCGGACCCCGACCAAGAAGACGGGAGACACCTACTTTGCCCAAGCTTGCTGGGTACTTTCTCATTCCAAGTTGCCATGTCATCTGCTGACCCCCATATGTCTTCCGCCACTCCGTAGGAGGAACGCAAAACAGGGCTTGATATGGTAGACGAGTGGTTACTATAAACAAAACGTAAACCAACCAGTTTAGTCTGCTAAGCTTCGTATGCTGGGATAGGATGCTCTCGTAGCCGTCAGATTGTACTAGATACCTTTTCTGTGCTTTATTCACCGGATCAGTCCATTGAATCCTAGTGATAAGGAGTAGACATCAGTGATGGAAAACTTTCATAGTACAAACATCTCACACGCATACTCCATATCCTGCAGCCATAAAATACAACTGAGCGCACTGCCGCATAGCAAACACGACCTTTTATCTTCCGTGAAATATCAGGCCGACTCCACAAGTGCTTCAGTCCAGCATAAAGCGCTCTAGCTTTGGATATGGTTGCCTCCACTGCAGAACTCCTATCTTTGGTCACGTAGCTACCACATCAAGTGAAAAAGTTTACACTCGTTAATTCCTCTCTACCTAGTATCAAGTTCGGGGCTAGTTCCGCAGTATCTTGTAACAGTACCGGCTTTTTGAAGGAACAAATCACATTCAGAACGAGGCTACACACATTGAGATTTCAAACCCTACTTCCTGGACAACCCCCAAAGATTCTTTCATCAACTCGACATTGACTAAGCTGAGCAAGAAAGGGGAGGCGGGACTTCCTTGTCGAATGCCGCCTGTCGTTTCAGCCGAACTTAACAGCTCAAAGCATGCGCTCAAGCGGCAACAGGTATGAAGATACAATAATTGCAAGAAGGTCACGCAATCCCCCGGCATACCAATCCGATAGATAGCCCTGCATAGCGCTTTCCGATCCACCTAGCCGAACGCGCGTTTCAAGATCAGAACGGCGCTGCGGGTGTTTGCATTTCAAATTAAATAAATATCTCGCTGATGCATTCTCGACCTAGAAGAAATCCGGCCTGCCGTTCGCGGACGTTACTCTCCCGAACCGGGGCAAAACAGTGCAGCATTGTCAAAGCCAAAATGTTAGTAACTATCTGAATTAAACTCAGGCCAGGATTATTTTTAAGCTCACTCCGCCTGTCCCTCTTGCGGATGGGTACGGTTAGTGACTCATTTCACGATAATGGAATACGTTTCTCGCTCCAAATAACAACAAGCAAGGAGGTTAGCGATTTCCTGAGAGAACCTCTGCACAGTTTGAAAAGAACCAGGAGGAGTTCGTCGGAACAAGCTGCCTTTCCTCTCTTCGAATTCACGGCCATACTCTACTTTGCAGTTGCGTTGGAGAGTTGACAGACACCTCTCATGGATTCGCAGCTGCTGACGTCGGCCTAAATATGTTAGCCTGTGGCCAGCTAAATTGATTCGTGAAGTGCTCAGTCCAAAGGTTCAGCCGTTGCTTTCTACCATGGATAATACCTCCATTTCTTTTGCACGCGAATTCACCAACCGAAGGTCGCCGCCAGCCGGTGTCGCGTACAAGCTTAAACAGTCTTAAACTGTTAACTTAAGTTGCCGCTACTTCTATCTCTTTGACTAATTTAACCCATCCGTTTTCACTCCCATTTCTCCAACCACTCATCTACCTTCCCCTGACTTCGCCGGTTTGGATGGACACGACAGTCATTTGCTTTATAGAGCCCTGAAAAAATGCCGTCCTATAGTGCAACAGAGAAACCACATTGAGCTCCGCAATTACTGTTTAATAATTTCTACCTGGTCACACTTCAACCACTATTTGAGTGCACCATATTCCCATGGAAGAGTGTATATGATTTGGCAGTTTTCTTTTCCACACATTGACGTTTCCACTCACCACTAAGACTGCCGTCACAGGAACAATAAGTTCTCCTTAGCGGTCGGCAAGGGAGCACAGGAGTCTTGAACCCGTTAGACTCTTGCTGATTTGTATGCGTTTTTTAATGTGCAAAATGCGCTGCGCGCATCGCACTACCCGAATAAAAATCCGTGATTTCGCTGTGATTACTGCAACCCGACTAGCAAACTACTGTTTTCCGAACGAAGTTGCTTTATTGGGTTACTCGTATTACTTCAAAAACGAAATTACCCAACGAGGAGGCAAAAGTCTAGATTATTTCAAGGTAATTCAGGACTACACGGTTCCGCCCCCTTATTCTTCATGCTGCGGATGATTGTGTGCGGAAAACACTGAGCTGTAACAGTAGATGTTATTGAGATTTATCTGTCACTGTTTGAATCTGAATTCCGATTGCTTCTAATACCTATTTGATCCACTGAATGTGCTTCTTGTCACCTCCCATGAATGGAGCACGCTCCGACGGATAGGCTCAACACGTCACAGTTCACTTCAGACATAGCAACCATTGGCTTAAATTCCAGTACCACTGCTGAGAGCAATCTCTCAGGAAATGTCTACCCTCCTGTTCATTGGTACACTTCATTCACTAATAGATCAATGAAAAAACCATTGCCAAATATGTCTTCTTACAAGACAGGCTGGAGCGCACCACCTCTCTGCAATTTACGCAAAAATTAGGATAATGTCCTGCAAATAATACCCATCTGGCAGCTTGCTGTCTATTGTGGTCAGGCAGAGCGTAGTGAATTTTGAAAGTACAAAACCGTTAGAGGTTTCGGGGCTGCGTTACGCTATAGGGTAGTGTTTCGTCAAGGTTCTGTCAGAGCAACAATTCTCGTCTCCATCCACAGCGGAGAAGTCGGCGAAAGACAGAAGAGTGGTTAGGGGGAAAGGTTAGCTCAATGAAACCGGATTGGAGGGGAAATGCTATGAAGTCAAATTTCCAGACATGAGGAGGCAATTGTTACGAGTGAAGCTGTTTGTCTTTGCCGGTAAACTTAATGCCGTCTTGAGTTTTCCCTGGGATGCTTGGGCCTTTACTGTTTCCTCGCTCCGCCGTAAGGTGCTAAGCTTTGGGCGATATGAAATCAATTTCAAATGGTATGTGATCTGAGATTTTTCTGCTCAACCACATTTGCTATGAAAATTTTAGCAGTAGAATGGCTTAGACTTGGGAAGATTGTTCATTTGGGTTTTGCTAACTAGGGCGCTACTCGCTGGAGGGCAAAACAACAAAACGCGCCATTATTATTTTACTTCTCCCGTCATGGCAATGGTGAAAACAAACCATGAATTTCTCCCTCGTTATGCCACATTTAGCTGGGTTCATCTAACAAGGCCATGCAGCCATCTTTCGATAGCGGCAAAATATCAGCCTATCAGTAACATCTAGATTAGTTGAAAATTCCTTTCTCTTCCGCTTGTTCCTTTCTCCATATCAAATTTTTCCCGCCCAATTTGCTCTTAATGACACTGATTTTAGTCTGTCTTCGGCTCGATGTATTTACCCTTTCTTTTTCGTTCCTATGCTCTTTAGTTACGATTAATTTACAGACATTGGTGCCGCCACGGTTCACATGACTTGAGGCGATTTGTTTGTTGCAGTCCACATTCGTTTTATCGTTGACGTTGGTCCACTGTGGACGTTCCGCTAGCTTACACTAGTTTTTGGCTGTCACGCTTAGGAAAATGCTGTTGGACCTGATGAAGCTTGCAGAGTATTTTACTCTTGGTTGGCAGTATCAGATAAAGTTTTCAGAAAATTATTCACCAAGTGTTATCATTGCTTAGCCCACCTTTAAAGAAGCATCGGAGCATTGTATGTCTGTTTCTTCTTTGTTAGGAATCATCATCAGTGCATGTTCAGCACGCCCGAACAAGAATGCGAAGCTGGGAGGAGCGGTTTCCAGTCGAACGCTTTGGCCATTATGCTACCCGGCAGGCTGTGAACGATTTAGTAAAATTAGCTATATGATGATGTCGTGACTATCCGCCACTGATGTGCACGGCCACAGACGCTGGCGCATACCAGGCGGCAGCTGCTGATAGAACATTACTCCGCACTATATCATGATAACACTCTATCTCCTATTGCCTACACATATCAAGTCATCAAGCTCCGTAGGTCATATACAAAGCCCCTTTTTTACCTAATCCATCTGCACAGAAGTTACATCTCACCAAAGTATCTAAAAGCATTTAATCGTCGGGCACATGTATATTCGTGAACGTCACTTCAAAATAGTGCTGCCCCAGAAATGAACGCGGTAGAAGAAAAACAAATGAGTTTGTAGTTAACTGTTCGCCAAGAGCTTGAGACAGCTAAGTTGGCGGGTAAGTTAAAAGACTCATTATCTATTCACCCGTTGGCGGCCATGGAATGCAATAACAGTTTTACTATTCATTAACGAGCAATCTTAGTTTAATGCTAATGAAATGCAATGCAACCGCCTACCCGCGAGCATGGATACGGGGTTAGTTGACGAATTGCAGTTTTCTAACTCCCCCAGAGTCGTTTAGGTGTCGACCTGCCCAGAGTTGAGCTCTTAGCATTAGACAAGCGCCCAACGGCAAACTGGAAGTTTATAAACCAGCTTCAATCCTATGTGGTGGAAAAAAGGTTTGATGGTGGTCAGCGTCTTCTGTGCCTGCTATATTATTGTAAGGGCGGAGCGAGGAAGGCCACAGAACCAGTGTTACGCTCCCACTTGAGGCTGGGTATGAAAGAGCGTGCATGAAATCGAAGAATCATTTTGGTTACCTGCACGAAGTCGCCCGGTGGCTGCTAGGTCAGCCGTTTAAGGGCATCAAAACCAAGTGATTAGATGCAGTTGCACTCCCTGGTTTACTAGTGCGCATGAGAAGCTGCGGGATCTCCCTTCAGCAGAAGAAGTAAAACGACGATTTTAATTCGTTTTCGACGATTGAGCAGATAGTGAAGCGACTACCACAATGTTTGCAATCGAAGAGAAGAGTGAACGTAGATGGACTAACTCAACAGAACGGAAACGAGGTTTGCAGAACTGGCCGAGTTTGTATCAACGATGGCCAGTTTGCGGAAAAAAGCAGGAATGAATTCTAGCCTGGTGCCTTCTCGCAAGGGGCTATCACTCGTCACCCTGGACCGAGCAACAAAGTGAAACTTATGACACAGGATTTAAGGGGGTGAACGCAGCAGTGCGTGAAGTGTAAGGAAAAGCATCATGTGGCGATGTGCCCCAAATTCCTGGAAGAAGCAGCTCGGTGGTAAGGGCCTAAAAACGCGGCCTATGCTTTGAATGCCTCAGGGGCAGCTGTCTTGTAAGAGAATGCAGTGACGGGACTAGGTATAATGGATCGGGTTTTGGTAGCCGGAATATTCGGCTGCTGCACCCGGCCGCCCAGAGACCCCATGAACGAACTCAGAGGAGTTGAAATGTGCAATGCGCAGACACTAAATTTCAGAGAGAATTCTTCTAACTGAGTGTCATTCCCGCCAGGTTGAGGTCCACTGATCGAGAGATAACAGGCTAAACAATGTTAGATATTTGGTATAACACGACCTTCACTAGGTCAGAAGCGCTAGCCCGGCTGGGTCTTAGGCAGAGAAGGTAGCCTCTGACAATAAAACGGTCTGTGGGACCGCAAGGATCAACTCGATGAGCAGCGCGTTTGATGCGTTTCCAACGGACTAGTCGGAGTTGGTGAACACTGTAGGTGCCCCTGTTTTAATAATAATAGTAATGTGTATATTTCCCGACATCCAATAGGCATGCGCAAGTCAGGATCAAGCTAACACAAAGTGGACTCAAAGAAAACAAATTCAGTCGTGAACATACAGTTTGTTTGTGCTCTCACGAGCATAACTACCAATGTAATAAGCTAAATACGAGTTTTTCAGCTTTTAACTTTAAGTTAGATAATCGTTTGCCAAAACTGTGTCGCGCACAGCGAGTCACTCCATGTTTAAACCCATGAAAGTTGCTTATCGCAGGCGCAAATTATGGCTAGGAAGCAACGGTGGGGGCATTGACGAAACATCTACCCCCGCGAAACGGCCATGTTTTGCGGGCATTCAAATCGTCGGACGCAACTCATTCACCCGCCATGACTAGTAACGGTTGGTGTTAAATGCCAGCTGTTATTAGTTTGCAACTTGGTGGAAAAATGATGAATCAGAATGAGCAAAGCTAGGAGGATAATATTGAGGTTACTTTGTACAGAAAAATAAAAAAACATCTATTAAGCATGCCAAACCAGTAAAAAGCATTGGCTGTAACAGTGAAAGTGACCTTTTGTGCTGCGTATTTTTGTTGATGGCTGGGAAATTGAACATGTACATAAATATGTTTGCTCGAGGATTGTGAAGAGGTCTACTTATGTATAATTTATATACATATGTAAACACATGTGCACCAGGGTGATGTATTATTTATACACATTTTTGCTGCATAATCGTCATATGGATTTGGTTTGATGAGTTTATGCGTTTAGCTATTAGGTAAATCGATTTAAAGTGGTGAAAATGTTTATGTGCACATATACATATATATCTGTCTATATATAAATATAGAAACATAGATGTATAAATAAATAGATGTGCACGTATAAGTATATAATTTGGACGTTGATGGTGGAACGTAATAAATCTATATACACATATGTGTAAAGTAGACGCATACGTATATGAATTTATGTATATATATATATAAATCTTCATATACACAGCTATGTATGTTTCCACTAGACGTGTATATCAAATACGCTGTTGCATCGACATGTACAAAATACGTAATAAATGAATGTTCATAAACAGTTGTTGCCCCATTTGCGTAGACTATATATGCATATCTCGGTATAGCAATTAATGTCAACGCATGCAATGATTTCCTAATGTGAAAATATATGCACATATCCATCAACCTCTTAGTCATACGATATATGCATATATTGCAGTTTGCTTCGTAAGGTAGTTATACTAACATTAAATGCCCGACGGAAAAACGTACGACCCCTATGGCAGCCCCGGGCCATGTCTGTCTTTTGTCAGGTATGTAGGGCTAACAACACTAAGCATCTCTAGACCAACGCAAGCCTATGTCTGCCTCAGCATACACTGCTAACATTTGCATGCGTATAGTGAACTAGTTTCACTACTGATAAACGAATGAGCTCCGAAACCCCAACCTTTGCTGCGCACGTGAAAGAAGACTCACGTACCAACAACCCAGTGCACACAACGAAGTCATAACAGAAATAACCGATTTTGGAAATCGGTGCCGGTAATCAGATAGTCGTGGCCCCAAAGGGGGCCGTGGTGCCATTCACGTCAATCCCGTCTCTTCCGCGGTCCTTGTTCCTTGCACATCCGTCGTCTTCCGTGAGCCCCCGGGGTCCTCTTCATCCACTTTGTCCGTCCTATATTGTCTTGGACTCTTCAGGTCTACCTGCAATGGAAATGGTGAATATAAGTATTAATATTACTTACCTTTTGCTGATAGACAATGCACACAGATGTAAACCTCTTGGCCCGGGGAGTTGGCTCAATTGGAGTGAATCCGACGTTTGTATACGTCGCATTGCACCCATTCGGTTGTGTCGTCCAAATCCACCTCGTCTAACTCTTCATTGCGCGGCATTATTCGCGAGAAGACATCAAAAAGCGTGGATCTCATTGAGAGACCACGCTTCAAATGCGAATTTTCCACCTCAACCCTATTAGTCGCAAAAATGCCAAAATTTAGTGCCCACTTTGCACTATACTGTGCCCACATTGACTCATAGGGCAGCCACGCACGTTGAAGGTACGTAAGTGCCGACGGACAACGAACACCTATTGCAGCCTCAAACTTATCGGAGTCCACCTTAGTGGATGCAAAAAATTAATTCCGTATCCAATGCTGAATGCGCTTCCAGTCCCCTTCCACACTTACTGGAAGGCTACCACAATGGCGCCGCATTTCCATGAGAACATTGCCTTACCAGCAAAAATCGCCCTGCGGTAGCTTGCTCTGCTTTCGTTAGGGACCAGAGCATAAAACACTGACCGACCCAACCCACTGTCGTCTGCTATCATCGCATGCCAGAGAACGTACCCACTGCACTTAAGCTGGTGGGTCGCGTCTGCTGACATCAATTCGCGGCAACGCTCAGCTAAATGCCGAACACCATCCGGCGCGAAAAACGCAAACCTAACTACATTCTCCCGTTTGAGTAACCTAAGACTGCCTTGTCTGCGCAATAAGGCTTTTACGCGAACGACATCGTTCCGGTCATTCATTAACCGGAACTTGCGCCTAAGACTATTAATATCCCAAACAGTAACTAGACGGTTGAACTTATCCCGCGCATATCGACAAACCTCTCTAGCATTTCCAAAAATTTCCATTACGCTAATTACGTGTGCCTCCTGCCCTGGGGTCAGCTTACGTTTGCGCAAGTAATAACGGTCAAGAGATCGATGGAAGGAATGACTGTGTTGCAGACAACTTCCTATTACCTGGTATTGCCTGCTAACTGCACGCAACATGACGAATGCCGGGCAGTTAATATTTGGAAATCTGCAAAAAGATTTCACTTGAAAAGATAACAGACTTACCGACGACCACTCTGATTTCTACGACGTTTGAGTACACAGAAGTACTCCGTGCGATGGTAAGGAAAAGAAGACGGAAGAGATCGCGGATGCTATCGGAGCCAATTTCCGGAGCTGGAACTGTGATATTTATAAAATGACGTCAGCGTCTTACGCTGGAAAACCCTAAAATCAAATTCGAAATCGGAAAAACTAGCATAAAACGAGCGAACGTAGCGGCTAAACACTTCTGAATCACCTATATGGGCGGCATTTGCGTCCTCACGAACAGACATGGCAGCCACGAGACCGCAACTGACGTGGTTTCCGGTTTAATATTCATTTATACCACAACTCGTTCGTTTAAACAATATTCAGGTTCACGAGATTACCATTTTCGTAATTTCCAAAAAATGCACAATAATATATTCATTACATTTCTATAGCAATTCTTTTTTAGCTTCAAAGGAGCGACTTTTCAACGTGGAAGTTTCGTTACTATCAACGGTGGGCGTCATTATCTGGCAGCGTTTCTCAAAAATAAAGAAGGTTATTTGGCAAAGATAAAGATCAATAAGGATGCGGTATCGGGATGGAGATGATTGAAATCCACAGTGGATATCAAATGTGGTGGGTGAAAAATCGCAACTAACAACATTCAGGAGTCAAAATAATGCTGAAAATCAAACAGCGGGAGAACTTTAAGGCTGCAAGAAACTATTTACGGGACGAAATTACATGAGGAATTGCGGACGGAGAGACAATGAGATTCACAGGAATGGTCACTGAACCTATGCGGCTGGAAGCGGACTGGAATGTGTGACGGGAAGTAAACGGGTACGTGTAAGAATTACAATCAATCCTCAAATACACTTACCGTGAATGACCTGTGTGTTGTCCTTGAGAGATTCTGGTGTTCCGCAGCGGTAGGAGTCTGGAGGTTCGATGATTGCTCGACACAGCAGTAGCATCAGTAACTTTTTTGGCCAATAGTAATGGGTCATCCGAGATAAGGTCGAGGATATTTCTGTTTCTAGTCGGGTCAGCTACGTGTTGTATACATCCACCTTGATGAATGTTAGTAACAAAGGGGAGCAAGAAGTTAGGAGTGGTGAAATTTGACCAGCAAATGCCCCGAGTATTGAAGTCTCCCGCCACGATTTTGGGGGCTGGTAAGGTGGAAAAGTAGTTAATTGCCTCGTTTAGGACTGGGAAATTGTTCCGACAGGGGTCTGGCGGTCGGCAAACGCATCACACTAGGAGATTTTCTTTACCAATGCCTGCCCTATACCACAAGGTATCAGGAACGTAATTTAACTAAGGGTCTTGGTATAATTAGGCTGGTATTGAATTTTGGACAGACACATGCAGTCGCCCCACACGCTGAGATGGACGACGTTTTCTGAGTGATTGATATCCAGGAATGGCAACTGCATCGTCCAGGGTGTCGTCACTTAGCCCAGTCCCGGTGATTAGTAAAAAGTCATAATTTGAAGAGAGTGCTAACAGACGAAGAGCTTGGATTTCCCAAATAGATAACGGGCATTTAGTAGAAACAGTGACAACTGGGGAGGATTGCTTCTCATTTGTGACCTCCCTTATTTGGGAGAGTGTTGCATCGTTTGAGTGAGGGGGTGCCGACCCAAGGCAGAATGGCGTCACATCGGCGTATAGTAGACCAGGGTAATGTAATCCACCAAGGTCACATTCAGCCACAGGGGAAGTTGTCGTTATGGGCAACAGTGGCAAAGATAATTTTCTGAAGGATTGTGATGGGTTGGGGAGTGAAATTCAATGGAGCAGAAATGTGCACAACTCGGTCGTTTCAGTAGTTGTAACAGGAAATTGTGGTAAGGCCTATGAGACGAATCTACTTGTGGGGGAACGGCACTTCCCAAGAAAAAAACTGGTTAGAATGGGGGAGACAGCCGCCGCCGGGAGTGAAGCAGCCCGTGGGAGGGCTGTTAGGCAAGGCAGCCAGTGGTAATGTGTAGGGATAAGGTGTGCGTGAGCAATGAGAGTTGAAGAATGGCTGGTGAGCCAAGGGTGGCTATAAGCCCATGAGGGGTGAGGGCTTAACGGCCGGGAGTACCCGTTGGAAGGCATAATTGGTTTCGTTATACTTCCACTTCAACGCCTAGTGAAGAGAGATGACCGGTCCTCGTAAGCAGTGAGAATATCAGTATAGCGGTTGTCGGCAGTCATAAGGGGGCCCTGGTTAAGAAGACTTGAAGGGGATCTCGTGAAGACAGTGGGAGTAGGGCTGTTAAAAAACCCCTAACGGAGGGAATGTATGTCGTCATGCTTCTGAAGGTGAAAATTGAGATCCGCAGGTGTTGATTATGGGTTGGTAGGTAGTGTTGTAATAGGGATTGAGGTTCACTGGGCGGAAGGTAGGCATGGACATTATGGGTAATGCGGTATTTGGATGATAGGTTCTAGACTTCCTTGGATTGGAATTGGGTTTACGAAGGTGGGTATTGATTCCATTCCCAGAGAGTGGGCCCAAAGTGAGTGGGAGTTTTGGATGCTCTTTGGGGGTCTTCATATGAGCAGTCGGGCAGTGGCTCGGGGTTTTCCTTAAAGGGAGAAACGTTAAGTTGGTTTGTTTAAGGCGGTACGCTCTGGGGTACTAGAGAAGAAAGTCGGGCTTGGGTTGGCGTGGTGGGTTTGGAGCGTACGGGATTTAGGGAGATGAAACTGTAAGAATTTGTGGTAACGGGAATTTTTTCCCTCTGGATGTTGAGGCTATAGGAGATGAAAATGCACCTTTTAGAGGGGTCGATTGGTATAATGAGGCTAATATTGGGGGAAGGGATTAAATTGCCAGATCCCTGGTTGGAGGTATCTTGCGGTATTGCCAGATGGGATCCTTTACTCGGGGGTTTTGTAGGAGAGAGAGTTGGTTAGATCCAAGTCCACCGCAGGTACTGGGGGTTCTCGGGCAGGGATGTTTTACAACATCTTATAGGGCTCAATATTAGGGGAGTGGGAGAGTTTTGGGGCTGAGGACATACGGGTGTCGCAGGATTTGTTTTCGATCCTCGAGAAATCTCCCTTTGAAGGGGAGTTTTGTCAATAAATATTTTAATTTTACTAAATGGGTTGCGCTTGGCAACAATTTGACAATTGTTGATAAATTGTGTAGCCGTAGACTCATCCGTACATTGGAAAAGTAAGGGGCAGTCTTAGCACTGCGACTATTTCCTTAATCTAATGCAATTGCACTTGCGATGAGCCATACCACAGGCAATAAGAATGCATGATTTAACCATTTCTAGGGGCAGGCAATCGGGAACATTGAACGTAACAGCGTTTTTAGCTGCTGCATTACGCTTCAATTGATCGTGAAATCCCAGAAGCTCACAGATTTCCGGAACAGAGGCATGGTGGCGGAGGGTGCCTGCATGTCCTGAGCGCTCTGCGAGGATATCTGGTATTCGGTCCGTCCAGCTACGCATCCTGCAAGGCCAGGCCGGCCAACAGCCTGCCTACTGGGATGTTTGGTTAACAGAACAAATAGAAAGAGTGTACGAAGTTGACTTTGCAGACGTGCAGTCGTTAGATAATGGGTACTCAGTGGAGGACGCAGAAGCCGTTGCTCTGGTCGAGTCAGATACTCGTTATTTAAACGGCCATTTCGTATTTCCTCGACCATGAGTGGAGTGAGTTAAAACGGGGCCCGGCAACTACGTGTCTGCAATTACGAGGCAACACTAATTGCAACATACGTTGGCAAAGGGTGAGAACGCACGCAAACGTTACACGCGATCCATGGAGGGGGCGATCGAAAGAGGATGCGCTACAGCAGCCCTGTCGCTCCAGTCAAGGCAAGATTGAGTTTCGGTGGTAACTGCCGCACCACTCAGTAGTTAACCCCAGAAATCTGGAAAAACAGCGTATAGTCACAGACTGCGCCGGCAACCACTGTGGACGGTAGATAAATGATATGTTTTACTAGGGTCCTTCACCATCGATGTCGAGGCGGTCACGTTTGCTTGGGACATCAATACACTACTATCCTAGGGTGGATTCCAACTAAGGAATTGTACCTCCAATTCATCCAAATTTATTAGCGACATTTTTAGACCGGGAAGCCTGCGCTACTGTAGTGCCGCTGCCGTCGGTTGGGATAACCTCCTAGTGGGCACTAGGGGCATTATGGGACACAATTAGTGATAGTTTTACTTTTCATCTCCAGCCAGCGAATTAACTAAACACCAGGCGTTGCATTCTCTCAAATCTGTCTTGCTTGTTTGACTCACTAGGGTCAGTTACACCGCTATGCTCTTTCGCGAAAAAAATCTTCAGAGACTATGCTAATGTGGCGTAGGTTGGAGTCAATCGCCAAAGCAGCCGGACGTCACCTGTGAGTGCGTTGCCCGTGATTTTGCGACGCAACAGAGAACGGATACGGAACCAGAGCATACGCATGGTGAAAGCCCGCAAAAATGTAGCATACAGTCTCTTGTTTTTCAGTAAGTTCAGGGTGGCACTCACAAAACCTGTAACAATGCCCAGGCTTGAACGGCGAGCGGCGTTCCTTGGAGTCAAGCTTGGAAAGGTGTTAAAGCGGGGCTTGCCCAATTTCCTCCAAAAAGTAAGTTACTGGACGGACCCAACAGTTGTTATTTACTACATAGCCGACACTTCGTTGCCTTTAGTAATTTCGTAGCCAACTGGTCTGGAGTTATTCACGAATGTACTACACCATCACAATGGAGACATGTCCGACCCGAGGGCGACAGCACCGACCTTGCATCCAGATGGATGTCGAGTGAGAGCCAGTTACGGGTTTGTTAGGTGGCCCAAGGTTACAGCATAACTTCATATCTGCACCCCATGTCTGTATTTGACGCTTCTTCCGATGTGGTAGAATTTAAAAATGATACAGCCCGCAGTAAATCTTGTTGCCTCGTGCCCAGGTATATGGCAACTTTTGCGGCGATGCTCAGACTGCCCAAAACTGCAGAGAGATTTGGCGTGGCTGATTTGATTCCTGTCCAATATTTGTACTATGCACTACACCAGAAACTATGGGATAGTGAGGGCGGGTAACTTGTCACTCGAAGAAGCCAACAAAGCAAGACTCGCGGGTGATCAGGATGGTACTAAAGGAAGCGTTTGGCGGTATAATGCAGGCAAGAAACTGGGGTAAACAGAATTCATTGAGGAAATTATGTCAAGAGGTGACCAGCGCACACGAGTTACTCGGTTGGTTTTAAGCATCAGGTAATCATTCCCAATTGTCGCACAAAACCACGTCTGACAATTAAGTACTGCCACAGTAAGGATGGCCATATTGGAACCTCGCACGTCCAAGCAGCTGTGAAAGAGAATTAATAGATCGTAAAGGAGAGCGATGCCGTGGGAAGAGTAATAGGAAGATGTGCAATGTGCCGCAAGATGAACGCCTCCGTCGGTCAGCAGTTGATGGCTTCGCCACCATTGTGTCAGACGGATCAGATGTTGTGAGGATTCTCCACCGTAGGGGGCGGATTAGTTTGGCCCCATTTAGGTTTGTAACAGCCGGAGGCGGAAGAAGATTTGAGGCTGTTTGTTTGCCCGCCAACAACCCCCCACGGTTAGCCTGGAGGTCGCATTTATGTTGAATATTTACTACTTTATCATGGCTTTGGTGAGGTTTTTGGGTGAATAAGGAGCATGGGAAGAGGTATGCAGCGACAGCGGCACTAATTGCGTCGGATGTGTCTCGGAGCTGAGAGAGAGCATAATCCGCCTAGATCAAAATAGAGAGAGCAAAGGAAATCTAGTACCATTTCAATCCTTCTCAGTCTTGCCACCGTAGTGGTATCTGGTAGCAGATTGTCCGATCGGTTCGGAAACTGCTGGAAGTGCTATTGAAAGTTGAGATGGTAAACGATAAAGACTTAGACTCGTGTTCTTTAGAAGTTGAACGTGTATTAAACAAAAATCCCCCAATACCAATGCCCTCAGACGCAAAAGACCAGCGGCTACTGACGCCAAACAGCTTGCTTCTGCTTGGAAATGGCAACAGCAACAAGGGTGGTGGCACCGAAGGTAATTAATGAAGCCATTTGAAATAGGTGAGCTATTTGGCAAACGTCTTCTGGCGGTGGTGATTAAAAAACATCCGCCGGCTCTTCAGTCAAGGCGGAAGTGTTTGACTAGATTTGATTTTAAAATGGGTGATCTGGTCCTAGTAACCACAGAAACAACGAACCGAGGCCAGTGGCCCTTTGGGATGACAGGTGGACGCCAACGGCCTAGTTCGAACAGTTAACGTTTATAGAAATGGTGGCATCCTGCGGGGAGACATACGTAAATTATGCTCATTGGAAAGGGCCGAATATTCACGGGGCCCTAAGGTGTGGGGTATTCAGGCGCCCTCCTATAACCAAAGGAAAGGTAGGTAGCAGCCGTACCGTTGTAAGTCCAATGAACGCCGATGTCACGGAATTGCAAGTGGGAAGAGGAAGCCTAAGCATGTTGCCATTTTACGCCATCTGCTACACGACAGGATTTTGACGGCCGGTGTAACATCTAGAATAGTTGAAAATTCCTTTCTCTTCCGCTTGTTCCTTTCTCCATATCAAATTTTTCCCGCCCAATTTGCTCTTAATGACACTGATTTTAGTCTGTCTTCGGCTCGATGTATTTACCCTTTCTTTTTCGTTCCTATGCTCTTTAGTTACGATTAATTTACAGACATTGGTGCCGCCACGGTTCACATGACTTGAGGCGATTTGTTTGTTGCAGTCCACATTCGTTTTATCGTTGACGTTGGTCCACTGTGGACGTTCCGCTAGCTTACACTAGTTTTTGGCTGTCACGCTTAGGAAAATGCTGTTGGACTCGATGAACCTTGCTGAATTCCTTTTATTATCTTTAACCGCGGAACGGATCTTGCCCTAATTTAATGCTTTTTGGGGGTTAGCAACCGTGGCTGACTGCAAATGTAACGTCGAGTTTGCGAAGCGCTCTTGTGCTTTCTTTTGCTTTGATTCAATTTGAGCTACGCATTGCTTTGAGGTTTTCAAGTGCCATGCATAAAATGGGAAGTCTGTTGTTGCGCTAATCGCATTGTGAATAGCTGGTTGACTTAACCCGTTCGTTTGGTTGTCACAATATCCCATATATTATTACACAAGGGCACCTTTCGTGTGTGGTCAACTAGCATTCGTCGGATCTAAAAACGATACTAAATATGTCGTGATGCCAAACGCCTGAATGTATAACCAAAAAACGTACGAGTAACAAACCGAGGCTTTTGCTAACTAGAAGTGTTGGTAGTTGCGCGTGCACAAATTGCACAAGCCCAAGGGAACTCAGGCGAATGACCCGAGCCATCAAGACCTGCATGCTGGCCAACATGGAGACGTACCGTAGAGCCAACAGTTTGCCCTGACTGTGAAGCCGACAAACAGCGGCCCATTTTGGTGATAATAATAACGACGAGCTGCAGCGGGATCCAAAGCAAAATCATAGAGAAACAGTAGGCCTGGCAGATTGTGAGTAATCGGCCAATAAACCATTTATCGTGTTCATCCGTATGAACTGCTTTACAGGAAAAAATAAATTTTTATTCCAAAGATCAGAGGCTATTCGATCATTCGCGCTTGATAGGGTCGGGTTCAGCTTAAATCGATCCTAGACAATCGACACCAGGTGACTGCATCCTGACGTGGTGTGACGGCTTTCTTTCCGGTATAACCCAACAAGCCTCACCGGGTTGCTCTTCGTAATCTGAATCTCTAAGCATGCATGAAAGATCAGTAGGTGGATGCTTCGCTTAGTTGTCCCCTACTCCGCCCTTCCGGGTGATTGCTTGTGTTGGCACTTCGGTCTGAAGAACGAGCAGACCATTGTTTTATCTACGTAAATGGGATTACATTCAGCTGCACATCGTTGCTTTGCGGTCAGATTCTTGTAAGAACCAAAGGATTTGGTTATGTACACCAAACTTTCTGCTGAGAGCCTGGGTTTTATAGTAGTACCCGTTCATCAATCCCATAAGCTAAGTGTCTACAAATGATTTTGTAGTGCACCGATTGTCGGGCAGGAGAATCATGACCGCGCTGTCCATTGCATCCAGCTACTGCTCTCTTCTGTCTCCAACCCAATGTCTTTGCTCCCATTGGTTGCTTACCACGCCCACTGACAACACATATGGTACTCGGGTAATAGACGCTTGTGTGCAAGAGATTGCAGGGATCAGTCGGCCTCCGGAAGGATAGTTAGGTTAACCACAGATTTTGTCAGATTTCAGCGGTGCCAAGCAAAATACAAGTTTTAGGACGAGTGCGTCTCTCTTGTTCCGAAGAGTAAAGGATCAGAAATCGTGATGGTGGGAGGTGATTTTAACGCACAATTTGGAAAACTTAATGCATCAGAAGCCTGTTCAAGTAGGCGCTGCGTCTCGCCTGCCCAGCGAACAGACAACAGGAAATGACTTCACCATCTCTGTGCGGAAAATGACTTATTGCTATCAACCGACATTTCTGACCGTTTTCTAGTTGCTCAGCAACACGGCGCTCTAACTAAACAGATGGACGGGGTCAGATAGACCATATCGCAGTCATCTACTGCGAGCGAAGTTCTGGGTGAACGTTTAGATAACAATGGACCAGGTACGTTAAGTCGGAACACGTCTTGGTTTTGATGCGACGTGTGCTTAAGTCTATAGACCATGGATGCAAGCCACAAGCCAGATTGGCAGTGGAATGTCTGTCTGATTCAGCTGTCAGCAAAAGCCATGAGCATAAACTGCCCAAAAATTTGAGGGCTTCGATCAGCAGTATTGTAATTGAACGCTGGGACGAAATTAAGCAAGCGATAAATTTGGCAACAGATTTTGCTTACTTAGACGTTTACCGGCCAGAGGCTAACGTATTTAGGCCGACGTCAGCAGCTGCAAATCCATGAGAGGTGTCTGTCAACTCTCCAACGCAACTGCAAAGTAGAGTATGGCCGTGAATTCGAAGAGAGGAAAGGCAGCTTGTTCCGACGAACTCCTCCTGGTTCTTTTCAAACTGTGCAGAGGTTCTCTCAGGAAATCGCTAACCTCCTTGCTTGTTGTTATTTGGAGCGAGAAACGTATTCCATTATCGTGAAATGAGTCACTAACCGTACCCATCCGCAAGAGGGACAGGCGGAGTGAGCTTAAAAATAATCCTGGCCTGAGTTTAATTCAGATAGTTACTAACATTTTGGCTTTGACAATGCTGCACTGTTTTGCCCCGGTTCGGGAGAGTAACGTCCGCGAACGGCAGGCCGGATTTCGTCTAGGTCGTAGATGCATCATCCTCGTAGATAGATATACCAGTGTGGTGGAGTAAAAGCCCAAACAATATGGACGTGAACGTAGTCAAAGTGAGCATCAGGCTTAGCGCAAGTACCGGTGGGCAGAGCTGCTTTTCTGTGCACTTCAGATGGTTGACATTCTGAACACTGTTTATCCCATATACGAACATTCTTTTTATGGTCGACCAGACGTATCGGCCAGCGACTAATCGTAGACCAGGTACGATACCGTGGTTTAAAGGTGCATGAAATTTATTGAATAGGAGACATCGATCAGTAGTGAGTACTAGCAGTCTAGATGAACCAGTAGATATGCCGCAGAGTATAGCCAGTGACACCTGACGACACTGAAACGATGATGAATGGGGTGCCCGTGCGCAAGACTTGTCCCGTGATTCAGCTACTGGCACGGCCGGAAGGCCGACGAATGAAGATGTAACGACAACAAGTTGTGGGCATGATAACGCATCCGCTAAAAAGTTAGACCAGCCTTTGATGTGATGAAGGTCCGTCGTGAGCTGGAAAATACAGCCCATTGTTTGACTTACTGTGTAAAGTCATGGTGGGGGCTAGAATACAGTTCCTAGGCTAGTAATTTGTAGTCGGGAATAAAAAACGACCTTCGATAGTTTGGCGGAAAGGTCTGATAGAACCGTATGCTGCTAGCAGTTCCTAAACAAAAGCATCGCATCGTCTTTCCATGGTACTATGGCCCCGAGGAAACTCTTATTGGCTCCCAGGTGTCAAGAACCAACGGTCGCAGGACCGATCTGATAGCTAAAGCCGAAGAAACTATAGCTAGACTGAGTGGAAGGCGGGTCCTGGCACATCAGAAAGGTGGTCACGACTAATGCCGATTTGGTCTCTGAAACGATATTCAGACGGCATACAAATACTGATTTACTTGGATTACCACGAAGTAGGACGGTTAGAGAAAGCAGGCGTTCAGCCGCACGTGGAATAAAACGATGATAGAAGATAGCTAGTCCTAGAAAAGCGTTAAGCCCCTTGGTTAAGCGAAAACTCGTATTTGCGTATAGTGCGTACTTTATCCTTGCCAGGATTAATAATTTATCGCAAAATTTCGCAGCCGAGGAAGTTCAGGTTCATACTGCCAAACCAGCACTTATCGGGACTGAATACTATTCATTTTCCGGGCAGATTTTGGAGCAGCGGACATATCCACCCAAGTTTTGTGATGCGACTAATAAATCGACCAGATAGAAGTGAGGAAAATGCAAGTCTCGGTTGATGCGATCGACAGATCTTTGCAGTGCGTCTGCAGAATTGGTCAATTCAGACTTCATTCTTTTAAAATTAAACAGACCAAAAAGTGTCGCCGTAACAGTTTTCTCAAAGTCTGCATTGGTTAGTGGGATGTGGTAATATGACCGTGTCAAAGTAACTTCGGAAAACGCAGTCGTTCAGTAAAATGATGCCGCGATGCAGTGTATATGAGTTACAGGGCAACTATCACAACAGCCCACCGCTTTGAGAGCATGCTAATTGCCATATGGTCACCAGCTGACGCCAACCTTTAAAATCGTGTGTACTGGCAATGCCCAAGGACCATGAGAAGAACGCCAGTAGAGTTATAAAGTAAAGCTCCGAGGTCAATTTAATTGAGCACCAGTTTGTCCGCTGCCCGTCGTCGAGGTCGAGCCGCGACGGTTGGCCCGCTGGTGACGATGTGGTGCAACATAAAATTAACTACTAGACTTATTCCTTCAAATGCTATGGTTGCTAAGAGCAATTTGAGAAACAAGGGCTGTAAATCATTCGGAAGAACCTGAAGTATATACCTGTGCGGGTTTCGAAACCCGCAAGTTTAACGTCCTACGAGACAATAATCAAATGCAGCCAACGTGAATCAAAGGTTAATTCATGTTGATTCGGAAAATCGATTCCCAGTATACCAGTGGGAAGAATAGCAAGCAAAAATGTCCGCAGACGCCGATGTCATGGTCCCACGTTAACTTCAAGCTGCATTTTGCCGTGAGTAGGAATGGATTTGCCACTCTCAACCGACAACCGAAGCGGCAATGATCGGGGTTTGGCTTGGATGATAGACCAGGCGGGCACATGAGCTGCGCTATCAGCCACAATTCTATCGTTCATACAGTGGTCTAAAATGTAAAACAGATGGAAACCTGGGATGGTTTGCAGGCGAGTGCGGCCGGACCGGCCTCACGGCTGCGGAAAAACTCTTGAAGTATCACGGCTGGCGACAATCTTGTGCATCTGCCGGGAGTAGGCAATAACACAAGCATGGACCGAGAGGTTTCGCATGGCGGATACCTGTAGCGGGTGGGGATGACGGACGGCGGACGTGGGATGAGGTAAAAAGAGCTTCGGGAAGGGATTTTCGTGCTACACGGAAAAATATCGGGGAAACTGCTCCATCTTTAATTGTAAAACAATTTGGTCCACATTCCACTATTATGGTAGATATTGAGGCGTTAAATTTCATCTACAATTTCCGCGCCTCTGGCAAAATCCTTTGCATCGATGGATCAGCAATGGAATGTTTTGCTCAGTGCATAATTATACGACATTCAACGCCCAAAAGCTGAATAAGTTATCCAAGCTCATTTCCTGTCTCGATATGCTGTCTCGGGAGACTGTTCACATATGCGGCCCCTGCCTGTCAATCAGTTGAAATCAACCGGCAAAACATGGAGATAATATTGTGCCATCCTGTCTTCATAACGGTTTGAATTCAGATGTCAAACGATGTCTTTCTAAGTTTTGAAAACACAAGGATGGTACTGCCGAAACCTTTAAAGTGGTGGTATCTTTCAATTGTCTTATTACTGTGCCACATTCTTTACGATCTACGGTTCTAACGTAGCTACATTCCGGTCACACTGACGAAGCGAAAATGAAACCCTTTAACATGCTGGGGGCCCGAAATCAACAGAAATTTATGGCAAGGATCTAAACATTTGGACGACTGTGCACACAAATTCTACTCTTAGCGTTTTAAGTAGCATCTTTGGTTTGTAGCTTATGAGACATGGCAGCATGCGCATACCGACTACCGTAGACGTTTCTTGAACAAACATCGCGCTTTGTTATTAGTCGATTTGTACTCCACATGGCAAGAGGAATGTCTGTATTGTGTACGTTAGCTCTGCCTTGTACCAGTTGAAACTCCAGCCGTCCTGAGACCTGATTCGTATGTGGCGGGTATAATGGGTCCCGGGCAGCAGAATTTATCTCCGTTGCTATATTTTGATCCTCACTTCAACCCAACGCTGCGACAGTTTGCGGGAATCTCGCACGGTGAACCTTTCATCACAACCCGTAGTTGGAACGAAGAACGTTTGGTATATAAGACAAACTGCCTGTGCGCGTTGCCAAGGCAAAACACTCAACGAGGCTCAGCAACTGGAATTCATGTTTGGCAATCCAATCTGCGGCATATGTGGGGCATAAAATGACTGCGGCACTACCCATAGTCAAAGGCACATAACTTCCATACAAACAGCAATGTAAAGCTTAAGATCATTCTCAAGTGACTTTAATCAACGCATACTCGTGTGATATCAAACATTCCAGAGGAACAAACAACAAACAGATACTCGCAAATATATAAGCACGTATAACGGTGTGTACAAAAACAAACAGATTCATTATCTCCATCGAGTAAAGACTAAAGCAGCGCAAGGAACACTAGGGAATCCCCTGAGTGCCCACATTTGTACACTCGCAGACTTGTCAAGTGGCTATGTGGTCGTCCATTATATATATATATATATATATCTCGAAGGAAACACCGTAGAAAACATTGACGGTAATCACCCGTCGGCTGACACAACTTGCGCACGTCTCACTGAAGCATTCGATGGGATATGAGGAAAGACTTCCCTAATGATACCAACGCTATTGAAAATTTGCAACACCCATTGGTTCCAAGGAGCATTTTTTGAAATCACCATTACTATATGACCCTTCTTCAGGTGTTTATTCGCTTCTTACCCCTTGTGTCTCGCCTAGAATAGGGCTGCATGTTTGAACCGCTGTCGTTTCCAAAAGATATTGGTTAACAGCTGAATCATCGTCCGCGAACGAATGCGCGAATGCGCCCATGCGTTCTGGTCCAGATACGTTAAGTTGCTTCGCAGTAATAATTGGTTATTCGCAGTTAGCGGCCCCCAGATAGCTGGATTCCTATGATGCTGGCACCAGTGGACGGTTACACAAGTTCTTTCAGCCTCCGCCAACAATGTCACGAAAACTCCATCCGTTAACTAATGACTGCGGAAAATCACATAGAACCTATAGAATAGGTCGAATCCCGTTTTCGGATATGACATGTTTCCGGTAGTCTAAAAACTCATTTTGTCTCGTGTTCCAACATAAGCGTCTCTATAATGAACCGCGATAACCCTCACATGCATACGTCAGTTTGGATATATTTTGTAGCTCATAACTGCTCTTGGTTGCCAGCATCTTCCCAAAAAATTAGCGACGGCATGCATGAAGGCATCAGTTGCCATGGCAGTTGCCAAGCAAGCCAAGTGACACCCGCAGGTCCTTTTTCAGTTTTTCCATGTTTCACCTACAGAAGTCCAAAAAATCTATTCTGATCAAGTCAAACGTGTGTCCAACACAAGTGACATGCTCATCGGAACAATGCGTCACCTTCTGAGCCCATGGTTTGCCCACTTCTTTTCGCCACCCAATACATTGGCCTGGCATTTCACTGCTCAGAAGTAGACGGTTGGTTAAAATTCGTAGATTATCACTGTGTTAAAACCTCCAATCTAACGTTGTAGCTCAGAGTCTCGTGCACGCACAATTAAAAGCACTTCGACGTTAAACAGTATCTGCATACTTAGTGGGCTTGATGGACTATTCGACAACCTAATGCAATACCGTAATTCGGTACGCGCTACAATTGGGAGCAGTCCAGCAAAGCTAATCAACTTACTGCAGCTACAGTGTTTCGAAGCCATCTTCCATCAAGGTAACGAACTGAGACCGTCAAAAGGCACTATACTAAATCAGTTTGTAAAAAGCGTTTGTCACATTCTTGATCTTACTAACGGTTCATTACATGGCAGACACTGATTAGATTGCTTTTTAACCCACTGTCTGATTTTCCATGTGTCAATATTAGTCTTGATATTTCTGCATCTTCTCCATACTTCAATGATCCCAATGAAGAATCCACATTGGCAGCACCAGCCCGAAAGTCCGAACGTCTATCAAACAAAGAATGCTCTGATCAAGAAAACCCGGGACTTCCCCCTTTGTCTGGCGGATGTGGTGAATGGGAGTGATCACGTACTGCATATCTGTGGTGAGTTTATCTGCAAGTCACGGGATGCAGTCCGGTACAGCTTCACGCTGGCCTGCGTAGTGAACCGTGACGACAACCGATCGTTAAATCGAAACGTTCCGCGAAGGCGATTGGACGGAACATGCTCCACCAAACCGTATGTTTTCGGCCTTTTATATAAATCAGGAGCTGTAAATACAACTAGGACTTGTTTCCATTCTTTTGTGATCTCCCTGTTGACTTTGTTCGTGCAGCTTGAGCGGAAGCCAATTAATTGCTTACTGGTATCATGAATCCGCTCGTTGCCATGACTGACCGAATTTCGTATACCAATTAGAAGTAAACATATTACAATTCCGCTTTATTAAATCTCTAGCTAGTTACCCTTAGGCTTGCGCAGAATACAATCCCGTTTATGTTGGCCGTTGGCGTCTATTTTTTGGTGCTAGGAGTTTTGGATTGAGGCTCGTTCGCGTCAGTGCTACCACTTCTCGTCTCAGTGATATCCGAGAATACTGCATATGATCACAAGTGATATTTCCGGTTGCATTTCGTCGATTGCCTGCAAAATTATTTGCCGACAGCAGTTGAACATACCTGAGTAGGCGATCTGCCTAGATGTGGAGGAAGTGGGAACATTCACTTCGGTGATGTAACAAGATGTGTGTCCTATGTGCACCCCATGTGGTTGTCTTTCTTCCTCGGTACTAAATACACTCAAAGGAGTTATTGACTTTACATGAATAAGCTAAGCACGTAAACCAGGGAATTGTGATTTCGAAACCCAATTTCCGTGCAACTACAACGTGACATCCATACAGAGTTTACATTGAAACACTCTGGACCCTCTTCCGCTTATTAGATTTCTCTTTTGGTTATAACTTTTAGGCTTTGAATTGACATATGTGGAGATGCGTTCTATATAAACAAAGGGAACTAATTTTTTGCGCATTACCTATTTTATTCCAGTTGCATCCAAAATAGAAACGAAAAACAAACGCTGATAATCACGTTCAGATTCATGTCCCCACCAAAAAATGCACAGGTCACCGTTACAGATTCTGATTCACGTAAATAATTGCAAAGGGCTTTTGAAACACAAACACAAGTGCGCGTAAATAATCTGTGCCGCGAAAACAGCATTCCTCGCAAAGAACAAGCAAGAGAACACGATTCATCATTATGTAGTCTACAGGGACATTGCTCCACTAGAGGCGCAAACGTTGGGATCTCCAATATAGGAAAGAGGAGACCTCATGAGCATGTGCACTGCAACTGAGAAGCACTTGATAAATGACAACGCAAGGTTAACCGCCACAAGAACAAAACAACGTAAACCAATTATGGCACTCCCAAGTCCCAAGGTGGTTCATTAAAACGAAATTTTCAGCGGAATTACGCGATGGAAAACTGAAGATCGACAATTTTCGTGTCGAAATATGTAAATATTTTTCTGCGAAGGGAATTTGTATTTTNGCTTGAATCTTCCCAACGCACGTTGGGTGGTGTGCTACATGAAACATAATGACTTGTTCCCGTGTGCCACTTCAGCCAGTGTGAATCGAAAAGATCTTTTTACAATATGCCTGGAGCATGAGGTCTTTGAAAGGGGCATACCCTATAGGTACTAGGGTTCACTAGGGCGTGTAGCGGTATAAAACCGCATAAGATTTCATAGGTCACGTTTGGTGACAAGCCTGGCGGCCGCGCTATGCCGACTACCCCCAAGGTGACCGACGGATCAGGGATTCGAAATTCTGATCTCGTTTAGTGACAGATGGTTAATTCACTTGACCAGCACTCGCCAAACTGGGTTTCTCATCATCAAGGAATCGCACAAATCTGTGCATAATTCATGATTAAAATGGTCGGTCTTATTTAGAATCCACGTTGGGTAATTTTGTTTAAATGAATGATGCAGTCAGGCTGGTTTGCGCTATTGTAATGGCGCAGAATCCACTGAGGCCAGATGAAGCCAGTCAACCAACTCCCGTTCCCTCTTATCCCACAATTTTAATTCGTGGTGTAGTATATACTGCGAGCATCGAAGAACATTGAGAAGACTGTGTGTGGGTCACGAAAAGCATGACAGGAAAGAATAACCGAATAATCTCATTTTTCATTAAGGGTATAATGTGCATCGAATACTCGGTTGTTTTCTGCCACCATTTTAACGCTTTTTCTCTCTACCACTCGCGTTCCTGTATCGTTAGAATCGCATTAGTTAATGAAAACAATTTTATGTTCGATTCTCCGTGCAACGCAGGTGGGCTCTCAGCTGAGAACATTAAATCCACACTACACTGTTTTACTTTGGTCAGTTGAGTTCCCTTGATTTTCGCTGCAAAGGACGCTACTTAGGGTCGTTTCGGAAGGCTAGATGTAAGCTCTTGCACATCAGTTTTGTGTGAACTTTATTTATAACCTTGACTGTTTTACTTTAGCGATACTCCAGCAATTCATCTATCGTTTCACGAGCGTGGATCTCACTAGGCTAACTGATATTTCGTCTCTTTATATTCGTTTTTAAGTGAATCTTGGAAAATATGAGTGATGCGTAAGGATTTTTTCTTTACATGTTCACAAAACTCAAGTTCAGCTATAACTTGAGACGACGCTGTTCGTAGAAAAGATCCCTTATCCCTTTAACGTGCGCGATCTGTGGAGAAGCCAGTGTGTGAGAATACCGACACTGCTGAACCAAATAAGGCTTTTCGGTTAAGCCCGTTTGTTCCAATTTTTCGAAAGTGACA
>LUCM01001443.1:328109-384966 GCA_008360955.1 Fasciolopsis buskii | reverse complement strand
TTCCCGCCTGTGTAGGTCCACTCCCTTTTCGCCCTGGATATTCACTCTTTTTATATAAACGTGTAACTCCGGGGAAAGGCAGCGGTCAGTGAGGCTTGCCTTGCTGTTTAACGCTGAACGATGATGATGATGATGATGATGCATTTCGTCTCTGAATGCCATGCATACGGTGGTAATTATCAATTGGCTTAACACGGGAATTCGTCAACAGTTTACATATGTGATCGAGTTGGATCAGCGTCAGGGATTTTTTGCAGGAAAAACCCCATTGTGGTAATTGTATGAGGGCCTGAGAACTGCGAAAGACTTGTGTACCAATTCACGCAGGCGACGGAATATGAGACGCATGTGATAGCAGCTAACTGCTATTACCGTGACACTCGGTTTAAACTGTTTGACTGTCTCACAGGAACGGGCATGCAGTGGGATACAAATGAACACTATCACATGATAATGCCAATTATTTTAACCGTTCACGCAACAAGTACACGAATGAAGGTTAAAAGAGATGATCAAAGGTATCAGTCAGGAAGAGGTGCGGGAAACGTAGACACGTATTGAGTTATTGCATAGATCAGACGACTGCACTACAAACACTATCCTAATATGTCCTTGAATACTTGGAGACTGTAAACCTCAGAGATAAGAACAGCGATTTATCTTCATCAAAATTTAGGAGTACACAGAATTCGCCGCCGTTTCCTTGAGAAGAAACATGTCCTAAATAACGAACACGTTACACTACTATGCACACATAGATCAGAAAGCAAAAATAAGCGCAAAAAAGGATGCAAGAAATTACTGTGCAGAACTTGGTGCTCAGTTCCATAACGATTGGAGCAATGCCTGTATCTTCAGACTGACTTTCCTGACATAAAGCTTCGTCCAAAAGATCGACTACTAGCTCAAATTGTTCCCAAGTCAGTAAAGCGCGTTGTTCATGCAAGCATCGATCAGTGTTGTTGACCAAATCGTTGATCGCCTCGGTTGGAGAAATATTCGGGAGAGGGATTAGATAACGTTGTAGCTCATCCACAAACAAACGCCTAATCGGTCGAGATTTCAGATCCTGACGAATTGTATTCCGACGCTGCGATAAAAAAACAACAAAACGAAAACAGTTACCCAATGGGGTTTTGGCGACTGATGTTGACAAATGATTATGTGCGTGAAAAAGGCTCATACGCACTATACAAACTGTACTTCCTAAAATATTCACTCAGTTTACTTTACGCGTGCAAACGAAAGACGAAGTGTGGAAATAATAGACTATGGTTCTATTGGCACAAAGTGGTGATTACGCTTCCCCTCCTGAAACGTGCTAGTAATAGATGGTCGCACGAAAGGCCCCAACGGCAAAGACGTGCGAACGAGTGCGGCGACATTGGGAAGGCTGCCTACCGAGACAAGTGACTGACGTCAGTGAGCTTTCAAATGGGATAGGGAGAGGCTTAAACAACCCAATAACCACAGCTGCATGCCAAGATTGCCACATTAGTGTATACACTTTGTGCATTATTGGTAGCTGAGAGAAAAATCAGAGCAGATGAGTGCAATAGCTAAATAAAGGAAGTGCAAAAACTTGATTTCACCCAATTAAGATTATACTTGCATGAGTTCACAAACGCTGAACTATTAGAAATGATGGGTTTGAGCATAACGCACTTGTAAATGTGTGGATAGATTCGACCACGCGCATGAACAATACAAAGCATATCATCTCACACATCTCAAACGTTCCTGCCAGAGAGATTTATGTCTACTCCGTTTACTGACATTGGATTGTGCACATTCCTATCAAAACTTGGCAGTGAACAGAAGACTTAACCAACTAATCCCGAATGGCAAAAATAAACCAAAGGAAAGTGGGCAAATAAATGAGAAAATCAAAAGGTAATGACCAGTCTTTTTTGAACGTAAATGCCAACAATCGATGCTTGGACGGTTTGAATCAATTCAGGCGCTTAGCAGGCTAATTTCTTTGTTGAGAAGATTAGTAGAACAACACACATGCCATGTTATGAAATCACGACTGATGTTGGAAGAGTACAAAAACGACTGGAAAATTTAGCCAAGAAAACGTTGAATGGTAGGCTTCAGCAGAAAGAGGATAAAACTTATCGGTGGAAGATTTAACACCGCCGAAATTATCCGTATCTCATTTTTTCGCTACAGACAAGAGGGAGGTAAACGCAATTCCGACCGCAAGGGCAAAGGGGCTGAAAAAGCTCAATCAAGCAAACAAACAATTCAAAGATAAATGCCACAATTCAGTTCATCAATGAGACGATAGAAGAAAATTAAAAAAGAACAATAAAAACGGATTTGGATAAGCGGCATGGATAAGTACTGACTACGCTTGATGGTTAAAGGGAACTCGGTACAATAAATGATCGAAGTTTTCTTCCATCACCGACCCAGAAGGATAACAGAGCTGAATGATGTTCCGACCACTGACATGATAACAAAAACTGAGGTAGGGTTCAGGCCGGGGTTTATGTAAAAAGAACCCGTGAAGTCTTCGTAGGGAACAGCAAAATGACTGCAACCGATGACATTAGAGATGAGTGCCAAGTTCGTCAATTTGGACCATCATTCATCCAAATACGTTGGGCACTCCAACGCGGTTTGTATTTGTTGCTGATGTCAATCATAGAAGTCTCAATTTTCTAATACCTGACATCGCGCAGATCAGAACTAGTCACAGGTTAACATGAAATTTTGGTCTGCGGTTCACAGTATTGACCAAGATAGCAGGATGACAATCATGACGTCGTCGACCAACGGTAAGAGTTCATCTTTGGCTTGACTATTTGAGAGAAAATCTAAATACAGATATTTGAATCATAACAGTATCCTGACTGATTAACCGATGGTGAAGAGCTGCTAAAGTGACTGTCTTTGAGATGCTGAAAACGCTCTGGTTTTCGAAATGTTCATTTTAGTCAACAAACTACACGTGAAAATCAACTTAACCGGGGATCGACTGGAGCCCGGTGGGGGAGTTTCCCAGCATGGCTGTATCACCTTCAAACTCCGATTCAGAGACATGCCTCTGCTGAATCACTCGGACAATGATGCAGGCGACCAGTCAAATAGCATGGTTGAACAGCGTTGATGATAGGAAACAGTCCTACCAGACTAAGATACTGAGTGCAAAAATCCCTCGTTCGATGTATCCCCATGCTTGTTAAACGATAACCCTTCAGTAATCTAGGCAAACTAATAAGAATCAGGACAGATGTATCAACAGTGCAGTCGGCTGATCAAATCGATGGTGGCGAAAAAGCGAAAGAACCATATTATGATAACCCCTATAATCTTACAATGGTGCTCCAGTAACCGGTAGAATAAAGACGTGATTAACACAGCCTCAGTTCCGATAGAAATCCTCCCTGTCTCGCCCATTACCTCAGCCTGTTGGAATGAAGAATCAATGAAAAAAGCTTTTGAATCAGCGTCGATCCCACCGACTACCTTAGTCTACATCCTTTCTGAGGAATGAATAGCAAGAAAGATAACCCAAAAAGAGCCGCGAATAGTTCGATTAGCCCAGTACTAATGGACCTAACTGTGCAGTAGGAAGAAACGAAAATCTGGAAAGTGCATACATAACTTGATACACTGGAGCAGATGAGAAATTGGTAAAAACTAAACATAGAACACGAAATAGTGGTAGGTATTCCTGATGGTAAACAACAGAAACCGGAAACCAAGACTATCTACGTCCAAGATATCGATGTCGCAGAAAAGGCCAGGAGACAATTGAATTGATGCAACAGACAAGAAGGTAAACAGAATCAAAGAGGAATTTGAAAAACAAAAATGCTCTGGTAAGCATGGTACTCCAATGGAAAACGAATGAGCAAAATGAAGGATCAAAGACAATCCACGTTCTTCACCATACTACCGTGATTGCATGCAACAAGCTGCTAAGATGCACAGACCAATCCGATTCAGCAGGATATTTTTGTTTCGAAATCCAACCTAGATAAGAAAACTGGTTTACCCAAAAGTGGAAATAAAATGTCCCCTGTTTACCAACTGCGGAGCTAAACGGCTTTGCAATGCTGGGTGAACTCAACAAAAAAGGGTAGGCTAGATAGTGATTTCCAAAAAAACTGCCATATTTATGCACGAGGAGCAGTCAGATAAAAAGCAAAGAGATGTGTTAAGAAAACCTGCGTTATAGTTGAATCATACACGGCATCACAGAAGGTGAACTGCACAGAAATTTTGGAAGTGCATACTGAAAGACTGCTCAATACTCCTTGTATGACTGGCTATATACACATGCATTTATATATTTTTATTTATATACACGCATATATATATATGTAGTACACTAGTTGTTTTCAACCCATAGAAGGGTCACTCTAGGAGCGCAAATTGGTAAGTTTGTAACAAGTAATATACAAAATGGGTTACTGTCTCTGGCTATTCATAGGTAAACTGCATTCATTTGCCCAGTTACCTACATTCTTGCACACTGTGAATGGTAACCATGGCGATTTATGTTTGGCCTGATTTCAGGGACCGTAGTCTAGTATAAGTGCTGGATGTGATGGAAACTGTTAGGTTAGAGCTAATCATGGCAGATTAGAGGCCGTAAGAATTTCTCAGAATAGCCCCATTCCTCATGCATAAAAACATGTCAGGATTCGTTCTGCTGCTTGCACGTTCGTTTACATATTTGATAAATGCAAAACAGACCGTGATGATAATATTCTGACAACGGCCATCTGAAGTCAGCAAAGTATCTTGCTACTAAAACTTATCGAAAAATTCGTTCTTGTTAGTTTGGTTAACTATTGTCACCACCTTCTGTAGGGAAACTAAAGGTACGATACTTGTAGGGACTCCAAGATTGTTCATTTGCTAGCACCGTATGCATTGTTTCAACACATCTTTGATAATCATTGCTTACTCGGTCACATACTACTCACTACAAACGGCGGTTAGTTCAATTTGAACCCGTGGTATTCATCCAGGGGTGAAACCTGCCTGATCGCTGATAGTGCCGACGTAAATCTCTGTTTGTACTATCAAAATGTTAATAAAACTTCCGCGAGTGACAACTGACAACAGCGGCCTCGAACGAGCTGGCGATGATGATGATAAAGCTGAGGAATCAAACAAACCGGACCCAACTAAATCTGGGGCGGGTAGGTAAACATAGACAGATGAATGTGGTTAGAAAATGATTCGAACTGACTAGGGCCAAGCGAAACGCACAATAGATAAAGCGAACAGAGGTGCGAGGTGGAACAGAATAGTAAAATGAGTGAAACAGACACGCTGGTCGATCAGTACGCATGTGTGTGCGAACGGCATTTAATGAACGGTGAATGTGTGCGGGATGAAAAAACCTTATTTATGATGCGGACCCGAAAAGTCATCATTCATTATGTAATATTAGACTAATCATTGAAAAAATGAAAACTTTTACTGATTGGCAAAAAACACCGTTCTCACCTTAAGAGCCTCTGTGATATGTTGATTGAAAATGTCCGCAATAAATTCCCGTAACACTCTATTCTTATCGGGAAACATGAGAGCTTTGAACAATTGCCTATCTAGAATATGACCTTGTGGCACAAAACGCGGTTCCGATTTCTGATACTGAGATGTTCTGTTAATAAGGAAAAAGGGATACAAGACGAGAGCGAGAATGTGTTACGTGCTTCAAAAAAGCCACAAAAACAAAAGAATTAGGGATAGAGTGGTGAATCAACCACGACAGATGTGAACTTATCGACCGAATGATTGAAAACAAAAAAGTCATTGTTGAATCAGATAAAAAATGGAAAAAACCAATCTGGTCACAAACATCGAACAGATGTGTATGAACATCATGGGAGAACTTTTGAGTTGTTTCATATTTCTTTTTCTAACTCACTCTCTTCTGATGTCAGCCTGTTACATCTCTCTCTAGCAAACTCCATTGTTTGGACTTTACTCACTACCTTTCTAGCCAATTATTTGGACAATCGTAGTTGAAGAAAAGTTTTCTGGTGAGAAAACATTTCTAATGGAGTAGCGTTTAACTGGTAGGTCATACAGCTACTTCAGGTGGACCGGAGCTATATTAAGTGTTTAAAGTTTGAATGTAGTGGATGAAGAATGTGGGAAGGTTAATCGACAGAGGGGTTGGACGTTTGGAAAAACATCATTCAGGTTTGTAGTTCGATAGGAAGACTAGTAATTTCGTTTATCATTGGTGAGATTATTCCACTGCACATGGAGCAAAAATAAATGCGTCATTGCAGATGGGGGAGCGACTGATCATCACAGTTTGCATCATCTAGTCATGACATCGGAAATGGGACTGTTTTCCGGAAAGAAAGATGAACTGCGAGGGAGAAATGCTATCACTGCATTATGCGTGGAAAAAATGAAAAAATTTCTGAGACAGAATACGGAAATTCGGATCAATTGACTTGGTGAAGCAAATTCACAAAGTTTGGGCGAAGCATCCAAAGATAAGCGAATCGACAAATGATAAGCAGAAGTGGATTGCCCGATCTCACGGAGAACCAATGACAGGCACCCGAAAATAAAGCGATTCCTAAGAATCTCCATTGCTCTCTTCCTCTCGCATACAGGAAACCAGTGAAAAACAGAAAACAACAGACGGCCGTGGATCTGCAGGCATTCATATCTTTCTTTTGCAGCGCTGATACCAGTATTGATAAAACAAGCGGGACAGCTCAGAGAACTAAAGCAATGGTTAACGCACTCTTCCTGACATCCAATCTCCAGTCATTTGCCAGTAGCCGGGAAGTTGCATAATTATCTTTCTTCTTGTGAATGATATAATATTAATAACACAGCGTTGTTGGTAGATGTAATGCGCCAACGTTTCGACTACCGTGGGTAGTCTTTCTCAAGGCAAGTTTTACAATCAAATGACTGAGGGAACGTTCACATGCCAACTGATGTTTAGTTGTGTTCGTGTATGTGTGTGCTTTGAAATGTGGGTCAGGTGAGTGATTAGTTGTCTTCCACGTCATGCGTCACCGTGGTGGTGGGGTCAACTAGCGCGGTGACCTTTGGTATGCTTGTTTCTTAATGATGTTAGGGCTGTCCATATCTCCGAGATCTCTGCTCCGTCGTTCCGATTTATGCATGTGGGGTGGGTGCTTATCGCCAGAGCCTCGGCAACCTTACGCTCAGTGCAGGTTCTGAATCCACGTTGAAGTATTTTTGCGTTTTCATAATCTATGTTATGTCCTTCTGCTATGGCAACAACAACGCTGTGTTATTAATATTATATCATTCACAATAAAAACTAATACATGGCGCATCGATTTTTCGATACACTCCTTACGTCGTTTGGTCCGGATATCTT
This sequence comes from Fasciolopsis buskii, assembly GCA_008360955.1. Taxonomy (NCBI): domain Eukaryota; kingdom Metazoa; phylum Platyhelminthes; class Trematoda; order Plagiorchiida; family Fasciolidae; genus Fasciolopsis; species Fasciolopsis buskii. The sequence continues at coordinate 377,615 of LUCM01001443.1, read as the reverse complement.
TCTTCTTATTTTGAACACCGCCATTCCAGACATATTCCCCCAGTTCCTCTTCCTGTGAATTTCTTTTTCTTCTGGTATTCGGGCTGCCAGTCGCCCTTATCAAATATTTAACCCTAGATGACGAACTTTTCCCATTTCAATCTTCCTCTTTTCTCCGAACTACGAGGCTCTGGGACACTCTGTCTCATTCCGTTATTCCAATATCATACAATTTCCCATTTTTTAAAACGGACCAGACAAGTGGAATCTTAACTGAATGTTACCCACACGGATCCCACCTCTACGATGCGTCATTTGACTATGGGGCATACCATTGTACTGGAAATCACCTTGAGCAATAATAAAAGAGTACAATGGATGAGTTTACCCAAAACTCACTGCTTTTTGGAAGGAAGCGGACGTTGGAGTGATGCACCGTTTTTCAAAACAACCGGCCTAAACATGAAATACTTATAAAGAGACTTTGAATCGGCATAAGATAATGCTTTTCCCACCTAAAATTCACTGATTTATCTTTTTGTATGTTCCAACCGTGAGTTCGAGCCTATCATGTTCGATAATGATTTGTGTAAAACGAAACAAACGGAATTTAATCTCTTTTCGAGAGAAAGCACGTTAGTGACACTAGCATTGAAGAAGAAATAATGCTCCGAAATCAGAACAAAATGGTACCGACAGTTTTAGAGACATACATCAAGCTTTGCTGCCACACATTAGCGCAATTCAGCCTTGCTGCAACTCCAGATGGCATCACATACTTAGCACTTCGGCGAAGTAGAGAAAAGCGGCAAAATATCATCGCTATCAACATCAACGTACAGAGTCAAACGATAATGTTTTACTAATTTCCTAGCTATGAGTATTCATATGTGCTATTTCATAAGTGTATTGTTTCCTCATACTTCGATCGATAACGTTTGCGGCGGACTGAGATCGCGATATATCAATCAGAGTCAAGACATCGTAAGGCGCGGTTCCCATCAAAGAAAAATTAATTGGAATAATGCATAGAAAATTTTCAGTTGCAAACGGCACAAATCGATAGACATAAAGACTGCCTTTGAGGATAGGAGCCGGTTGTACAGATGGCATGCACATCTGGAACACGGAACAGGATCACGGAATAAAAGCTATGCGATGACGGTGTGGGAATTCGAATTAGGTTAAACTGCACGAGGAAACGTTCACGTGACTGCAGCGGTTCAATCCCTTTTGGTAGCACTGGCATGCACTTCGGTGAAATTGGTCTGTGAGACGTTTAAAAAGACTTCGAAATCGCATTGCGTGCATGCGTGTGTGTTGATCGTCTCGGTTCAGACGAACGGAACAGACTGAAATTTATTATAGTGACACAGGTATGAGGGAAGTGCAAACAAGATCGATGGCAAAAACCTTGTCATAGACGAAACAAAACTAATTTAAAATCAATGCTTTGGAGCCGGATCCAACAAGAACGAATTCAATTTGTACAAATAATAGATCGGAGAAAATCGGAGGCTACTTAGTGGTTGGACTTCGGGAAAGCTCATTTATTTACTCCACAGGAATGATATTTTTGAAGATATTATTTTCACTATTTAGTCGGAAACGCCACCCAACTGACCCACCGAGACCCGTTTTTGTGAGAATGTAGAACAACACATCTTATCTGCGAAGATTTGCACGTTCGTACTTTGAAATGAGCGGGTTGTTAGTGCTTTGGCTTACAATTTGAGGACGAACGGACGCGTGCCACTTTTTGTGGAAAATATATGTATTCGCACATGGCTGAATATTTCTAACATAAATCAACATTTTGAAAAAATTCATAAGTAATGCAGAAATGGTTGAAAGGTGAAAAGTGTTGGGCCCAGGAAGATGTGAAATAAAGGGGAAAATGGCGCATTTGGATGGCCATCGATATTTGTGTTCCAGTCAAAATGTTAGCGCAGCGGTAAGATTTTTCGACTTCCGACCACGATCCTGTGAATGTCTCAGCTGATTTACGTTTGCACGGAACTCTTTACACAATCATGTCGATAAGTTGAATGAAATCCGAGACGGAGTGGCAAATTGCAATCAATATGGACGGTGATGTGGCGAATGAATGAATTCGATGTATCAAGTAGTGAATCGTCTGGAAACGGAGGTCACTAATACTCCAAGTTCACATGCTAACCGCCCGGAGGTCTGATTCACTGACATGTCCAATACAGTGGTTCTACTTGGCCTCCTGATTCTTCAAGTCAACCACCAAGTTAAATGGTGGCACATTTGTAACCAATACCATATTCATTAGTGTATCAGAACCCAGGTCGGCTCACACAACTTCGAAAAATCGGCATGCTACTACTCATCATCATCGTTCAGCGGTAAACAACAAGGCAAGCCTTACTGACCGCTGCATTTTAACCACAGTCACGAGTATGCATGAAGAGTGAATATCCAAGGGGAACAGGGAGTGGACCTTCACATGGAGGAAAAGGTAAAACGCCGCTGCAGCAAACATACGGAATACAGTCTAACTGTACAACCATACTCTATCAATCATTCTGCCTCGATAGGAAATAACAACTCGATCGCCACTGTTCGCGGTTCACTGTCATATCTTTCAGTGTCACCAGCCACCTAGTTGACGAGTCTTTCGGATCCCAACCACGAAGAAGTGAGACACCTACTCTACCTAGGTTCGCTGTACATCTTCTCATTCCACGTTGCCACGTCATCTGTTGGCCTCCACATGGCTTCTTCCATTTCTTGGGGGGAACACAAAATAGGACGCAACATGGCGTGGTAGACGAGTGTTCGACACACGCAACAAGTGACCCAACCAGCGTAGTCTACTAAGTTTCATACGCTGAAACAAGCTATTCTCAGAAGTGGCACCCAATGCCAGATTCCTGACCTCAATATTACTCACCCGGTCACTCCATCCAATCCGAGCCATACTACGTAAACATCGGTTGTCGAAAACCTCCAACCGACGAACATCGCCCACACGCATACTCCACGTCTCGCAACCGTACAACATAACTGAGAGCACTGCGCCGCACAGTTTACAAGGCCTTTCAACTGAAATATCAGGCCGACGCCACAGGTGCTTCAGTCCAATGTAAGCTGTTCGAGCCTTCGATTTACGCGTATTTACCTCCACCTCCGAGCTACCATCGTTCGACACGCAGCTACCAAAGTAAGTGAAACGGTTCACAATCGTTAGTTCTTCTTCATCCGTTACCAAGTTCGGCACTACTGCCGTCCAGTCTTGTAACAGTAATTTGCACTGTGAAGGTGCAAAGCGCATGCCAAACCGAGCAACCGACCTCCAGAGTCTGTCTGGCGCGTATTGTGCATACCACTAATAACATCTTACGCAATACCAAATTCATGTCTCAAGTTGGGGTGACCGGGCAGACGCGGTGATCAACATAAAATGGAACAAAAAGACAATTAAACCCGTGGAGAGGCTCGTGTAAGTCTAGTCAGGATACCGCGTTGCGGTTGAGAACCTCCGAAATGATGTTTGGAGACAGTGTGTTATGGCTAAGTTGGTGACCTTGCACTCGAAACTCTTCTTCTTCGGTATAGTTTTCAAATTACTGTCTTTTTGTCTTTTGATTTTTTTACTTTTTTCATTAATGAAATAGCAATGTACATCACTTTCAGGAAGGGGACCGCGGCCAACAGAGGACTGTCAAGTGGAGAAGTTGACCGAAGGAAGAAGGATTCGAACCCGCGGCTTTCACGTCCAAAGACCGCACCTTTATCCGCTTCGCCACCGCCGGCCAATGTCGATCTTCAATATTTATCGTTTTTCCTATTTGAACAGATGGTACTGTGAGGCAGCAACCAAAACCAGAGCACATTGGCGAAAGCTGAATGGCTGAACAAACCGAACTGACCTGGTCGGTACAAAGCAGCATTTGGAGAAACAACAAGCGCCACTCATAAGAAATGAACTAAGTATTCCAAGAAACCTAGCCCAACAGGTAAACTAGGATGTTCTTAAAATTCACGAGGAATCTCAATCGTAAATAGAAACTTGATCAAATATGAATTACTCGTGAAACCATTTGCGAAAGGTATATCAAATTAAGGAGGAAACAATGAAGAACTGACATGACAGATTAAGCTAAAGATCACAGAGTTTATTTGTAATCCGGTTGTGAAAGGAAACAGATACAATATGGAACGGAGGAAAAAACTGTTATGGTTCCATTTGGATGGAGGACTGTCACGAGATATGACAACGAGGCCTAACAAACAGAACCCATGATTTCTATCGCCGCTTTTTTGAATTCAGCGGGTGAGAGAATTCACGTGACCTGATATAATTTTAGATATACGATTTGAGTCGTGTTATTTCTAGCGCTAACAAACAGGAAAAAAGATCACGACGACTTGCAGATGTTGGTCCGTGGCACAAATTCGTGAAAAGTATTTTGTGGACACGCACGATAAAAAAAATTCCCCGCGACTTCACTGCATAAAAGTTTCTAAAAGAAGTAAAATTAGCCACATATACAAGAAAAAAAACGATCGGCGAATGTATTTCAACTGTGAAATTTTAGCTGACAAAGCAAACCGTGATCATCGTTTCATTCGGCCATATTTTAACTGCAGATTGCTCTACTTGTTACGAAAGTTGCACACGCGTCTGGCGCCCGCTGCATCATCGCATCGTTAGAATTAGATTCATCACGATTTCTTTGATCGCTGTCGGAATGAATCAATCGAACTGCCACCACGCTCGTTCATATATCAGTATGCTTGTATTTCACCAGTATTGTGTTAACATTAAGACCACACATACATCACAGTGATAGTGGTCCATATGTCATGCTAATGAGGATCTCCATGAACAAGGCAGCACTGGGCAAAACTCCATTCAACAGGACTCATGCAGAAGACAAATCTACTTGATGAAAAGTAATAAATGCAAATAGAACCGCCTCTCTAGATACTGCATACTGATAGACATGAACTGCCAAAGCTGTTCTCCAAGTGGATTCGGAAAGCAGTGAACAGCGAATTGCGTTGAAGTTTGTCGCCACTGGTATCGGACGGGAATTCAGCTGACTGATTAGAAATACGAAACAAAGAAAGCCAAATGTTCCGCAATCAGGTAATCAAAATCCGCTTTCAGAGGAACACTTTTCAAAGGTGGACGGAACAGTTTGGGAAACTGATCAGCTGACCAGATGCTTCAACCATGAAACATCTGGTAATGCTCAAAATAAAATTAAAATGGACAAATACTCCAGTCCTTTCGTCTATTCGTGCCGGATTGTAATTAAGACGAATTAAACTGCTGATGTAGTTAAAGGGGAATGGTGTAATTTCATAGTCGAAGTCAATGATCTGCTATTGCGTCTTCGAAATACTAATTAAGCAATAAGGAAACAAAAACGATCCTAGAAGGAAGCTGTGAGTCGATAACCGTATCAACGAAGTAGATTTTCTTTTGCATACCATGAAGCATTCAGTGTGGTTAGTATCAAATTCGAGAAAATCTGCTGTGGATTATACCGCGGGCAGGCGAGAGAATCAGCCGCCGTCAGATCCGGTTGAGGTTCTATTTATTGCTTTTTGCGGTGCTTCGAGAACTATACACAAAGCCAAAAACATCCATCCATTTTGGAAGTGTCTGATTCTTCTCGCTTCCGATACATAGACTTTGACATAGTCATCACATTTCTTGTCATGTGACCTGTGCAAATTAATCTAAACGACATTTGACCGGCTCGATATTGTCGAATTACCGGACAATGAAACCTGACAACCTTGCAGATCGGGGCTTGGAAGGTGAGCTGCGTATGTGAGATCACTGGAATTATGCCTGTAACAAATTTATTTGCGCACTTTTGAGTGAAGGACGAACGAAGCGCGTCTCACTGAGGGCATCACGACCGTCCCAAAACGACTAGTCGGAAGAAAAAAAGACATCCAGTAAGTAAGACAAAAAATAGCCATGTGGTCTACTGCAGAACAATTGACGAACGACAGCATCAAAAGGCAGATTCAACGGTATCGACATGACACAGTTTAAGTACTTTCGCCTTGGGGTGGTTTACGAAAAAAAGCCTTTCGTCTGTACTCAGGTCCTCGAACTGTAACTCAATTAGGGATGCGGTATCTGTTGAAAAAGAGATTAGGCTGACAGGAAAATCACCGATTCTCCACAGTCCAAAAAATGCCCTGGTAAATAAAGGACTGGCTCGGAAACAAGCATCGTGCCGATGCAACAACATGCAGATGAAATTTTACAGGTAGACAAATAAAGGAATAAAATAATAAACCATACACAAACCGGTATGCAACACGCCAAGAACATTCGCTCGCAGTTAAATTGAAATCAAGTACTTTTAAGATGGTTTTCTTTTGGGCAGTGTACAGTTTTAGGCTAAACCATGCCAGATTGAAGAGCCGCCTGCCGTTCGGCCTACATCATACCGTCAATCAGTGCCGTTTCTCATCTCAGTTCATCTTTATGCTTTGTTAGCGAAAACCAAAAGCCGAATTTGGACGAAAAAACCTATTTCAACCAAGCTCCATAATTCCTGTTCAAAGTAAAACTGAGCTAATTACGCAGTGTTTCAAGAGTGAATTCAGAGAAATTACCATGGAATTCAGAAACCATGATGCAAAATTCGAAAACTACAAGTTTGTCTCAGAAAATAGGACGACCAGTTTAGCACGTCTCACAATGCAGACAACCTCAACGACCTCTGATCAGCCGCCTGATGTGAAATCCAGATGAGCTGGACTCAAATTCACATCATGCCTCCGGTTGGTCATCAATGGAATTGGATGCCATGCTAGGTGCGCAATGTGCGGACTAAACAAGTAGCACTGTTCTTTTTCGAGATTTAACCTTTACGGCAAGAAGACTGCGCACATTCAGTTGAAGTCAGATTCTAGGTGTCTAAGATTCAAAACAGAGAGGACAGATTGGGATAATTTGAGTGTCATGATAGTATTCACAGACAATCCATATATTTTCCTTTGGGTCCGGCGAGACGTCATTGCCGAAAATGCAGAGCCTTGCAACATCGCCAGGCTACCATCCTCTTAGAACAAGGCTCGGTTACGGGCAAATTCGGTCCCGAGACAATCTTTAAAATCTCTAAGGTGCACGACGCATCCGGGACAGCTTCACTGTCGTTTCGATTAACTGGGTCTTCACTCAGAGGCACAATACCGCGCATATATTCTAAATTAGATAATTTTCTGTCTGAGCACTGAATAATATCACTTTTCTCACAAGAAGACATGACTATTTCCATTGTCATTTTCAATAAAAAGTTCCAAAATAAACGGGGAAAGGAGGTAACCTTGACGAACATCATCTATTGTGATGAACGGTCGCCATAAATATAGAAACGCAGTTAATGGTTTATATACAACAATTGGAAACGAGAAAAGAATTTATCTGGGACGCACTCGAGTGAGAGTGTGTTTAACAGAACTGCGCGGTCAACTGGCCCGAATGCCGCTTCACAGTGGAAACCAGAGATCGAGGTTTAATGAAAATGTGCTCATATTGCAATACCTGTCGTGTGCAGAAAGTGTGGTCGACATAACCTCGATCAGGCCAAAAACTGACTTGTTTCTCACGTGTATGTCCTTATCGAGCAGCAGATAATCGGAGAATAACATCCGCTTGGGCAAAGCACTCGCCAAACGTATTCTTCTATGGTTTTTCCAACAGGATCTATCACATAAGTACAATCACCGATCCACATGAACCATTGCTCGTTTCCTCATATCGACTAGAGCAATTTGCCAGTGCTAAGACGTCGGCACCTTATTTAAAAAAAGAATGAAGATACCCAACCTGATTCACCAGCCCTATGCCATTCCAGACAACCAACTTCCGTGACGAATTCCATTTTCGATGAGGACCTGGTATGTACCTGGACTATTCCATTTTCAGGGGTAAGTGAAAGGTCCATCGCGATCAATTCACTTAAACCCAGTTGCGTGAACTAATGCTTCTTATCAATGAGTAAATAACGCGGCCATTGCCGATGGCCTCATCTCTATTTCCCTAGGATTCACTGTTCTTGGTCATGTCTCAGAAGTCTGGTCAGCTAGCATCTCGCCGATTTATGCATGATATTGTGTGCGCTTTTCGGCAGGATGGATTCGCAAGCATCTAGTAGAGAAGATATCCATCGTTTGTGTACTTGTCATAATCCACGCCTGCTGCTGTGTGCGGGTTATCTTTAACCCGTTTCCATTATTCGCCCGGATCCAGGTAGTCTGCTTTTGTCGGGAATGGCATTCAACTCGAAAACTGAAACAGAATTCAATGGTCATGCACGCGTGTTTTTATCTTGGTACGAACACAGGCTGGTGGAAAACAAAAACGGGCACAGACGAAGGAGTGATTTGGGTCCACAGGGCAATCGACGATCTGCAATTGGTCCAATCCAACGTTGACCAATGTGTGATCAACCTGTATCTAACTTAATAAGCTGCTATCGCCTTTTGCGAGGAGATTTAATGTTTATGAGCCTTAAAAACACCAATGACGGCCATAATGGCCGTTGAACGCATGCTTGGAGGTAATCAAGGCAATTTCCGGGTGAATTTCTCTTCCTCCTTAAAAGAACTGCGTCGGTGGGAGCCTACAGAGACGATGGACGAACATCGGCATTTTTTACAATCGCAATTGACACGTATAGAACCAAAACACACGAATGCGACAGCTTAGTAGTATTCAGTTCACCAGTAAACCTCTCATGCTCAGACGATAATGATGCTAGCACAGCTACGAGCACTGCACATGGGATAACGTAACACGCAAAGAGTGGAGTGAGAGAACGAGGTCGCAACTGGGCTTCGGATCGAGAAGACGGAACTGGGACTTCGCATGTACGTTTCGAAGACAGCGTGCATCTACTTAACAGCTTTCTAGCTAAGACAACTTGTTTCCTTATCTGGGTAGTCCGCGAACGCTGAACGCAAGCAAGCAAGGTAAACATTAGGTTTAAGTATTGCGTTCAACTTATTTCCTACTCCTTTAGTAACGCTACCAAAAAAACAAAATCTGTCGAGCCACAATCATTTGTGGCATCTCGCATAATTCACATAAAAGAAGGAAGGCTGAAAAACTCCTCTTGAAAATGATGCTGGAGGCATTTCGGTGAGCGATACTACGCGGCTACCCACATTGATGGGAGTTTTGAATGGAAAATGTGAATCACAACACAGAAGGACGTTAACCCAGTAAGAATGCGCAACTGAAACATCCGCGAAGAGGCTTCTGCAGGTTTACCACTTATGACGTCGTAATGAGTAGACAGAGGAGGCAAGAAGAAACGCCGCTGGGGACATAAGAATCACTAAAAGCCTAATGTTCGTTTTTAAATGTGTCAACCCACTTACATTCTCGACTTGATGGCATTGGAGTAACAATGTAGGAGACATTCAGAGTGAGTGGCCGGCTTGGAGCCTAAGCCCACATCCCAACCTCGCTGAGCCAATAAGGCTAAACCGCTGGCCTATACACTTGTTTGAACACAGACTATGATTAACACAGGCCCACAAATGGACTGCTGAAAGAAAAGGTTTAGATCTACATTTCGAACACGGTTCACATCCGAAAGGTCAATAGGCGTGTCAGTGTCTTATATAAGCTCCGTGCCTTCAAATCACATAGTATGGTCATCCTGAAGGGGTCTCGAATTGTTCACAAATGATCATGCATCTCGAACAGCTTCTGCTGAGGAAGTCTTACTGCCTTCAGACGGAAGAGGCGATCCCACTATATTGCGAGGATAAAGACGAATATCCGCAGCTCTATCAGCTGACCGATAATCAATCTGACAGAGATGGCCAAACCGACTAAAAATCCAACCATAAACGACATATTGAATATATATGTATATATATTTTTAGAGTTGAGAAGGCGTACACTGAGTTAATATATATATATATATATATATATATAAAGCGAATTACACAAATTGTTCTCAATTTGGGTCAAGTCGGATGAACACACTGGGTGACCAAATTCATATATATATATATATATATATATATATATATATAATTCGCTTTTAAAATTTATCGTTTAAAAGAACGGCCACGTGCGTGAAGTTTTGGCCGGAAGAACTATAGGTAGTATGTGGTCCTGATTCATCCGTGATGAAAAGTAAACATAGACAGGTGACAATTAACCTGAGTGGACCACATGGTGTGTGCGTTTGAATATGTCAGTGCACATGTCTGTCGTTGACCTGCTTTATGGGCTGTAAACTGACAGGGAAAAAGACCGAGGATTACCAAGCAACTGGCTCACGTCCATACACACACAGGACAGACAGATTCATGCGGCGTGTAATGGTTGGCTTACGATCGGCAGCTTGTTCCTGCTGGACCCAACCAGCGGGTCGAGAGGAGAATGAATGAAAAAGCTAGTATATGGTTGCTGGTTGCTATTAGTTGCGAGGACGAGGCAAAGTCAAACAGGTGGTATATTAAACAGATAATCGCTTCAGTGCCATCTGTTTTTAGCTACGGTGTCAAGTGGAGTCATTCACGTGTTGTACAAAAATTTTAGACTAACTAAAGCGTCAGATTATAATCAATCGACAACCGCTCACACCAAATCCAGATGGGAAGGTATGAATCGATCGAATGTCATAAATACAATGTAGTGATGATGCCCAGGATGCATAAGGCCAATCGGACGCTCGTTCGAGGTCGGGCCGCCATACCCGCAGAACAATGCGAATTCGATGGTAAAAACATAACCTGACAGCTGTACAGTTATGCGTGATTTATCCAGGATCAGCCGGTGTGTTAGAAACCGGATATTTTTCCAAGGGCACACGCATACACACGAAGAAGAGCAACAACTGAAGCACTTATCTCGGTTAGGGTAAGCGGTAACTGACTTGTCTGTTCCTCTAACCAAGAGGTTCGTGATGAACTCGATTGAAAAAAATCTTGTTTCTGTGTGGCAGAGATGATGAACCAAGTCTGGTACACGGAATACGAATGAATCAAGCTCTACACCGACAATAACCAAAAGTTGTGGTTTTAACTAAATCGGACAACGCTGAAGCATAAAGAGAATGCCAAACAGAGCACAAAGGGTCTTGGAAGAAAGGCCATAAAAAAAACAAATACCAACAAGCATGAATGTGAATTCTACTTTTGGATGCGTAATGTCAGTAGGAACTCCACTCTACATAACATCTAGCTCCTCATGGCATTCCAAAACTCCAACGGAATAGGTCTCTAGCGGGTCATGCCATTTAGATCTCATGACCAACATATGGCAAACAAACAACTAATTAAAAGTGAGCGAATAAATACACTCCTTGAATAGTGCTAGTGTTGAACAGATGGAACCCACAGGGTTCATGACTTGTGCTTGACTCAGACTCAAGTCTGACCCCAAATGGGAGCTCGACAGATATGCAGTGGTTGCGGTTCCTTACGTGTCAGGTGAAGCAGCTCTATGTCTGGATTTTACAACAACGAAAAATTGGGACCATTTTCATTCGTGAGTCACATAATGCTTCAGGTTGCGGAAAAATTACTCGATAAGTCGTAGGGGTGTCTGACCAATAAGTCGTAACAAACATGAACAGGATTAGTCAAAACGTTCAGTCCTTAAATTAGACTACGAGCTTCCCTAAAATGCTTGATCGTTTGTCAATTTAATCAATTATGTTCCCAAATCGATCTCAAAATGATTCTTGTTGAAACGATGATAGCAAAGTAGGGGTAGAACAACGATATAAGGTTAGCGAGTATAAACAAAAGCATCTGTAAGCTAAGAATCGTTGCTTTCACGTCCAAACTCTTCGACAATGAACTTAGACGTGAATCAACACATCATACGGATCACACGAATGACTTTCGAAAGTACGTTAAAGTGCACGGAAGCTGCGATTTAAAAAATTCAATGCAATGGGGTGATAGTGACCGTGATGAATTATTGCATTTACAATGGAGAATGCTGGCCTGCAGAAAATATAGGAGAACCATAAGCAAATCACTCGGAACCGACTACGAGTTTTATGCTTTGTCTTTGTTCAAGTTGTGCCAAAGATAAAACAGGACTAGTCGTTGTGATGAAGATGACCAACCTGAGAAATCCGGTATCAAGGCTAGAGCTAAGATAGGCAGAGTATGATAAACTTACTTATTTTTTCTGTGAGAAGCCTCATAGGCAAGTTGATCTATCATCCGACTATCAAGAAGGGGAAATGGTGTTTGATGAATACGTTTGTGTGCCTCGATTGCCTCGTCAGGAAGAATGTGCTCGATTGGTTTTTCGCCGCATTCCTTGTGTCCATGGGAGTCAAGGACGATGACCGATGAGTAATGCCAAAAACAACCAAAAAAGATTTGAATTTTTCAGAAATGGCATATGCCAGTTAAATAGGAGCTTCAAATAATAAAACTACAACTGACAATCTCATGGATAATTGGATGTGCGGTGGAACTGTGAACGATGTTTAAAGAGTTAAGGGAAACATACGAATCATGGTCGATGATCACATGCTCGGCTGAAAAAATACTAATCATTACAAATTGACTTTGATAGACCGAATGATAACCGATGGCCCAGATAATCATTCCTAATTACAATGAGTTTGCAGCTACTCGGACTACCAAAAACCTAACGTGTAGTGTAGAAATACATGAAAACCGCTAGAACATGGGGACGGCACAGGAGACGTCTGTGCAAATAAACAAGTTTGTCATTATTCAAATGAGAGGATAAAATTCGATGCGGACCATCTGTCTGAATTGTGGTAAACGAGGAAAATATGTGATTCAGTTAATCGCCACTTCGACGGGCACATACTTGCAATAGGATCGTGTGCATATGCAAGTCCGGTTAAAACGTAAACAACGTGTGTTAAGATGTGAGTGATGATACGGAGTGGCAGACTATTACACGCTTAGGTGACGTAACCGCAAGGAGGAAAAAAGACATCTGAAAACGACTCTTACAAACGCACCGATCAAACCGTCCGATCACCGAAAAAAAGTAGCAGTTCGATGAACCCGTGAACACTGGTTTATTTACACATGTGAACCGGGTTCCGCGACAAAAAAATCCGAATAAACAGAATACCAGACAATCCAAGAGAAACGAGTCAAAACTCACAAATAGATGGTTCAAGATTAGCTGTCGAGGTAACATGACAACGAGAGAATATTGAATACTATACAATTGATGAGAACTACTTCATCAGGTTCGATGAGAATAATCGAAAACTTAAAACGGCCGTGGAAATAACGACCGTTTACTCTTTCCCATCGATTATACGACCGTTGTACGGTGTTTCAGTAAGCGGGATGTGGATAAATACAAGCTGCGGGTGGTGATAAGACTTGAATTTAGTAAACACAACTGCTATCGATGCCAGTTAATCATGGATTTGTCTTTTACCAACATCTGGCGGTAGGATAGTGAAAAGGATTCACTGGATCAATGAAGTTACAAATCAAATTAAACCCCGAAGTTAGGAAATGATGGAGCACAATACTTCCACTGTGTCGAACACGTTAGTGAGCCTTGGGAATCGAAAGTCAAATTTGGCTTTTATCTTTCCATTACACGTTCCTCTATAGGCTCAACAGAAGTGACCTAATCGATAACATCAAAAGCCTACAAGTATAACTCTCAAACGTGGAATGACGAAGAGTCACATAAGCCACCAAAAGGCGAGCTGTAGTGATACGTCATAGTTCAAAAACAGCTAACTGTCTATGACCAAATGACGATAAAGATCATGCTCTTGTTTGCAGGAACATCGGACAATAATACGCATTGGACAAAAAAACAAATTTCATAAACGTGGATGAACACACCGTGACATTGAGATTACCTGTTTTATGTCTTTTCACAGGCACAGAGGAAAGGGACTTGGATAACCACAGGGTAACAGCAGCCATAACCAAATTCGAGGCTCAATACCGCGCAGGGTCCGACAAGACAGGCACCGTAAGAATCTGAGCGATAGAGACCTATTGTGTACAGTTTGGATCCTTCACGTGACCGGATTGGTATGGTAATGACCTACTCCATTCTTACCAGCTACCTAAGATTTTGGAACTCTATGAATCCATATAATCCTTGTATGAATGGAAACTCATTAAAACATACTAGAAACTGCGTCATCTTAATAAATGAAGGTTGACCAGATAAGAAACGAATTCCGGTTGGGCGAAGGAAATGAACTTTTCGTAATGTGTTGGTTATAACTGAACAACTACCACAACACAGCTAAATGAGAAAAAGTTTCGTTTGTTCATCAATATTCTTTGGATTTCAAGCCACTTTATATCCTATGTGCGAATACATAAAACGCAAGCTAACTTCGAGTATTTCAGCGTCCCGTCGCGAATCTGCCAGCCCACAGGCGTTACCACGCCCTACTTCTTCCTAGATGCGTTATTGCCAGTTTCCTCAGTCCTGAAAAGAATTGCGGCAGGTCAGTTTATCCTGGTACAGTTCCCAACACATTATTTTCTCCCGATTAACGCTACCTTGTAAATATCTAAAGCAGAATCCGTGCTAGTGGTAATCACGTTGAGCGTCACAGAAATAAATGGTCCCATCAAGGATAGTCCTCTCTGTCACGTTTGACATTCGTAACGTAGACATAAAAATTAACACCATTTGAACATCTACGTACTGGGGTTGACCAAAAAATCTAGGCGGAAGAATCGAATGACAAATGGCCAGTTGGGGTAGACCGATGACAACCTGGCTCCGATTTCCAGACTACATCGTTCTTACAATGAAGCTGCCATAGTCGACTACCGTGGTATACAGAGTCCATGGCAGGTGTTGGCCTCTAAGGAGAACAGCGTTCGGAAGAAAGATCCACGTGGTCAGCGCAAGATATAAAATAAAACTATGGAACCGCAATAAATCGACTAGCTTTTGTGCGATATGTTAGTTTCCGATTGAAATGAGGTGAAAATGCAACCATTAATAGTACTGATACATTAAGAATTTTGCCGAGTTCATGATGCATCAGTGAAGTAGAAGCTTGACTAGGAAGTCTCTAAAACCCACTATACTACTGATAGGAGATCAGCAACCGTGGCACCATGATCTGGAATGGCACGGGAGAAGTTTCAACAAGCTGAATCATCCTCACTACTGTTCACTTATACTCTTCCCGATTTCATATATTCTCTCAGCATTTGAATGTCGCCGAAATAACCGAATGATTCCAGTATGATATGAAGGGTTATGAAAGAGGCATAGTCGTTATAATCAGTTACATCAAAGAAACAAGGAAAAACGTTAAACTCAGGAAAATTAAAAGAAAATTTGGATGTTTAGCAAGTTATTTTAAAGTCAGTGAAAAATGAGATTAGAGAAATCGTTAGTCGAGCATGTGAAATAGCAGCTGATCAGACTCTGGAGTCAATTGGATTTGTACAGTGAGTTCTACCCCAAACTCGAAAAAAGCAACACCCCAAAGCAGACCACATAATTAGATTCTCATGTGAATCACCGGGAGTGTGAATGGATGATAAGTGCACTTAAGAATCACATGGTGATTCGTCGGTCAGGCAAGGCTAACTTTCAGAAAGTGGACACAAGGCTCGAAAGTACCGGTTTTTTTCTCAGTAGTATATTTCGCATCCGGATCACGATTCAAACGATTCTAGTGAGAAACTAAGAAACGAGCGCATTAGTATTGGGATGGTTGGACAGAATAATACGGTATACGCATATCTGCAGAGTGGCAATAATCGCGAAACCAATCCTGTGCTTCCGGGGAAATTTTTCTTCACCCGTCGGTATGGGAAACATACTACTGAGAAGACAGACCACATCATATTCATCCGGTTTGAGGTCATGCATGGAACATTATCAATCCACTTCTCACACACCATTCATCCAAATGATCCAATCCACTAACGAGACGCAATGGCATCAGTAGGAATCGGTGAAAACAGGCTTGTTCGCCATGTCCTGCTTTCACATGCAGAACACTCAGAGTTATCAAGATGGAAATGGAACGCAAATAAAAAGCGAAGATCAACCAGACAGTGAGACAACCCAGACATCATCAAGGGGAACGGACCAATCTTGAAATCAATTTGGCCTATATCGAAATCATGCTCCTGAAATGAGTAGTAAACTAAAAAGAAAGGGGAAAGGATCATGAGAAAGACCGAAGATGGAGCTTAGCATAAGGATGACACTGTCAGAAACAAATACCTGGTCCGTGAACACGCTGAGACCACATGCACCACATGTTACTCACCATTTATCAATATCATAAGCGTTTAGTGTTAAATAACAACGCAAACCCCAATGACCACTGCTTCTCTCGTTATGCTATACTTAGCAATAGAAAGGCTGAATATACAAAGTCGGCAGGAAGTGGACCTACATGGAAGAGAAAAGAAAAAAAGATATATCACCCAACAGAGTCTAGATGTGCAGAATATTTTTCAACCATTCTGATTTGATAGAAAATGACAAGATCGTCATTGTTCATGGTTCGCTGAAATTTTCCTCAACGTCTCCAGCCAGCTAGTGGATAAATCTTTCTGACCCCAACCGCGGAGGCGTGAAACAATTACGTTGTTTAACTTTGCTGTGCATTTCCTCATTCCATGCTCCCACGTCACATGTTGACCTCCACGTGGCTTTCGTGAGGGGGATGCGAAATAGGGCATGGTAGACGAGTATTCGTCATACAAAACGAAGTCTGCCAAGCTTCTTACAGTGACACAGCATCCTCTGAACCTGCATTTAACACTTGAATCTTAACCTGCACACTGCTCGCGGGTTACTCCATTCAATCACAGAGATGCTAAGCAAACATTGGAGTTCAAAAATATCCAAGCGACAAACACCTTCGACATGCAAATCACATACCTCTCAACCGTAAAACAAAACTGAGTGCACTGCGACACAATACAAACGACCGTTCAACGTCAGTAAAATATCAAGTGCTTCAATCTCGCTTGAGCTTTGGATATACGCGCATTCACTTCTACGAATGACTGGAATGAATTCGAGTATGGACAAAAGATAAGGAAAAAATTAGCAAGGTTAATAAAGCCATGGGACAAGACCAATAGTGTGATCGTTCGAGTCAAACACGCTATCCCTAACATTTAGTGCGCGTATGCCTGGGTCAATCAAACAAAAAGGAACCCGGAAAACTACCAAGTTCAGTGATTCGAATTTCACCTGGCTATTCATTGTCAGTGCAGTTACCGTATTAAGTCAAGTCTGGGCTGAGATTTCACAATTCCCCAAAGTACAACCTATCTAATAAAACAACAATGAAAAGACCGAATGTGATGAACGGCGACCCCTTATTAACATCTCTGTAGTTCCAAGTCCATCGCCTCACAGTTGCTTCGTTATGTTTTTTCTACGGATATTGTTCTATCTTCGGAGCTTGCCTAAGCAGTTCCAATTTTTGTGATCTGTTTTGCGCTTCTCGCATACAGGTAGCTAGGCACACCTATCAAGTTTCTGTTGACTGGTTTCGTTCTTTTTTCTTTCAATCTTCGTTTGTATCGCGAACTTCTAAACTGTAGAACATCCTCTCAGTTTTTGTATTCCCACCGGGCTCTCATCTTTTACATTTCAAAAATAATGGTTCTTATGTTCTCGCTGTTTCCAACCATTACTCTTTTGACCATGAAGTTGACCTCTTATACTGTATTTCGCATTACGTGTAGTAGGAAACAAGTTTCCGAGTATATTCGAGGAACCGGGCGTTAAAACAACAACAGTGCTATTTCGTTACGTGATCGCAGATAGTTAGACAAAAAAAGTATGCACATACGCACTGCAACATGCAGTGATCTCATTGTATGACTTAGTCAAATAACCCAACTATAAGAGCTTACAAGCCCCACAAATCTATGCCGACGTAACCAAAATTCGACAATTTGTTATGTACATCGTTTAAGCAAACCAGTCATTCGACAAAATAAGCGGATTGTGTCGTGCACTACATTGGCACGTGCCATTGTGTTTGGTACATGGTTAGCACCGAAATGAGGATTTCTCTGTTGATGAGGCAAATGAAAGAAGGTGGAAACGAACTATACATGACTATCATAGTGCAACAAGTAGCCGAGCTAGACATATAGGAATGAGTGAAAAAACAAGCGAACGACTTCCGATTGTTTGCGGCCGATTGACACACGCAGATGAACAGATCTTTTATGGCTTTCGGTTGGTAGAAGGTTTGAACGCAACTAATTTTTAATTTCGGGATCCTACAAGTGGCCATCCATTGATAAATAATATATCACCCGACCTGTTACACTACTGTGCTACTCGGTCCGCTGCCCCAACTCAGACTACTTTTTGCATGGAAACCGACATACATAAGTTTCTCAGATGGTTGTGTAAACCTACTATCTGTGAACTATTGTGCGCTGTTCGGTTATCATCGACCGCGCGTGCATTGAGACATTAGTAGTCACCCAGTTCGCATGGAATGGATTTAACTAGGAACTCAAATAGCTATGAATGAAGCACTAACCACTAGTGTCTACAACAAAACTCACTCCTCATCAAACATCATGCCGTCTGATATAGTGCACCAAACTGGAGAAATTCCAAGAAAAACGAAGGCAATTCGCATTACAAAACACGTGGGTTCGAACTGCCTTTGGGGAGCAGTGACTAAGAATAACTGATGATGAATCATACTAGGGATGAAACCATTGTTCTGAGCTGCGAAAAAGCAATTTAAGAAAATTCAACTTATGAGTGAAGCGATGTAGTTCGTAGAATCGAACTAATGGAACCGTGAATTCAGTAGTCAACCCCGTACACATTGTTCCTCGATTGTGATTTCATTCCATTGATCCAAAATACCTAATTACCTGCGCGGTTAGCTGCCTATCTGAATAATGTGATCAGTGATGACATCGGAAGAAAATAATCTGGGAATAAAAGCTGACGAGGAAATCAGACTAACGACCTTGGTGTGCATCATGCACATTTATTACAACCCAAAAAACTCATTAGCACTTAGGCTGCAAAAACCTGTGGTAGCTGGAGCATGCGAATATGCTGTGATCGATTCCACTTTCAGTCTCACTTGAGGCAATCATATGGCTCGTTCTCACTAGCTACAGAAAGAACAGTCAAGCTAGACCGAGGCGAAATCTCGCTTTCTATTCAAAGACAAAGACTATATGCCAATTTGTTTTGGACAACACTAATCGGTTGAGCAGTTCGTTGACTAATTCACCTCATTCCAGATGGTTAGCATTCTAGTGCGTTTTTCTCCACAGACCAAAAGACTGATGCAATCAACGCTATATCCCCACCGTAGTGTTGATCCTTGACCTGGAAAGTAAAATCGGCGATTCAATCTCCAATATCTTTACAAAAAGTTTCCTAACATGCCAAACCTGTTAAGACCGCAGCTGTTGAGCAACAGTAAATGAACCTATTACTAGGTAGGATGTTTCGCATACGGATGGATAAAGGCTCGTTACTAAAATCTGAAAATGAGACCAACAGTAGTGTATTCAGGTTGCCCGTTTGGATTGATAGGCTTGTAACTATTCAAGTTTATTCAATCAAAGTCCCTTTCATCAACGGATTGTAAGGCTAGGAAAACATCCCAATTTGGCCTCTGATCAAAAGCATACTGAAGCAGGACACCCAGAAAGCCCCAGAACCTATAGATCAAGCAATCAAGTATACCAGTAAATGAAATTCTAAGCCGGTGCGGGCGGCGAAACTATTCATCCTGAGAAAAAGACCAATGTTTCAAAGGTCTAACGAACAGATCGATAGGAGGCCAGTTTCCAGAAAAACAACAGATCTCGCTGAAAAGAAATGCGCATCACCGATAACATCAGGACGGCAACAACATAGACCAATAGTCGGAA
Organism: Fasciolopsis buskii; assembly: GCA_008360955.1. Classification (NCBI taxonomy): domain Eukaryota; kingdom Metazoa; phylum Platyhelminthes; class Trematoda; order Plagiorchiida; family Fasciolidae; genus Fasciolopsis; species Fasciolopsis buskii. The sequence continues at coordinate 357,752 of LUCM01001443.1, read as the reverse complement.
TATGATCTAAATGGACAAGCAGACTGCGGAATTCAGACCAAGAAGAAGTGGGTCAATGATTCAGGAAATCAGTGCTGCATGGGACGTTTCCCTAAAACAAAAAAATTACAGTTTGGTGAAAATGTGGAGTTGTGCAATAGAGATAATGAAAAATTAACAACCGAAGTCAAAATATGAAGCGCACCAATTCGTCTCTAACACCAATTGGGTTTGATGAAATTTGGATCACTCTTCGTAAAGGGTTATGCAAACCGGTCGTTGAGGGTAAAGCTGACGGACTACAGATATTGGAAATGAACCTTCGAATAAAAAGGCTTATATCCGGGACTAGGGGACCGATTAGTGTAAAACATTGTGGAGGCAGCATGGACGGCTGATGGTCGATGTGAAGGAACAATCTGGAAAGGTTGTGGCGTGGTGACTCCTATTTTGATGTCGATTTCCTCGCTCTCTTTCGTTGCATTGCTGTCTTCTTTGGCCATGGTTCTAATAGCACAGGATCTAGGCACAGTTTGGTACGAAAACACACAGTATCGATATTGGGACATTCATATCCCTCTAGTAAAAAGTTATCATTGAAGAGAAAAACGGGTATGGTTAAGCCCAAATTACTACATAATTGAGTATACTGAAGAACACACAGGAATTGAGCGACATATTTACAAAGCGAGCTAAGAGTTATAAATGCGCCAGTGACTCTCTCTTTCTCCTGAGAGAAGCGATGACTAGTTGCCGAAATATTAAGCAGTTAATATCGTGACGGCGAGGGAGTAAAACGGAAAACAGTGATTTCCGTCGTGTAAGAAGCTACGCCTTTTCTTTTTAGACTACCTTGGAGACTCATGAAAATCGTTTGAAGACACAATGCCGCTTAACTTTCTCTCATCACTAGACTTTCCAACGTGATTGAGCTAACTTTAATGGGACAAAACCAAAAGACAATAAAACTTTCCTAAAATGAATCACAGCACGACATTAGAAGATTTATTAATGGGAAGACCAAGAATTGAAATTACATTTTCCAACAATTTCTGACTGAGCCGTTCATCCAAACCAAGACGGTTAGTTCCGGACGGACTAGGTGCATCCTGATCCTCTGTGCCTATCGGCCACAAATTGGATGTGCGTTCTGGCGGTTGCGAAGCGTCATATACCTCGTCAAACACATCACACACTCGAAACGGTGGACCCCGTTCCAGAATGAACTGTTGGAAACGCATACTGGATAAAAGTCGTTCGAAAAACTCGTTATGCGCGGAGATCGTTCGCAGCATGATAAAAAGCGACTGCGAAAACAAACGGAAGAATACGAAAAATCCAGTGAGGACGATCATTTGGAATGAGCGAAAATGTGTTTGTGGATAGATAAATAAACAAATACGTGACATGAAAATGGATCCATGAGAAGACAACTCGCAATTGTATGAAAACCACCTAGCTCTTTCACTTGTTAGTTAGTTTCGTACTGAAATGCAAATGAAACACTATCCCCTAGGGCATGAATGACTTGACATGAGGCCAAAAACATGGATGGCAGATTAAAAAATAAAAATCGAAATTATATTGAACAAACAACAAGACTTAAACGAAGACTGATGTAACTTTTGACAGGTGGGATAGTAATCTAAATGCGCAGTGTCAGTCTATATGGACATGGCAGAATCTAGATTACACTGGTATTTTGGTAGTTCACAGACATCCAGCAAACGGCGCTGAGAAAACTCGGATCGTTAGTCAAAGAGGGTGGCGTGGTCTTTTCACTTTGAAGGTGAAGGTCTTGATGATGTGGATAAAGCACAGATCATAATTACATGCATAAATTTCAACGATAAGCAATTGGCGTCCGAATCCGTTACGTTCTAAATCGGAGACACGTTATTTCCGGCCTTTTTGATTGTACGAAAGGCCTGTGTGACTACGCGTTCACTCACATTACTGCACCCATGTTCGAGTACGGTATTCCGTAAAAATAATTTACATATATAATACTTATGAAAGTGTGGCTAGGGTAGGTACGGCCATTCACTGAGTTATCCAAAACAGTTCCGCCCAACAACTTGGGTTTCGCCATTCATTTAACGAATACAGATGAATTTGACAAGTATGTATACACATAAATCCATAGAGAGTGATACTGACGAGAATGATAATGCATTTGGATTTGGGAGGTTCGAAAACAATGAGAGCAATGAACAAATGAACTGTGTTGAAACAGTTCACTTCCGCGGGGCTTGCAGGTCAAAGTTGCCGATTCAATAGCTGAACATCAAGACTCGAATGTCTAGAAAGCATATAATAACTCAATTATCGGATATGCATCTCAGAATCACGGTATCGGTAGCAATGGGGTCTCGAGGTAAAATATGTAGCGATTTCACAAAAATCCGAAAAGGTTACTCAACAGACTTTAGTTTTTGATGTTTGGAAGAAATCGACTAGGGGGCACAAGATGGCATGCGACTGAACATCAATGTCTATCATATCAAATTCATGGTTTTTAATCATAAAAAATAAGGTTTTTCGGCCTCACTGTCATGAACGAAGAAGCCCTACTTGCCTACAAGCCACCATGCACCTCAGAGAAAAAGCAGGCCAAGGAATGTAAGCGTGACGCTATATCACTAAATTCTGTTTGACTGTTATCATTTCCACTAAGATCAAGATGCACCTTAACAAAAGGGAACTTGCTCATCCAGAAATAACTGTTCAAGTGTACCGGATTATATTTTCTCTAGTGAGTCCCTCAGAAACCTAAACTCAATAAAATGGATTACTCGAATCTATAAAGGCGACGGGTGTTCGTTTCATCTCAAATCAGGGAATCAGCAAGCAAATCGTTCTATTATAGCACATCAGCTGAACACAGCAACAAAAACATACGGATCCTATTCGGAATACCTGTTAATCATTGGAATCCTTTTTATTTCGACCTTTGTGTAAACAACACTAAACGAAGAGTGGAGAAAGATCGGTGAGACGGCAACATGCTGTTGTATTCGCATGTTTTTTGCTAGTGCATTATCGGAATTCACTAGAAAAACATTTGAACAAAAACGATTTAATCGAGCAGCACGAATGACATGGAGGGAACGAAATGAATCGGACATAGATAGTTTTATGACACCAACAACCAATGAACTGAGGAACGGAGAACAAAGTACATTGATTTTGTCACCTCATCGTCCGCTTAAGTAACCCAGAACTGTACAGATCAAGAGGAATTTCAGAGACGTTTATGCGTGAGGAAATGCATCGAAAAAATAGCGCATTCGTGGTTAGCAAGAAGATAGCGTGGCAATGAATGCATGTGCTTAGTCCAAACTGAACTATGAGCAAAATTAATGCTAAATTTGGATTTTAAATTCGACTTCGTCTCGAGGTCTGCACTCCACAAATTTTGTTTTTAAGTCCCGATTTATCTTTTTTGTGTCATCGGAAAATCGATTTTCAAGTGCATTTTCACAAGTACGTCATCTAACAGCTAGGTAAACCATGCCTACTGCATAAAAAAACCGTATTCATGCCCATGTTTCATGTTGCCACCACAAATTACCTTTAGTGCCTTCTGCCGATTACCGGTCATCAGTATTATTACGCAAAAATGTCTGCTGACGAAATGTGGAAAATGCAACTTGTTTTTGGGAGGGTACACTGGACAGATTTAAGGTAGCTAAGGGACCTTGAGGAAGGGATGTGCGGCATTTAAGACAGAATTGATTATGAAAATGAGAAAGACGAACATTTCACAGTGCGTTCACATATTCATGTGCGCACCCGTGCATGCATTTTCTGTAGACGGCAGAAGACGAAGGCGAGTTTTGTATTATTCCTTCCGAAATGCAACGGTGATCTTTCGCTGTTCATGCAGAAATGTAAGGAGTGAGGATATAAACAATGGAATGCCAATCGTCAGTGGAAAAGCACATTTGTGTACCTAATTCACAACCCTGGATGACAACTGGAGAACATACGTACAGACACGTACACGCAAGCAGGGGCGCGAACGCACAGAAGAGCACAAAATTAAGTGGACTAATCAGTCAGCTGCTGAATGCGGTCTTCAAAGCCGCTTTCATGCCAAAGGGTGCTTACACGGGTCGAAGGAAATCAGTGACTGAACGACCGAGTTCGGTGTTGAGGTGTGTGGGAAGGGCGGTTGGATGTAGGAATAAAGCGACAGTAATTCGGCAATAAAACAGGGTGGTATTCAATACAATACCAGTGCTTACTATTTTTATCGGAATGAGTGGGGTGGCAATGAATCGATCACAGACAGGAAGAATAACAAAAAACCACGGAGGAGTACTGATGCCAAAATCTGTGAACTCGTGCAGTACATGTACAAGTATGAGATGCGTATCAACAATACGGCGAAGAAATACTTATGAGCCAATAGCTACACGTTGGAAACAAAACAACCAGAACACGGGGCTCATATAATCGCCCTACAAAGTGTTGTCATTCAGAAATCTGCACAAAGATCTAATTAGATTGTACCATCGAATTACTGACCCGGTTTGCATCAACATAGCCCTGTATATGTAGTCACTGAAAATATCCGATGAACGTAGGGCGCAAATTTCTGTGAATAACAGCGTAGAAGATACAGTTAATCTGAAACAAAGCTGTGTTAGTGAGCATTTGACAAATACAATGACCATATTCGTCTGACTGTTTCCGCAACAGTGGATGAAATACCGTATGTCAAATAGTGGGATTTTAAACATTCACCCAGGCCATCAATCAGTTTTATTGGAGGGAGTCTTAGATAAAAAACACGCCAACTCTCTCCCATTCTAAACATTATTTAATGTACGGTAGAAGTGGGCAATAGACGACGACATCCTTAATGTAGCAGAACCAAAGGTACTTAGGATCGTATAAAAGAAACGTTACACCACATTATCTGATATTTGAAGTATTTCAAATATGAAAAAAGAGTGGTCGGAAATGTTCGTAACGAGCGGACGTTCCGATTCCCTTGGGTAGCCTCGGAAAAACCTCAAACACTTCTTGTTTGTCGAAAAACTCGATCACCGCTGGTCAGCAGTTTAGATCATCAGAATGTAGCAACTGTCCGAATCGTTCCACGAAAACCCATGGGCAAAAATTAGGACGGCTTTTAGTGGCACCATTGTTCACCTCATGAGCATCCCATGGCGAAAGTTTCATATCCCAACACATCGATTTTCGTCATTTGGGTACTTGCATCCAATCCGAAAATTTCAGTTTTCTCATCTGATGACGAGATTCATTCTAGATTAGAAGACGGCATTCCAATCAGATTCCATCCAATGAGTCCACAATGTCGCGAGAAGTGTGAACTTATCCGTGATAACGGCTTCCAACACCTAGCTTACGGTCTCATTATTTCTCCTTAAAATGACATCCCATGGAGACTGCGCTCTCACAACCCGGTGCAGATGCTGGACTTCCTTTGTGGGAATGTGTGCGTCACATCTTGGGCGACATTTATCATAGGGTTATGAAATCAGTTGCGTACGAAAAAACAGCTTGTTTATAATCTGTCGTGATTCATCAGGACGTCCCGACAATAATATAATAAAAGCTACATTTGAACAGATATGACCTTGATCCTACGAAACTTGTGGAATAGCTGTATGATTTCGCCGGAATGTACATTCCGGTCAGAGTTTTCAAGCCACTGCTTATTGAATATGATGTCCTACTAATCGAATATATTCCAGAGTAAGCTGAGCCGGACTGTTTTAGGAAACGCAGAAAATCGTTACCGAGTCTTTGATATGGAATTGCCATTTGAAGCACCTCTCAATTGTACCCAAATTAAACCGGCACTAATCAACCGCATCGCCACACTAAGCTGAATCGAAACGTAAGCCTCTTGATGTGTTCGCTTTGGGTGTTTAAATGCACGGTAGACTATACACAAAAACTGACGCTAATTGAGCCCTAAGTTGTTGGTTTATTCGTGCGCACAAACGCACGGTTTTAAAAATCGGAAACTGGTATTTGACTTTACATATTCACCCAAGACAATGCTACCTCTCGTTTTTACTTTCTGCATCAAGTTTGTAGAACGGATTGGAGTTGAGACGCTTATTGTGCGTAAAGCATTCAGTTCCGCTGCAAAGCGCATACACTTTCCATCGATAAACTTTCACTCAGCTAATCCCATTAAGTCAGGATACCCGAACGAACTTTCAATGGAGAATAGCACTCATGGGACTGTTTAGTTGAGATTACATGTCCCAGCATATGCGATGTAAACGTGAAAACATCAAGAGAACAATCTGATTTGAATCTTCCAAAATTGTTACCAGTACGTTAAAATGAGCGTCTTAAGAGAAAATGCTTGGAGATCATCACAACACAATGACCGTTAGCCATTCAACTCAAAGCAAAGTACTCAGACCGTAGGCTTAGGAATCAAAAGCCCGTGTCGCAGTTAAATTTCAATTATTTGCTACACTGGCCTCAGTGGAATAGACCTCGTTAAAATCTCTTACTCCAGGTTAGGATGAGTTATATTACTAGGTGGCCAAAACGGGAGTTTCGGATCAAGGCCAGGTACCTGAATAGAGGAAACCGATGAAACTCAGAAACATATGCCGCGAGATACATGACTTATGGTTTATCGACTCATAGAAACATGGTGGTTGTAGTGGGAATATTAAGTTCCAAATCTGCCCAGCGTCCTTTGCTGTGGCCCCGATGGCACACGATCTGAACACAGACTTGTGCAAAATATACATATTACCAGGCCGAATGGTGCACGTCCTTCCACTTTATGTTTGCTAGGCTTAGTTTACTTGACAGTCAAAAAACTGTCTAATATTCTGATTCTTCTCTTACTAAATTGAACTATTAGCGAAACATTTGCTCCAAAATTCCACAACAAACCTTTTCATTAATTTTCAATGCAACACATGAGATTTTCAAAGGAAGGGCAGCACATCACGAGGCACGTGGACTATCCACCAACGCTACCACTACACTCTTCAAACACCGCGTATACCAGTCGCGAAAGAGTTGATCGGTGTGTAGGCAATGATCCGAAGTCACTTTAAAACTTCATCATGTAGTCAACAGTTTTAAAATATTGGTGTATTTCGTGGCTCATTTTAATGGTTTGGACTGGGATCTAAACGCTAGAATCAGCGGCCACAAGATCACGAAAATTTGTCACGCACGGTTGACGTTCAGGAAACCGCCGAATCACCCTAAGTTGCCTAGTAACTAAGTCATTCGGCGGGTACTCGATCATCTTGAGCTTGGTCACTAGTCGGAACACAGTTGATGGAAACAATTTCCAACAAACTAAATTAAACCGCTATGTGATTCCACAGCCTGCAGTCGGAGACTGCTGCTCCATGGCAAATCAATCGAATTCGTTGCCATCAGTTAGATTTCTGTACTCTACATTCACTAAGCTTCACAGTGTTGTGCTGAAGCGCATCCAACGGGCAACGAACGGAAGCAAAACACGAAAAATCTCGCAAACAAAAAGATGCAACGGGTAGGAAACAAAAGCTACTGTAACACCGATAAGCTTTACCAAGCAGATACGCACATGCTAAGACATTTGGGCTAGACATTCAGATGAGCAGTGATTTCGAAAACCACTAACACTGTAGTGACCAAACTAACAACAACAGGGAGTAAAGCTAACCTGATTAAAATGAATAACCGGCTGTGGGTGAATCCGTGTAATGCTCAGACATGAGCGATAGCCCGAGAACAAAGATGCGAATAACCGAACGAACACAGCCCGGAGCTGTTTATCCTGTACGACCAAATCCGGAACGAAATCGTTTGGTTTCGGTGGATAAACGTGGTCTGCAGTCAGCAGTTCCGGACTGAGAATCTGGTGGCATTTTGCACCGTTCATAGTTTAAAAAAGCAAAAGATTATTGATAAATGTCACAGGAGACAGTGAAAAAACGGATTATCTGTGAATCCTATAGCATGACTCTGACTGTTTATACATGCATGAATTCACCAGTATGGTGGATACAAATAAATCTGAATATTGTATGATGTGTACTGTTTAGAAAGTAAAGAAAAGAAACCAATCAAGTAGAAATTGACCGGGGGTAACCAGTGGACCAGATGCGGAAAGAGAGGAAAACGGGACAATGCAACCTGACACTGCATCAGGAACTGTTTCGATAGCACACGGATTGCGATCTGTCTTATGACGCGGTGAATCACGATGATTAAAAATAATCGAAAGTTCTGAGGTTAATGAAGAAAAAAGAAGAGAAAAAACTAAGACTTTGGAGGAACGGAAAATGACTCCGTGTGATTTTCATGGCAGATTACAAACACCTTGATCAGATAAAGAAGCACACACGTAAGTGAGAGGTCTCCTAAGTGGATGAAAACTGTTGTCACTAATTGAAGCAGAACAGCAGAGTAACGACGAAGAAATGGTAAATGCATCAGTAGGAGAAACTTCAATTTGTATGACGAAGCCAATGAAGTGAAAAAAATAATTGAATATGGCATATGCGTACCAGGGCAGGAGGAAGACCAACGAAGACAAACGGCTACCGAGGAATATTTTCTTATACAATCAAAACCGATAGTCGCAACGCTACTTGAGTAAAGACCAACGATGCCAAATGGCCATCGATGAATCGTCTGATTTAGCGAAGCGCAAGTTAATTTTGTACCGTGACAAGTTTCAGAATCACAGTCACCGGTGCGCCATGGCACCTTCTGAGGGTCGTTTGGCCGTTCAGTTCACGATCACCACCGCAACCACGCGGCCAGCATCTGTGAAAAACGGGATTCGCGTCCCGATTCGAACGCGAAGGATATGCACTGCTGATCGTTTCTAACGAGGACCAAACAGTTACACAGTGCTCCTGATGATTCCTTAACGGCGAGTCGAGCGTTGCTATCACATAATGAATAATTCTGCCAGAAAGGTGAAACATACAACTCGTACTTGTCACATAAGTACTGCAAAAGAATATTTTAAAGTCACTAGAAACACTGCATTAAAAGGGTGAATATAAAACCGCAATCCTGAAACGAAATGGCAGGCAGTCGCGAGAGCTAATTTACGTGAGATGATAGACGGGTTTTTTTACGAAGTCCAGCCGGCAAGCGGTCAAGCCTTTGCTTCCAAAGAGAACCTGTCCGGAAGCAACTGAAGGGAAGCTCATCATCGACTTGGATCAAATATTCATCCAATTAGCTTTCTAAATGAATCGCAAGCTGGAATCAAACTCTAAAGTGCAGGACCAGAAGACTACTCCGTCAGGCCTCTATCCACTGATCTACCAGGCACGACAGAATCTTCGGCTTGATAAAAGTCATCTTGTAATGCTCGTTGGATCGTGGATGCACACAAGTAGTCGAATCACGTCAAGGTGCAATTTCATTGTGGTAATCAGGTACGATAACCAACCGGGCGCCAACGAACGGCCGTGTGCTTGTCGAGTCGCACGAATTTGGTCGAAACGCCAAATGATCAGTCGATTGGAAATCAAATTAGCATTTTCGTAAGACTCACAAAACAACCATATGTTACAAGAGGTCACCTCGACTATCTCAAAAGAAGAAAATGAATGAAACATTTCTTGAAAGGATTGTGAAAGATTCCAAGCAATTTATTTCATTTATGAATGCCAGTGGACCAACGGCAAAGAACTCCAAAGTTCTAATTCACTAGGATATAGTGTGGCCAATATGTTGGTTTCCGTCCACAGTTGTGAACTCCGATTAAAAGACGAAACAATATCTGAAATTTCTATTCTGATAAATTCCATCTATACTTCCCAAAACAACGTTTTCAGCTGTGCACGTACACGAATCCTATCTGAAGCACACGAAAACAAATGATGACTGAAGAGAACTTCGATATGATCCGCACAAATTTCGACGCAGAACGACCAAAGTTCTCCCTACGAAATAACACTCCCACATGTCTATGCAAATGTCTTGTTTTCACATCCCAGTTAACTTGTCCGGTAAATCGTAAATAAAAAAGAATGGGAACCATGCGGATCAGCGCGGGTTCATTTGGTTCAAAGATCACACGAGTTGGTGTGTGCGTATGTCCTCATAACACGAAATGCAGGAATGTGACCTGGACGATCGAGTCACAAAAATGGCCTGAATAAGAACAAAACTAAAAAAGCAAATCCAAACATCAACAGTTTAGAAAGATCACATTCAAAAAATGGAACGACTTCAATTGATTGGTACTCCTTAGAACTGACGACAACGATAACGATGAAAAACGGAAGCTCCGTGCGGAACGTGCAGCATAATCATTAATTCCGAGCCCAATTCACACTAGATGAGTTACAATTCATATGGGAATGAAAACGGTTCTTCGTCGTTAAACTGAAGGCAAAAACTCTGCAAGATTTTTACACCAAGTTTGACTGTAATCTAACTTTTGAAAGAAATTGCGACGTTACAGACTGAAATACAGCGATTGTGTATTCGCCTTCGAAATCGAGTGGCCACCGCGCTCAATATTCAGACAGCAAACAGTCCATCACTCACCAAGACAACATCGTCAATGTGTTGGTAATGGTCCCTCAAGTCCGCCAGCACTTCCAATAGACCTAATCTCGGACTTGGCCTTGACCTTTGAGCACAACCAATATTCAAATCTGACGAAGCGTGAACCGAGCTCGAAATTAACGATAACGTTGCAGAATAAACTGACCGTTGCCAAGATAGTGGGCGAGTGAGATACAACCTGGCGCTGTTTAGAATTGGCACTATGGTGTGCACCGTGAGCAGCACAAAACGAAACTAACAAGTTTACAATCGAAAAAGATCATGTTTGGAAAGATGTGCAATTCGATTACAGGTGGAAATCTGGAACATAAAAACCAAGAAAACTGAATATAAGTCGCACGAATGACCAAGGTGGAAGAATTCGAAAAGGATTTGAAGCAAGAAAGTGGGTTTGATTTTAATGAAATTGTTTTTCGAAATGATAACGTTGGGCTGGTCAACAAAGTCGAAGATCCTAAGTATAAACAGCAAGCAGTCTGTTGTCTAAGGCTCACCTGAAATAGACTTTCAACCACTTCGTTGAAATACGGTTCGGGAAGTTGTGGAACGGGAAGGTTCTCGGGACAGGCAACACTGCCTCCGTCTAAATCGACGACAAAAACATCGAGCTGCGTAGCAGACAAAAACAAAGCGGAAACGAGATCGAGAATTGGCAGATAAAATGAAAGGTAAATGGATAGCCCGAGTTCTGTAAAAAGGGACATACGAGCGGTGATTCGTGCTACTGTCGAAATAGCAATAAAAACAAAAATATCTAACTCATGAAGTGCAGAGAGAATGATGGAAAATTACACTCGAGATGCAACTGCTCGTAGGATTCTGGTAAGCAGCATTTCGAAATTCACATGACATTTGTGTTCAACGCTATAAATATGCAGTCTGTAGACAATTTGATCAATGACAGTAAATCATGTACATATTCAAGGTTCCCCACAGAATTTCATACTGTCCGTGACGGGAATTTGTATGGTAGCGCCAGTGTTGAATGCAACTCATTCTGAACAGCGGAGTTCGTGATATCATTTGTTCTCGTACGATGGTGCCTACGATTATAAGAGAGGTCATTATCTAAACAAAAGTGACTGTGTGGGCAAAGAAGTTCTGAATTTGACGGATCCACATCAAGGAAAATTTACCATTAGTGACAACTATCTTATAATGAACGATCCTTATGACGACAAACTAACACTTACCAAATCTGGAAGTAAATGCCGATAGTCCGAATGGATTCCATAGAGGAAAGGGGTGGGAGCATTCAAATATTCGATCAAACATTTGGGCAATATTGGCACAAATGTGTGACTAGAATGGGTAGAGGAAATGAGAGTCATAGAAAGGGTAAAGGAAGTCGAAGCTATGATAGAAATCAAATGATTTGACAAATGGTGAGATGACGATTGTGACAAAGGATTTTGGGAAACTACTGAGAAATGTATTTACCTTTTCCAGTCACAAAAATACGGAAAGGATCTGCCAGCAGCCATAAATTCCCCACCAATGACCTACTTATACAAGTATGTCGATTTCGGTGAGCTACATCAAACTTGGTTAGGTTATCATATATCTGACAAGGACAATGAAATTTAATGCGAAAATACCGGACACCTGAAATATAAGTTACATTCTACCAAGAGTTTAGGATTTAGAAAAAAGAAATCTTTTGTTATTAGAACTATCGCAACAAATGCAAATAATCCAATTTTTGTTAGCTCTTTGTCCCTTTAAAGATGCATTATCAATAAATATATTTTGTGGATCGTTTGATGCGGACTCTCAGCATCAACCAGATTTCTTTGGAATTACTTTATGGGGTCCTCGTCCTTCAAAGGACTTCGACAACAGCAACCAAGGACATGATAGACGGATCTAACGAAACAAGTATCTTTTACAAGGTGAAGATTAAGCAGCACAAGATCACAAAAGAGATCTAATCTAAATTCGATGAACGAACTTTCGATCATGAAATGGGCCATTTCTAGTTCACTTTCTGATGATGCTCAAGGATATCGACGGAAAGCATAAAATTACCTCCAGTCACCAGCAAATTCACATTTGATATGGACTTGTTTGCGAAAAGTTAGATGCACGAGATTTGGGTTACCAACACAGGGTAGTGTGAACATGCAAAATGAAGAATTATTGGAATGCAGAAAATAAATCTTAATTACAGGTAAGGTATTGAGGATTTATACGTTAACTTAAAAATATCAACTAGGATCACTTGCTTGAGGAACCTGAGCCGGGAAAGGTTACTCAAGATAGCCGACACGTCGGCCGATTACACGCCCTACCGACAACGTTGTGGTACTGACAAACAAGATATATCCTAGGTTATAGTCGCGCAGACCAATTTCAGGCAGTTGATCAACAATTCATCCTTTGTATCCATTAACACAACCTTTTGAACCGGTTAAAGGCACTCATCTAGCATATGGGAAATACTTACATTTCACAAGGTATATGACCAACCACTAGTGACAGAAAAATTTCCACCAAAGAGAAGATACTCAATTCATGATGCACGTGAGCGTTGGACTCAGGGTCACTTGGCCGAGCTTGATCAGACCAACATATCGTCACCGTGACAAAATGACAAAGAGCTAACCGCGGTAGGGGACAGCAGCCAGAATACAACCGCCTTCGAGCTCGCATTTTCTCAAGCTTCGTCAGCCTCTGAATCTCGGTTCATTCAATGTGCGTACATCAACGCAGGCTGGTCAGTGGACTCATATTCGATTGATGTCTGCTGCGTGAGTGAAACACGAATTCAGGATTTGAGTAGAGTAATTCAGCTAACTGCGCCAAACGTCTCGTCACGATATTTTCTTCGCACTTCAGGAGACGAAGCTGCTCAAGCTGTGGGTCAACGTGGTGTAGGAATAGTCTTGAGTGGGAAGGCTGAAGCAGCTCTTTTAGACTGGATCCCAGTCAACAGTCGCTTGTGTGCCATGAGACTGTAGGGATCAGTCGGCGTCCGAAAGGATGGTAGTGTTAAGCGTAGTTTATTTGTTATTTCGGCATACGCTCCCAAAGACTGCAGCACTGACATGGAGAAAGACGAGTTTTACGATAACCTCGTCATTCTTGTTCGGGATAGCAAAGGCTCTGACATTGTAGTGGTAGCAGGTGACTTTAATGCACAAGTTGGAAAACTTAGTGCATCGGAGTCCTGTTTAGGTGGGCGAAGCGCCTTGCTTGCACAGCGAACAGACAACGGCGAAAGACTTCTCCAATTCTGTGCAGATAATCATTTATTCCTATCTAGTACGAATTTCCGACACAGTTCGCGTCGCACAGCGACATGGCGCTCTAACTCGACAGGTACTTTGAGTCAGATTGACCATAGCGCAGTTAGCTACCGTTGGCGCGGTTCTGTCCAGAACTGTAGATCGTACGTCGAATCGGACCATGCGTTAGTTTAAATGCGATTTTTGCTGCAGCTGAATGGCCATCGATGCAGGCCACAAACCCGATTGGCTGTCGAACGCTTGTCTGATTCGGCTGTTCGCAACAGCTACGAACAGAAACTATCTGAGGAACTAAGAACTTCGACGGGCAGCAGTGTAGACGAGCAGTGGGATCAAATTAAGCAGACTATGCATTTGGCAACAGATTTCGCCTGCGGTCCTAGATCTAGCGTTCATCAAAAACACTGGATCTCGCAAGCGTCGCTAAGTCTAATGGAGCAAAAATGCCAGTTGCCTAACTGCAAGGAAATGAATAAGATGCGTCGGCAGTTGCAGCGTCAGTTGACCATAAGCCTTAGGAATGACCGCGGGTCAAGGAAGCCGAAGAGATGGAAGTGGCGTCCACTTTAGATAACAGTAAAAGACTGTTTAAGCTTATGCCAACCAAGTTTGTGAACCTGTTGCGAGCATTGTACTCGCATACCTATGGTCGCGTTAGAGTATACGGCGAACTGTCAAGTTCATTCGAAACGACTAGCGGCGTTCGACAAGAGTGTCCCATCTCTCCATTCCCTTTCAACTTCGTCATGGACGAGGTGATGAAAGATGCTTTAGGATGTCTCCGGGATGTAGGAGTCGAACTGGGAAATGGAGGGAAGCTATGCGACCTAGATTACGCAGACGATGTCGTGGGCCTGTTCGAGTCTGCGGACGATGCACAACGGGCACTAGACAGACTCTCGAGGTCTGTAGCTGGGGTTGGCATGTGGTTTGCATCTTCAAAGTGCAAAGTACTGTTACAGAAATGGACGACAGTAGCGTCGAACTTGATACTGGATAGAGAAGAACTAACAATTGTGAATCATTTCAGTTATCTTGATGGTTGCATGTCGAACGATGGTAGCTCGGGAGTGGGGGTAAGTATGCGTGTATCGAAGGCTGGAGAAGCTTACGCTGGACTGAAGCACTTGTGGCGTCGGCCTGATATTTCAGTTGAAAGGCCGTGTGTACTGTGCGGCGCAGTGCGCTCAGTTCTGTTGTACGGTTGCGAGACATCGAATAATCGTGTGTGAGATGTTCGTCGGTTGGAGGTTTTCGACAACCGATGTTTACGTAGTATGGCTCGGATTGGATGGAGTGACCGGGTGAGTAATATTGAGGTCAGGAATCTGGCATTGGGTGCCACTTCTGAGAATAGCTTGTTTCAGCGTATGAAACTTAGTAGACTACGCTGGTTGGGTCACTTGTTGCGTGTGTCGAACACTCGTCTACCACGCCATGTTGCGTCCTATTTTGTGTTCCCCCCAAGAAATGGAAGAAGCCATGTGGAGGCCAACAGATGACGTGGCAACGTGGAATGAGAAGATGTACAGCGAACCTAGGTAGAGTAGGTGTCTCAAGTATTTTTGGTTGAGGTCCGAAAGACCCGTTAACTAGCTGGCTGGTGACACTAAAATATATGGACCACAAACACTGGCTATTGTGTTGTCATTTTCTGTCGAATCAGAGTGATTGAAAGAGTGCGTTTGTACAGTTAGACTGTGTTCCGTGTGCTGGATGCAGCTATACCTTATATTATTCCACTTGTTTAGGTCCATTCCGTGTTCTCCTTGGATATTGACTCATTTTCATAGAAACATGCAACTGTGAGGAAAAGGCAGCAGTCAGTGAGGCTTGCCTTGTTGTTTAACGCTGAACGCTGCTGCTGCTGATGAAAACTCGTTACGTTCGGAAAACTGTTGCCGCTCCTCCGTTAATAATTACCCAGGCAGCTCAGACTTGTTACCTACAGTCATTCAAGGCAATCCAGTCGCGGAATACATGTCAGACAGTCAATAATTGTCGCATTTAGAGACTTATGATACCGGCTACCATCGAAAGCAGACATGGATTAAAGAATGGTCATTCGCGCTATTCGGTTAAATGAATGCCATGGTAAGCTAGGGCCGACAATCTGCGCAGGATCTTCATAGGCCTGCAAGATAGGGTTATGCGATCTAAGTTTGAAGGCATTGCATTACCGTCGTCCGTGGTGATCTACTGAACATTGGAAAGCATTAGACCATTTATCCAAACTACACTGAAGTTTGCTGGACAACGTGTTCATGACATGACGGCAGGCAAAGCTGTTTTGGAAATTCAGCGTGCTTTTCTGATACCGAAGCAACCAATATGTACAGTTGATTCGAGATAAGTGCTTTTTCACACTCGGAAATCTTCACACAAAAAAGGGAAATTGCATTAAAGCGATGTTTTTTTCCTCGTGCCGAAGCCGAACCTGTGTGCGAACGCACCAAATCGAAAACCTGCAAAACTCTAAGAAAAAAGAAACCGCGGGACGTGCACGTACCAGTGCACACAAAAAAACAGATAACCGTGCAATTAAGAGTCTGGCAAATTCGAGATCAAAATGTACCTAATCACATACAAGGAGACCAAAAGCAGACTACCAGTAATGGGTCCCACCGCCATCCGTGGTCACAAGAAATCCCAACGAGAAAGATCTTGCTTTGACAAAAACAGTTTCTTACGGCATAGTACGCAAGAAAAACAAAAACCTGCTTATTCAAAGCCACAAACTTCCCAAAGTGCACGGGAATTATTGCAGTGTGGGAAGAAAATTGATTTGAAATTTGTTCATAACCTCGTCAGTGATGTTTCGTGGATCCGCGGAAGTTCATAATAAAATGCCTTAATAAAGATTTTTCGACGAATTTCCTGTGAATGATGTGACCTATGAAAAGTAAAATGAAAGGTTTGCATACTGACATACTGTTTCCTATACGCGTAGAATAAACCCCGATCACTCGTACCGTACTTCAGTCGCATCAAATCGATCCTTACCCTGGTCACGTCAGCTCCCTGCTAATTACCACCATTCGTGCCGAAAATTCATTGAGCTTGAAACAAAACGGCTATGTTCTGCCTTCAAAAAAAGAAACACCCTTCGAGTTCCAGAACGAGAAATTTAAAAGGGAAATAAGTGTGCTGATCATCAAAATGACTTATTGCGCAACGTCTACATTCGATTCTCCATTAGAAAAGCAAGAGCGTTGTTTTGCTATTTGATTTTTGTTATGAGCGTGGGTTCATCATTATGATCCGCAGACTTCCCAAGCTGTCCCATTCACAACTACTTAGGTGATTCAACTGTGCATATTTTATTCCATTACTGAATTGACTTTCAGGGTGAGTATTGCATTTTACGAGTGAAAATATGCCGAAGGCCGGTCACTTAGAGAACAAAAATCGCTTTCAGTGGCGTATCCCTCAGGGAGTTGTGATTTTTCATAAACACCTGTTTGAACTGAAATCAAATTTATATTCGTGTGAAGAATGCACGTATCTTTGTCTTAGCTGCTATCTTTGCACAAAAGCAAAGAAATGATGACCTGGAAATCTGTACTTTAGTGACAATACTGAGTCTGGGACCGACAGACCAGCCGCTCAGAGAAATGCTGATTTCATCTAATCTCAAAAGAAACGTCATTTTGGGAGAAGGACACTGCATAGCGGAAAGATACGAAATTACGGCAAAGAAACGATAAGATACAACTGAGCAACATCGAGAAAATCTGTAGATTTTCGTTCCAAACAGAACGAATACTTTAACCAAAGGGCGAGTCGACCAAAGCCACAAGCGAACCAATAGAAGATAAGTTGAAAGTATGATAGCACTAAATATGTTAAATCGGTTCAATGTTTATCGGTCTGTGTGTACGCCAAGCGAGGAGATTTAATCGATTACTCTAGTTTGTAAGCACTTTCTCAATGTGCACACAAAAACAGAAACAATGCATCACGGTTTGCGAGTTGTGTTGACAAAACTCACAATGATAAGTAGTAGACGTTGAAATACAAAATCACATTTATCACAAAATGGAGACTAAATTTAAGATAAGGTGTTTCATCTCCAACTGAACGTATGTGGCGGCGAAATTATTGGAACATTTATCTTAAATGAGATAAGAAGGCTACACAAACAACGGATTGAGCCTTTTGTTGAATAGGCGACACCATCGACGGTTAGACAACTGCCGGCTTCAAATGTGCACAATGGTGCCAAGAATCTGCTTTGCCTACGTTTGCGACCTCAAATCTAATTACAACTTGGTGCTCCCGCAGCGCGTTTACGTATCAGATAATCTAAATGCTGTGGTGGGATTCAATGCTGCTACCCGCACAATAAACGGATCAAGGACAGCAAAAACAAACATCTCCAGCACCACGGATCACTTATTCTGATATCATCTGTAGAGTAAATCGGCCTTGTCGAACAGAATTAAATGTCACGAGTCGAATTCTTCAAAGTAAATAGCGGCAAACACAAATGGAAATACATTTACGTCACAGGAAATGACAATTGATTACGAAATGGATCACCGTGCAGCAGAGGTGTTCTAATGTGACATCTTAATCAAAATTTTTCAGTAGTTCATATGACCGAATCGCGAATTCGAAAAGATTGAGTTGAATACCTAGGAATGACCCACGGCAGTCTACTGAAAATTAACATTTATCACTGGCAGTTACAAATCGATGCGCACGCGACTGACTCCCATGAAGATCCAGAATATCGAAACAACCATCATTCATAACAGAATCTAAGGTAGAACGATCGGAAGAAAATGAACGTTCACACGACCAATGGCAGGGAGCGCACCACTGAAAAGCAAAATAGTTAGCCACTGTAGGCGAATTGCAAAATTCGCCCACGATAAACGGAAAAAGGACAAATTGTATTGCTTTATATCATCATAATTGATTGCACTCTTTTTATAGAAACATGTAACCTTGGGGAAAACGTAGCGGTCAATGAGGGTTGCCTTGCTATTTAACGCCGAACGATGATGACGATAACTGCTTACAACCTAATTCCCTGGATAACACCGTTTGTTCGCTGTCCGAAGGCACCTTTAAATTCGAGACCACGACGAAACATAAGCTATCCGGTATCTTTTAGAGAAATGATTATGGAATTCGTGGTTAGCCAGTGATAATGCTGGCTCATGCTCATAAAGAATACCCGCAGGCAAGCGACAGGATTATCAAAATGCTTGAGTTTCGGCTTGGGGAGTGCTTTTATCGGAAATATCATAACAGTATACTTATGACAATCGTACACCGAATACCGCCTACCCAAATGAGACACTGTGTCCTAACAGGAAGGTAAGAACCGAACTCAGCGACCACCGGCTCTACTGGAGGTCCGATAAATGTTAGGACACTGCTCTGGAACAATCAAAGATGTATAAACGGGAATCCCGAGGTTAACGACCCTCGGCAGTATGTGAACATCACTTCTTGCTCTGGCCCGCTGACCAGAGGATTACGATGTGACCATCCAAGGCTACCTCTATTTGGGTTTGGGCAGTCGGTTAACATCGCGCCCGCAGACGAACCACGGGCAATGGCACAGCTAATGATATAGAGAATAAGACTGCAAGAGCTAATGCAGTGTGTGGTGAACACTATATACATTGTTCCTGCTCCACGCCTTATATATATATATACATACATATATATATATATATATATAGCACGAGATTACAGTGAAAAACATCGCCTTGGAGACAATTAAGTGGGTAATCAATTTTTCGCGTAACAATAGTTAACTGACTGTTGTTGTTTTTATTGACTGGAAAATGTTATAATAGTAACAGAATATGTTCACATGTAAAGCGTCACTAGCATCAGGCGAAAAATGAAACACGATTTCCCACACTTTGAAAGATGCATCAAACTTGCACACGAATGGCAATTACGCCTTCCGAAAATTGGGACACGCCAATTTGAATAACTCGTACTATTTAAACTGACGAGTATATTCGCTGATCTATATTCATCGCGTGTATTGCACCAAAAATGAAGAACGCATCCTAAACTATGAGCACAATGAAATTAGCCAGATTGATGAATACTGATGAATTCAAGCACGAACAAACAGTGGTAAATTATTGCATTGATCCACACACACACACACACACACACATCGTGGCAAGCAGACTGCACTAAGCCAATTACAAAAAAGACTGAATCAATGCCACGTCCAGACACAAGTGATATTAACAGACATGGACCAGTCGGTGGTCTGGGCAGTGTGATAAAACAGCCCCGTGGAAACTCAATGATGTAGCGCGAATCCTGCAGACGCCATATTGGTTTAGCCGTGCTATTGATAGGCTTAGTGCACTTCGACCGAAGCTGGGTTTTTTGTTTATGTACCTTCTAAAACGATCATGTATCCTCCTTCGAGGATCGCTGTCCCAGTTCATGCTCTATCTGTATACCGACGAGTAGCAATATATGTTTGCATAAAATGGATCAGAAAGGACAACAAGTAATATTGCTGATTTGAGCATAAGCATTACAATCAAAAAAACAAACAACTGCTACCAGAACATAACCGTTTGTTAAACATCGGTACCGATGGTTTACTTCGAAAAAGAAACCAGAAAAATCAAAATTTTCATTTGCGTCTTCAATAACAGCAAGTTGTTTCGCAATACTCCAACAACTGGTTATTTTAAACAACCTATTTTTGAAACGATCACTACAACGACGTGGCATGGTAAACGACAGGCTGTGCACCTCATCCTTCATATTGTGTAGGTTCTGTGTGCCTTTGAATAAACGTATTGGTCTTTGTTCAGGAGATTCCTTATCATATTCGTGCATCCCAGACTAGGAAATGGGCAACTCTAAGGTAATAGAGTGAATTAAGTATCTGCCACCCTCGAAAGGTTAATGAGTGGAATCGTAGATCCACCGACCACTTTTGTGGAAGAAGACAACTGGCTGTGGCATCGCTCGTTACCACCGTAGGGTGTTTCCTGGTTCGGTAACCGATTAGGATGAAACAGACAGAAAAATCGTGGATCCCGATGAAGTGGAGATGAGCTCTGTACATTGTTTCTTCTTCTTTCCTCTTTCTCGCATAGTTTTCATCCTTCGGCATGATTCCCATAGCAAATGGTCTGTTTTTAAATTCGTGCAACACATGCATATTATATATATATATATATATATATATATATATATATATATATATATATATATATATATATATATGTAACTTCAGTTCTCAGAGCCAAAGTCGCCCGTTTCCACCTCCCTCCCTGGGTACTGGGCCTCAGCGACCACAGGACAAGTCCCTTTCACGGTGCTCATGAACAGATCTCACGATAAAAAAACGTTCGAAGAAGCGTCGTCCTCGTGCATTTGACAGTAAGATGAACGACTGCGGATGGTATTTCACCACTCTCTCTAGAGTAAGCGTGCATGCAATAACCACGTAATAACCAGCCACAGCTTCAAATTAGGGTTTTGATATAAGTGGTGTGGCACACACATGAAAGACTAGCATTGAGTGAACCATAATAAACCTTTTGAAGGACCACCGTTTTGGTTTTCAAGATAAACTTACTCAATGATTATAATTAAAGCGAAATCATAATGTCAAAGAACCAACGAATTGTACCATTGGATGATTAGATGATTAGGCAGGAGGGCACCGTTTACGCAAACACGATAAACGATAACAGCCGCGAGACCGACCGCTTCCATGCGAGATAATTTTGCTTGGGGAAGGATAGAATATCGGATACATCAAAGATCAATAAATCCAGCAGAAAAATTTGCAGATGCTACGATGAGTGGGAAATTGCCGGCAATGGGCATCTTATTGGGATTTCTCTCGCGTTCGGTTCTGAGCTTCAACTTTATGACGTAGTAAAACGCAACTGGATTTTGAAGTACATATAAATGGCAACTGGTTGACTAAAGCATACACGCACACATATATACACGGCGGCAAATCGCTCAGGAAAATTGGATTTCCTTCCACGAAGACGAAAAAACAATAAAACAAAGCATACAAAAATGCGCATCCGTGTATACTCGTGATAACAAACAGGGGCACTGCAGATACGAGGTATCATTGAGCTGACAGCGGTAGAAGTGCTAAGTGGAGAGATACGAGTTCCCATCTAGTGAAAGAACATGTATCGAAGGGCCATCAGTTCGCAGCATGGCGGGCTGGAGATGGAAACAGATGATTCATTTGTCGAATTCTTAAGGAGGATTCCGTTCACTCGCTCGGCCTCCGCCTTACTAACTTGATAAGCCAGAGAGACAGAGAGTGTGCGAATGACAAGGTTGTTGATTTCATTGTAGGGATTACCTTCGTGCAACCAATGATTGACATGTCATAGCTATGCTCTCGCATAGCATTCCACGACGATAAACAAGTTGCAATGTTGACTGTAGCGCATAAGAGTGTGAGTTTGTGTGGTGGAGAATGAAGATACAAAAACAACAACTTTTTAAAGAGGCATAGCGGAGATAAATTCTGGGAGACGTAGGTAGAGGATCAAAAAAGATATGGTAGATACATTAGCGCTGGAAAGCGAAAACTGAGGAGGCCTCGCGGTGTCAGAATTCCACTTTCCCTGGTCCTAAGTGATGGGGAGTAGATATAAGGAATCAGTCGAATTATAAGATTCGAAAACATTTCCACTATCATAAAATAGGCAGAACGTACCCGTATTTGAGAGGGTAGAGAAGTGCGGTCAGGGCCTGACACGATTCCGTTAGACGATTGAGGCTCCGGGAACATAGCAGGACCTTCTGATCGCTTAGGATAGCTGAGAAAAGTAGAATCACATTGTGTATTCCTGAACAGGAAGAGAGAATGTCAAAAAACAGTGAACTAACAGGAGACGGAAAGAACGAGGGCTCAGAACTATAGCACTGGAAACGCACAAGTCGCAAAGTTAAACCAGAAAACATTGAGTAAAATAGCTTGCAATAGGAATTCCAGATCTGATGGATTTTAAAAACTAGACGCTCCCAACTCCAGGAGTGACTATCGAGACTAAGGATAAACAGAATCATAGCTGAAATTTCCAGTGCGCAAGCATAATTAACTTCTAAAAGTACTAATTCTGTTGAAAAAGTTCAAGAGTAGCAGTTCAATGATAAATAATCGTTTAGCTCCGACAAGAAAAAACCGGCGGGTTGTTCTTGATCGCCTTGAAATTTAAGCGTAAAAACCATAATTTCGCTTCTGGTTGAGTGAACGGCAAAAGGCAGACTGATACGATTCGATTTAAGCGATTAAGGAAAGAAACCAACGATATCCACATCATCGAAGACAAAATTGTTCCTTTCCTCTATTTGTCCTATCTTTTTTTCTTTCTCGATCGACAACCCACATGCTCAAACCTATATTGAGCGAACGGATTGAACAGTTAACTGGCAGAAGTCGAATAAAAAAGAATTTCCAACGGTACCATAGAACAATGATTCCGTCAGACGATACAAAGGTTTGTTTTTGCTAAAACTTCCCATATCTGTTTAGTCCGTGTAGCAGCGTTAGTGGGAACATTTTATGATCCTATGTTTACCCTATCCCACCTTTCGGGCAATACTACTTGAAGGTGTTGGTTCGCGCGTGTGCATGCAAAGTTGGGCTGCATTACAATAAAATAAGTTATTAAATCTCTGAAGAAAACAGCATTACATGCCTTGAGAGAAGAACTCTAATCCTTTTTGATGGGTTAGCCACTACCCTCAGTTTTATCCTAACATCAAGTCTACTAACAAGATTCTGCGGTAATTTTCTTTTTCACGCGCCATGACATAACGAAACTAGTACTTGAATTTTCAACGTAAAGCCAGGTCGACTTTAGCTCCAAAACATTAAACATAAACTTGAAAACAAGAGGATACAAGCTTTGACACGGTCGTGAATGAACCAGATCGTGAAGTAGGGTATACTTGCGGACAAGCAGAATAAGTGTGGAAGTCCTAGTCTACTCAACTGCCCAATTTTCACGGAACGCAACATGGAGGTACTTTCGGAGGAAGTAGCATTTGTTCATCAGGTACATTTATTCGGTATTCAGAGATTGTTTCTGTCATTACAATGGGAAATTCTCCCCTTCGGTTGTGGTGTTTTGCACTGCCGCCCATCAAAAAGGCCCTTTATTTTATTCCCGACCACATGGACAATTATAAAACAGAGGGATAAATCTTTCGAGTAACATCTTTCCGGAGATTCTTCCATCGTTTGACGATCCATGATTATCGTCCAGCAGATTCAGTTCAAAACAATTAGTACGATTTAATACTTAGTAATTGGTAAGATTTTACTACTTCAAGATATACTTCCAATTTTAGGGTCGCAAAAGTCTTGCACTTTGTCGGCTTATTATTAGCATGAAAACAAAACGAGTAGTTAACGTCGCGCTCTCGAACGACCTTGACACCAGGTGGGATTTCACCTAACTGAGAATTCAACGGTCCAACATCGATGATTACTTTTGAACCCAATTAACGCGAAATTCCTGAATTATTAAGTTATCTTTAGTCTTCTTTCATATGTATGATTTTGAATAGAATAATCGATCGTGCTATATATATATATATATACATATATATATATATGTATATGCATATGTATATACATGACGAGCAACAATAACCGCAGAACCGGTCGTGCGCTTCCGGGCCAATTTTGTTCACTGTTCCAGATACTACTTACAATATAGATATAAATGACAAAAAGGAAAACAATGTGTGATAAATCCGACCCAATTCGTGGTCCAAATTCAGGCGTTACTAACCGCTGTCTAAATCAAAGTAGGGGTTCGCCTAGGAAGACCCACCTTGGGCCTCGGTACAAGACAACTTACAAGAAAGAAGAACGAAAAACGGGTTTGCATACAATTGAAAGCCGGTGATTCTAGTATTACAATCCAAGCACTATTTGATTATCTCAAATTAAAGGCTCAACACTCATCGGAGGTTCCAGTAAAGTCCGTAACCGAGAAAATCACCTCGCCCAACGATAGAAGTAGACTTCACAGAAGACAAGGAGCTCAGAGCCTTATTCAAAAGACGGGACACTCGCCACTTTAGTAACGCCAATAGATTGTTGTGTTATTTCACAAGGACAACACTCAGCGTGCATAAAACTACCACATCCTCAACAGCGAAGGTGTTCATCAACGGATCATTATTTCGTCGTTTTAGTCGACAGCAAGGAAATAATCGTTACTCGTTATTTTTGAAATAAAGCCCCGGTCAATTACAGGCTACCCATTGAGGACGCGAGAGCAAGACATCCAAGCTCAAGCGCCATGATACCAACCAACTGTTTGCATTGTCGTCACCCAGATGCTATATAAGATTCTAAAAAATGACAATGAGATAAAGTACCATGGGTACCTGAGACTGATGAAATCGGGTAGCTCTAGGTAGTAAGAACCTAAAACTATTGGTATCGGTCGAAATGCATCCTAACAAATCTTATTTGTTACACCCTGTCTACTTTAATCAAGTAGCAATATATTATGTAGCCATTTTGTTACTATCAGTCATTGGTTGAGTAAAGCATTTTTCACATTCCGAACGTCCAGATAAAGAGTTGGTATGCGATAGTTATGGACATGATGACGAAATGTGTAGCTCTACACATGCGGTACAGATGAAAAGCGTCCGTGAGCTATGGTGAAAACATTCAGGTCTCTGGTACTCAATACGTGTATTACGACATACTGACACACTAGATCTAATAAAGTGGAAGATAGTTAAGCAAATTATAGGTAATTATTAAAATACTTTTAGGTGAATGAGCTAACAGATAAACTAGAAGAATTCCGACTAACAGAATTCATAAGTAATATGATGTAACGGTAGTTTACACAAACGTTTCAGACCCATGGAGGTTCGCATGGAAGAAATGTTGCAGGAGCACACATTCTTTCTTGTTTTGAGGCGATGGCTACAAGACTTAATCTAAGTAACTAATCTATCGCGCGTTACTATGGTGTTTATACACCACTGTCAAAAGTGGGACGACAATGACAGATGAGACGAACGCCATTTTCAACCTGTAGTGATCAATAAACCGCTCCAGTGTGACCATTTGATATGCAGACTGGTGTGCTAGCTTCACACAAGAGATAACATCATCGCGTGCAAAAATTACAACATAGTTAACCTCAATACAAATGAATACTCAGATAAACGCGAGTGGAAATAAATCAATAGTTATTTGCTAAAGCAACGTCCGATGTGTATCGAAATGAACTCCAACTCCAGAGGAAGCACTCACCTAGATGCTTGAATAACAGAGCAACGTAATTTCTTGTAACAGGGATTGTGGTACAATGGGCAGGCTGGATTGTTTGCCGGTCACCAGCACCCAGACTGAATGAGATACGCGGACCACCTGATAACGATAAAAGCAAACGATTTCGATACCTAGTCAAAACGTGCAAAATGCGTGTACTAAGGCTGAGAACAAACCTGGTTATATTGTCTAAGATGCAAACAAGAAAACTAAGTCATCCGGAAATTCTCCAACGATGCAGATGATAATGTCATAACCAACATGGGGATCTAGTGACATCGGATTTTAGACCGTCTCAATGGAATGCACCTAGCTAGGCACCATTTTCAGTGCAACTGTTCCACCAGATGAATCCAGTATGGCTTTTTATCCAAAGTGAAATTGAATGGAATACCCAAAGCTCCACACATGAATGCAACTGAAATATTTGCTATCAGATTCTCTCACAAACGGATAACATTTATTCTGCAATCTTCGGACATGTCAATAGGTGTACAAACAAACACTAGAACGATCTGGTCACTGGCTATTCTGAGGGACAAACCAAGGTGTAGATTTTTATGACGGAGAAAATATGGCTTAAGCGACTACAGAGTACCCGAAAAACGGAAAATAACCTAAGAAACTCGATATTCATCGCACTTTCAAGTGTTTAATAACACCGTTTTATTTCCAGATTTATTTAAGTTCTCAAAGAGACCGTTTTGACCGATAAATTGGATTCGGTGATTGACATCGAGTAAAATACACAAAGAATGGATAGGAAGGAGATACAGTACTGAGCATTTCACCCTACGGCACCCCTCATGATTTCGTCCGATTTGACTCTGGTAGATTTATTTAGGTGAGGAAACTAAAATCGATGTTTGCAATGAGATACAGAAGTACAATCATTGAGTCTAAAGAAAAGATTGAAGGAAAATGTGTAAATAGTGGTTGAACTAATCATGAACGTTCTGAATTTCATCGATGGCCGTAACTATCAACTGCAGCAGGGAATCCAAAGGCAGACAAACCGACTGTTTCCGAGAAATGCTCCCTCTCCTTCTATCTGCTTTGAATTACCACATTTTTCAGTCACCATGTCATGCGTTGGCATTACAGTCACCCAAACGGTTTGTGCACAACTCGGGACGCTCTCTATGGATCTCGAACAAAATCAGATTAGCAATCCATAACGATTAGAAGGGGCTGAGATGGCAAAATGCTTAAGCTTTATCACCCAACTAACCGTTCATGATAACCGAGACGAAACAGACAACGACCAAAGCTTTTGTCTATCGAAACTGTTTATCACAGTTAAGCATCAACGCTGCAGATATTGCAAAAGCAAAAACAGTCAACCAGTTTTCCGATTATTTTCATCATTGGAAAGTCCCGATTCAGGAAAGTGTAAGTCATCAGAAATACATGCCGTGAGCCTATTAGTCAGCAATGTCTTTAAAATACACTCAGCTAAGATAGCAGTAACAAAAGAGACATGAATAAGGATGGCATTACTTTCTTATCGACCATGAGAAGTCAATAACTATGGTGATCAGTGCAATCAATGACCAATTTCATTTATAATCAAAACAATTTACTTGGTCATACATCTGCCTGTTAAAAAGGGCAGTAGTCGGTAAAATATTCCCCAACCACTTTTCGGACTATTAGCTTAATTGAAATCTTTGTGCACATCGAAAAAACGGAGGGGGGAGGGAGGGAACAATTAAACTGTTACGTCTACTTTTTGTCAAATATTGATAGACTGTATGGACACATCCCCAATCCCAATTGCCTGAGTAAACAGAAAATCACTGAACAACGACGTGACCACAGTACATTTGTGGACCCAAATTGCGTAGGTCAATGGATGAGGAGAACAATGGCAAATGCGGGATTTTTCATGTACATAATGATTCCGTGCCTCCGTAGGCGTACATGCTATTTCTTCCGGAAACAGTCAGTAAATCACTTTCGAGAGCCATAGACCAATGCCATTACAACCACCATTTGCCATAGAGATTGGAATAAAGACCAGTTAGCAGATCAACGGAGAATCCAAGATCGATATCTAGTCAACAGCACTGTGCATGTGTGGACGAACACATCGTCCACGATCGTAGAGGTAACCATTCGATGGGTGAGATGAGTCACATTGATCACGCTGTCCCATTTCACACGACGTATGTGCGTTTGTGTGCACGTGTGTGCATGCACGCAACAAAATGATCGGAACTACGTAGCCAGAATTATTATGAAACGGATAGAATACGCATTTCATAGAGAATGGTCAGTCGTAAGCAATGGAATTTTACCAAACACAAAAGAGAAAATAATCAAACTACCAACAGCTCATTGGATTTGGAAAATTGTTCAACATGCACGCCGGAGCCCACCTACTATCACTCTGGGAGGAGACCCACGAGGCTATGATCGCAATCATGTCAGCTACGGTGAGTCATCGAAATAGTGGTTGTGCAACAGTAGGTGTTCACGTGCGCAATTCGCACTCGATGAGAGAACCTTGACGGCATACTACTAAGAAATAATTCTGAGTTATTTCATAAGTAAAACCAGGCACATGTGCTGGTATACAGGAAACTTTCAAATGCACCTTTCCGGCCAAGATGTCCATTCCGGCATCATTGAGTACCAACATCCGCTGTCTGTTTACGAAGATGTCGGATCTGTCCCTCGCAATTCAATCACCGATCCATGTTCACAATTGTGTCATCTACAAGCAAGAATCGGGGCTGAACCCGGATATCGCGTCGATAGACAGCTTCAGACTCCATCGGCAGGACAAAGTTTCAGACAAGAAGACTGGAGGCGCTGTGGCAACACAAACTCCTTCTGGTCTGGCAAGTCCGAAGTTATTCATACGGACTCGCCAAACGGAATTGACTGTCTCGTGACAGTGTCATCCTAGGTCTTCTCGCCATACCAGCACTATCATAACGAAGTCATACATTGCCCCTATTAGCTCGCAACAAAATATTGCATCTTTCTCGACTCTTTTCCAGTATTTATTGTTCCTCTTCTTGAGGACAATCTGCATATTATTGCGGATGATTTCAATCATGCATCCACCCTACCACTGACTGTGTTTGATTTGACTGACTTCTGCGTTTCTCTCACCAGAGGAGACTATTTTAGATAGGGTTACTACCAGCCACCCCGACTTATTTTCCCCGAAACTGTGTGCTCCAATTTCAAGTAGTGATCACTGTCTGCTTCTGCCAAGGCCCAAGATATACCATAAGTCCACCTTCCATTACTTCAGGCAAACAAATCAAACCCGAGTTCGCCTCCGTAACTTTTCATACAACAACCTTATTCTTCTTCACAAATCCCTTTCACTCGCATCTATCTATTTCTCTTTTGAACCCCTGCTCAATGACAACGTCAAACTTTTCAGAGAGACGACCAACGCAATCTTTGATATCTGCTGTCTCTTAGAAACACTACTCGTCTCAAATGGCCGTATCTCCACCCAGAAACTAAAATCTCTAAGAAGATGCAAGAAGCACTTCTACAAATCTCGTAATAACTCAAACGTTCGGTACATTTCCAACCCAATAAAAG
>LUCM01001443.1:302394-327390 GCA_008360955.1 Fasciolopsis buskii | reverse complement strand
AGCTAAAAACAGTTGGTTGTCCCAGGCCTTTATTAACATGACTGTGTGACTACTTTACTACCCGGACCCAGTGCACATGAATGAACGGTAAAACTTCACCCAGAAATGCTTCAGGGTGCTGTTCTTTCACCGGTTCTCTTCTCTACTTAATCAGCGACTTATATACTAGCTCTCCTTGTCATTTGTTTAAGTATGCTGTCAAGCCGTTTCGAACAACGATGATTTTCAAACTTTTTCCAATAACCTATCTTCTGTTTACGATTTCTCTGCATCTAAACGTTTCAAGTGTTTGTTCCCTCTCTCCCTCTCGGTCTTTCAACAACTCAGAAACACTTACCACGGTTGATTCTGTGGAATGTCCAGGAGTTAATATTGATAAAAATTCGAAGTGGACTTCCTACGTTTCTACCTGTGTAAAGAATCTCCGACGGTTGTCATTTCGAATCAGGGAGCTTCAGCACTACAAAGTGAAACAAAGCACTTTCTCCTGATTTGTACACCAATCTGTTTTTCCAATCCTTCTTTACTGTTCTCCTGTTACTTTTCCAGGTTTACTTAGAAAACACTTTGAAATTATTTGCGGGGGCTATCACTTATTAGCCGTGTGTCTTTCATACCACTAACTGAGTTGTCCTTCAATCCATGTGATCAGCACTTATCAGCATGTGAGAAATTTGCTCACAAAATTATTTCAGATCCCATGCAACCTTTACACAACGATCTTTCAAAGTGTAGCTCTCATATTTTAACACGATCCGCTTTTCGTTCCACACCCTGTAGAATCAATATCCATAATAATTCCACTGTTCCATTTTTAGCACGCATTTTGACAAACCGCAATCGTGTTTTGGCCAAATTCCTGAGCAACATATCACGATGTTTTTTTCAACTTTTTACAAAGTGATGAGTGTAAATGTTTTCTTATTGTTATATTTTACCCTCACTTTTTTGAATGAAATGCGATATTATTTTTGTACGCAAAGTTCTATACAATGCAATACAATTCAGGCAAAGTTAAACGTAATACACAAAAAAGAAAAACAAAATGCATACGAGAAGCTCTAAACCTTCCAAAGAAAATGTGGTATGATTTTCATCTAATTTACATATACTAAACATCTTGAATAATCCATGGTAAAGGGAGCTCACTGGGCGCATCACGCAGCAATACATCCACCCTCTACTTCGGTTTGCGCTAGTAAAATCCATACTCACTAAAGATAAATCACAACAGATAGCTGACGTGACGCTGGTATGAAAGAGCACATGCGTGGTAAACTCTACAGTTCCCCCTTCTTTTTTCTTCATTGTTTCCTGCCTTACCCACGGTTTCGATGGTAGTTGACCCACAGACAGACTTACGATATATATATATATATATATATATATTTCAAACTACCAAACATTTCCAATTGGCTTTCAGCGTACGATCGATCAAGTATATGGCAGTTATGCATAAAAAGCACTTGAATGAAATGAAATGCAGACCAGAGTTCATCAGCGGTCCAAAACACTTAGTCATTTCAGAATTCGCAGTTAGTATATTATATCAATCATCCATTTTAGTCAGAAAATAGTGTTCGTTGTAAGGAATTCCACCGTTTTACAAACTGAACAACTAGCTCCTCAGCGTACACCACAACAAAGTTGAGGAGATAAAGAAATATATCAGTATTTTTCAACCCAGCTGGACAACAAAGGTGTCCATACTTCCTAAATTCGTACAGCTTCAAGGATGGAGATATATCCATTGAATAACTCACTTATCCGTAAAAAATTCAATGTCGCGACCCAAACACTGAAGTTACAGGTCATATGAACTCTCCAGAAGCCTGACGCTGTTGTTTGACCGGAGTCAAACAACTTATTGCGGTGGAAGATTAGACAAAGATGTCCACAACAAGTACACGTCCCAGGCAGCCTTTCCTTGGTCCGTTATTCACACATATAGTATAACGGTGAACAGTGACAGTAGCCGGTTGAGCGGTACTGGTATTAGGTTGGTAGTTGTGTCCGCTGATAGAACACAGCCTCCGTTGTCAGTTCCACCGAACCTAGGACTATGTCACGTTCAGGAACACGTTAGATGTAACCGGATGCGGTGCACAGATATGTGGACTAGATTGTGACTGAAGATACTGCTCAACGCAGTGCCCAAGTTTCGTAGACGCAAACAGTCGATATGCCGTAATGTCAGACTGGTTGTGGATACTTAGATAAGCGAGCTTTACGCGGGTCAGAAGGCTGTTCGTTTTGCCTTTAAAGCCTTGCCACACGTAAACTTAGCAGCACGCGGTTGAGGTGCATTGGGGAAAAGGTGAGCTTGAGCGATAAAAACTGTCAGGAAACAAACTTCTGAGAAATGGTGGGCATGCCCTAGTTTCAGAAAGGAAATCACTTCTTGTAAGTAAACAGTTTCACTTGTCTGCACATACCTCAAAGTTGACTGATGAACAATTGATGCATAAAGGGTGTCTAACAGTGAAACCTCGGAATTTGCAACACAGGATTAGGGATTCAGTTCAGTTTTAACGTCTACACTTCACATTATTGCACCTCGCCTTTGACTGCGTTCTATTTTAGATAGAAATAACTGAGAGAATAACGGATAGGCAAAAGAGAAGGTTTAGAATGAAAGTCGTGTGAAAGAAAAGACGTTAGTGCAAATACGCCAGACTGATTACCATGAGACTGTGTCACGTAATATTTCTATTTAGTCCGATACGCTTTGTGTGATCAAGTACATAGGCTAACCTCTCTATAGCATGTCATAAAACTGCCCTTTCTGTTCATCTTGGAATTACCACATAAGTTAAAGAACGGTGTGAGCAGATCAGGTCTATCTGAATCTATCAGGGATTTGGGCCAAAACCAAATAGTCAAAAAGTTTCGTGTATTATAATCACATCCTGATCTGGGCCGCATCCAATAAATTCAAAAGGCGCGTCATTCGATCGGCATTATTACAGTGGACCAACCGCAACTAAATGTCAAATGGGAACGTCATTTAACTATAGTAACGGTGTGCTAACTAATGTAGGTTGTGGATGTGCATGAATTTACTTAACCGAATGACTTTATTCATTCAGTTTAAAAATAATAGCGGAAAACCCTTCTTCAACCTTTTTGGGCATTTCGAGTTACATTTGATCAACCAGGACGATCGGCAAATCCGCAGTCCTGGTTCAAGTGTTTCGCAGCGATCGAAAGTCCAGATGACCAAAGTCGGCCTTCAGGATACTTCATGTTTGCACGCATCAATGCATGTGACAACAATAATGCTGAAATTTTTTCGTCCGAACTTGAAGTTGATAAAGGCGTAATAATTTAACGAAAACCAATCAAAGAAGCGGTAGAAGCTAACGCAGACAGCCTAAACCACGTGGCTCAAAATTTGATTGCAAATTCCAGTAAAGATTTTTAGGTGATAATTTTTCTAAAAAGAGCGGATTTTCACTGGCAGATTCAGAACACATAACGTACTAAGATTCGTTCCAAACAATGAGTGACATATTTCTCGTAAAACAAACTTAACATCGTTACAGCCCTACAAATTGTAAGAAAAATTAGTCAACAGAAAATGAGACCCACCTACTGTGCGACTGGAGACTACTGAGAGGAAGACGGAATGCCAGAATCAGGGTCTTATGACCTACCCAAAATCTTCATCCGTGCGGACTAATTTCAACTTGTCGTCACCCTAATTATTTCTGTTAGGAAGAAGTACAGTGGAAAAAAACAAGACTAGTCAACATATTCCAAGAAACCCGCAGCATACGCAGCATAGAGCGCTCCGATTTGCCAGAAAATAGTTTAGGGTTAAATTTTGCCTAGGTTATGGTCAGTGATAGTGCCCTCGGTTACAAGTAAAGAGCAATAACTACTTGAACAGAGAGAATGCAAACACTGTCAAAACGCTTACTTCGAAAATGAGTCCTAGGACACCCAAGATCTCCCGTTAGCACTCGACGACCCCCTCAGATTGCCTTAAAAACCAAAAGGACCAAGTTTCGGTGATGCTGATTGTTTGGTTCATCATATCACCAAGACGTTCGGTGTGTCCGCAAAATATATCCGATGTGCTTTCTCAGTTCTTTCGACTACCTTCCGCACCGTTCAGCAGTTCTTCATCTTTTCCAAACTACAGCAGATCAACTATCCGAAACACCTACCGGCATAAACATCGGACCAATTCATCAACACAACTCAACCAACAAGACTGGGCCGAAAATCATATACATCACTGATAAACAATTCCGGAGTTGTCTAAAGTGCTCTCCTTATTCCCTGTTTGTTTTCCACATATAGTAGCAATCTATCAACGAGTCCTCCCGGTCAATTATTCAAATACACCAATGACAATGCTCACTGCCAATCTATATCTGAGACCGAGGACTTCCTCGACTTTTCCAATAACTAGTCACTCATCCACATTTTCCCTGTTCGTTCTGGTTTAAATCTAAACTTATCAAAATTCTTCCAGTGTTTCCTTTTTCCATGTCCGCTCCTTTTTCATTAATATAGAGCCATCCACTAGAGTAGACTCTGTCGAATACTAAGCAACTGATGGTCATCTCACATCTTCAATTGTGAAAATAAACTTAGGAGACTATCTTTTCATGTAAATAAACCGGGGCACTTTCACGTTAACCAAAACACTATCTCCCATTTGGTTTACCAACGTATTTGCCCGAAATCTCTCATTGTTCGTCTGTTATATTTGTTCGTTTATTGAAGAAAGACTCCATAATCCTTTGCCGAGGTCCGTCAATTAACAGTGATGTATCTTTCGCAACACTGGCGGAGCTATCCACCAAACTGTATGATATGCATGTATTCGAGCGTGAAAAATTACCACAGAAAATTCTTTCGGACCTTCATCCTCCCCTATACAGTTACCTGTGTAAATGCCGCACTCAAACCTTGACACATTCTACTTTCTGCGTCACATCCTCCCGCATAAATATCTACAGGGACTCGACTGCTTCTTACTTATCCTAGATTCTAACCAACCGGGAGCACATCATGACTGACATCTTCCATAAGGTCTCGCAATTATCCATTTTTTGTTCCCATTTTTTACCTTCTGTATTTTTATGAGGTAATTAATGCGTCCATTTTTGAATGAAATGCGAACACCTGCGCCTGCAGTAGGAAATTGAAAGAAGAAAGATTTTGGGAGCATTAAGTGAAAACCAACTATGGAAGCCCCGGGAGGTCGCTGTCTAACAAAAGTAATAATAATAATAATGCCAAGGAATAGATAAGACCCTGAATATGTCAGAATATGCAATGTGATGATGACAAATCTATGTACCACGAAAGTTATTCATCCTTTCAAAAAAACAATTGAGTGACACCGGATCGCACTAAAACAACTTCGCACTAGGATAAACCAGTTCATGGGTGGCAGGAAAATCAAATTGAAACAATCTAATTTGTTTGCCACAAGGCTAATCACGTAAATTATTTTGAAGCCAAACTGATATCCTCAAGTCAAACAAAATAATTACAGTGAACGCAAAGAGCGGTAAATACTAGATTGTTTAATTGCCGAAATTTTTGTTAAAACACGGGTCTACGATGTTCTTATAAGAAGTGGGATAACGAACAACTGGGATCATATACTGGTGCTATCAAAATAATGTAACTGGATGGGCAAGACAATTAGTATTTCGGAAAACGAGAAAGAAAAATCAACCTGAGACACTTATGGAATTCCATTCTTCCTACAATTTAACTTGGACCCATCAATGTGCTTTCGTTTCGACTAAAGGTTCTTGTGAAAGGGATGAATTAGCTAAAAACCAATTAGTCAGATGAGAGAAGCTAACGGGTGCTAAAAAAACTTCCACGTAAGACGTTTCGCCTTAGCATTTAATTTATGTATTCATCCAGTGAGCCTTAACTTGAAAACCCAACTCGATTCATTGGTGACAACGCAGTAGTTAAGGTAAGCAGGTGTTCTCCTTGTCATGGAGTGAACCTCAAGCAGTAATTTAACTACTAGTTGCGCCAGACATCAGCATCAGTCACGAGAGTCCATTTAGGGGTGTGTGTAGCATCCCTCATTTATCCCAACCTGCTCAACTTTGCTGTGTCCTCAAAGGAATGAGTTTTCGCATCAAAACACCGATTGCCTTCGCGTATTGTATATATCCAACGCCCATGTTTCTGAGCTGTATGAGAGGACCGAGTCCGTTGTGTGAACCGACCAGAGAAATTCCCATGCACGTTTATGTGCCGAGAGAATGATTTACTAAACTCATGGGAAACTCAAGTAATAACCAATAATAAATCTCATCAGCGCAACCACATCCGGGACTTTTGATCGCTGATCAGATTCTACTGATGTTGGCGATACCAGTGCTTTTATGCAATACTAAATAAACTGTTAATTATGCAGAGTATTCACGTACGAAGACAGCGATTAGTCAATCTGGAGCTGCGATAAACAAAACAGAGTCTGAAAAAGGAATATCGTTACAAGTCACAGGATCGCCAGATTCCAATTCACTCCCCAACACTTTTCGTGGGAGGGAAATCCACGTACTACATAATCGTTGACATTATAATCGTCGTCGCCATGGTTGTTGTTGTTGTCGTTGTTGTTGTTATTAACGCCGTTGTTATTGTTGTCGATGATGATTTCGTTGTTTACAACTGAAAAACCCAGCTACGCCTAGTTTAACTGACCTGTATGAACTTAGCTCTCCATGCTCCCCCTGCGTACCTTGCAAAATCCGAATTAAATTAGGCTGGTTCACAAGTGGAAAAATCGATCAGTGAAAAACAACACAATAACACGGTGAACGCATGTGATAATAACAGCATTCATATTAAT
The DNA here is from genome assembly GCA_008360955.1 of Fasciolopsis buskii. NCBI lineage: Eukaryota > Metazoa > Platyhelminthes > Trematoda > Plagiorchiida > Fasciolidae > Fasciolopsis > Fasciolopsis buskii. The sequence goes on along the minus strand of LUCM01001443.1, from coordinate 320,546 downwards.
AATAGTAATAATGAGCCTAGTGATAAAAATAACTAATGGTAATCAGGCGAAGTAGTCAGGAGAGTTTCTAATGAAATCGACCAAAAAACAGAAACAGTACGCAAAATGATATATGAAGGATAGACATCAGTGATTAGATGCGAGAAGAAGCAAACATATATAAACGTACCGGGTGGAGGAACATCGATCGCGCCCAACAAAGTGGCAATTATTTGTTCCAGTGAATACTGACGCAAGGAATCCGCGAACACCGTATACAATACACTCAGTGAGTTCTAGGACCAAACATGGTCGAAAAGGATATAGTAAAAAGTGGTGGAGTCACGAATGGCAGACACGCACAAATGTGATCAATGACAATCGATGGCCACAGACGAAACCTAATTCGATCACCATCGCTACTCATTTGAAAAGCTAACATCCAACGTTTTTATCGATTACTTGATTAGAAAATTTTGCAATGCATGAAAGGTGTTCTTGTTGGGTTGAGGTGGCAACTATCTTTACCTTTCAGATTCCCAATAAAAATCAGAACAGAAATCGATTTGCAACGCGAATCTGCAAACGTTAACGAATGGGTTTGATAAGCTCGAGCGCGTGCTGGATGCTTTGCACATTTCAAAGACAAAATGATACTGATGTTCCGCGTAAGATAAACAGAGTATCTTTCGCATGTGAAAAGCAAAAGTTGACAGTGAAAAACCGACAGTCAGATATCGAGTAATCGAAATTTTCTGTTGTGAACTTATTAGATTAATCCAAAGCAGGCATTTTATTATCATTTTAGAGTTTGCTATATTACTCGTAAACGAATTGACTTTGGCTGTCTCGTTTACAAAAAGTATCTGGAAAATCTTCCATCATCTAACTATGAATCACTAACTTCTAAACCTCTAGTGATTCGACAAATAGCACTCGCGGCCTGTTGTCTAAGAGACGCGATTCTAGAGAGATTCACGAGTCCCGAAAACTCAAGCACCTAGATGACTACAAGTGGTATTTTCCTTAAGGACGGTGACATGCCAAGTGACCTGACTTTTTTCGGTATACGCAAACAACGGAGTTGTATGCTGTTCGGAGCTCCCCCAGAATGCAGATAAAGGAATTGCCGCAGCCGCGGATAAACAGCAGTAGCGTGGAGGGGCGGGGTAGGTTTTCGCCTGGCAGATGCTCAACTATTTTGAACTGCTGAAATTTCAACGAGAGCCAGAACTCTCTCCTATAGGTGAATTTGTGTAATTTCACACCAAGTTACAAGGGCAACGCTTCCCGACTGAAACAATACTAAATACGACAAAACCGGTTCGGATAGCCAACATGTTCCTGCCAGCTCTCCTTCTATCGCTGATATGGGTCTTTGTGGAGCATCTACGCTGTCAGCCGAACTATTCCAAGATCTAGCTTTGATTCTTGTATGTCTGTTGATTTATTGTCCAATGGTTGTGTAAATACGGGCAAAAGGTTTGTTAGTGTCCACTTCGATTTGTGTATTAAAATGTGCTGTGGTGTGTCAGCGTTATGTCCACGTACACTTCTGTGATTTCTTGAACATCTTTGGGAATCTGACATTCGAGCGGAGGAATTGTCAGAACTATCGGGAACTTCCACTTGGTCGAATTTCTGGAATCTCGTTCTGACAGCTTTAAGAAGTGACGCTTCTTCCGAGCTCATTGTTACTCACCCATTATGAAAAGTGCAACTGTTGTTCACATACCACCCCATAGTATACGAGTAAGCACATGCTGGTCATATCTTGCGTTGGTAGGACTGTAAAGCAAAGTGAAGTACGATGGTCAAGCGGCCAACATCGAGACGCTTCGACCTGAAGATCACTAGTTCGGATTCTCCCCGGGTCGATCGATTTTCTCACCTTGCAGTCCTTTGCTGGGCCCAGCTCCGCTTCTGAGAATGATGCACATTGCAGCTTTATTGTTAATGGAAGCGAAAATATGATAGATAAAAGAGGAAAAAGATATCAGATCCCTGTTTTCACTTCTTCGGAGTTCTTCCAATTAGGAAGTGCAACGCTTGTTTAACTCAATTTGCCGGGCATAAACCATGATAGTTAGTACTGCCGGATTTATCTTCCTTCTGGACAACGTAATTCGAAATCCGGAGCATGATCCAAAGTCATCACTGGACGTGACAATCGAAACAATAAACCACTGTGAGGCTGGTTAAAATCCTTTCTTGCTTTGTTTCTACATTAACTGTTACCAGACTTTCAAACCCATTTCGTTCCTAATGAGGAATTATGTAAGACCTAATTAGGTGAACACATGAGGCTATAACTGGTGAAATCTTGGACCAAACTATTTGAAAGGTAAGTCGGCGGAGTAAATGACATACCCATGGTTGTCAACACACAACTACATTACACGAAACCCAAATAAGAAGCTACCAATCGGGCCTCGCACTTGGCAAAATGTACTTGCATCAGTTTACCTCAGGGCAATCAACACGCAATAGCCACTTTACGCAAAAGCGCTAAACACGCACATATACACGGACAAGTAAACAAACGTCACGATCGGTTGAACGCATTTCACAGCTGAAGCTACTTCAACTGCCGCTGAGCAAATAACAAGTGAGTCATTCACGTAGAGAAGATCTGAAAAATAGCAATGTTGAAATAGTGCATCAATATAGGGCCAGAACAATAAAAAATCACTTGCTAAAAGAACTTCATCGCACCCTTCTTCAACTCCTAGGAAAAGCGCAAGCCGTGATTCCAATATGATCATAATTGTAACCAACAAAATTTTCAATATTGCTTTTCGACAACTTATAGAGAATTCTGAACGATTTTCTCAATCACATTTGTTTACATACTGAGTTCTCGCCATGAATGTCAGTTTACAAAAAATATTGCCTGTTCTTACTCTAAAGCTGGCACTGATTCAGATTCGCAGCCCACAATATTTCAGTGTAGTATGATGTCGCTTTCTCCATGAACCTAATCGATCGGGATTTTTCCGTTGTGATCAATACTATCTCAGCCATGAAGTTATTTACGTTCTACATTGTCCCTTAGAAACAATGTAGACACTCTACAGACTTGGTTTATAAGCGAATTGGGGCCTGCGATGTAATACTTGAAAGAACTGCACTAGTAAAATCGTGGCAGATTGGATTATTTATTGTAACATGAATTAACTGAATTCCAGCTGGATTCTTCAAAACCATCTTCAGAAGGGCCCGCTCGCTCCTACAAGCACAACTACAACAGATCTTCACTGTGTTTTACTTAAAAACATAAGTGTGAAATTCCACCAAAAAGGATGGTAGCAGAATCAGACACCACAACAAAATAGATAATAAAATATGTTCCATCTTCTGCGGTCGTCTGAAAATTAACGCTACAATTTTGCTGACCGAAACGTATATACACAAAAGCAAAATCCAGAACACAGTCAGGGGATTCAGTCGGCAAAACGTTCGAACGAGCTCGAATAGCAAATTCAGTGAAAATATACAAAAAGGACTGTACATAAGAAACTGAGTGATGAACGATGATACTAAACGACCAGCGGTGGTCAAGGAGATTAGGTCGTGGCGTTTGAACGTTGAGGTCGCGGGTCCAAACCCTCCCACCGCCGGTCAAATTTCCCACTTGGCAGTCCTTCGTTGGACACGGTCCCACTCCTGAGAAATGATGCACACTGCTTTTTCATTAATAGAGGAAGTAAAATCATTTTTTTAAGAAACAAAAAGAAATCTCGCTATCGAAAATCACACATCGAGGGCTCGTTTAACAAAATCACCATGCCTACCTTGAGTACATCGAAATGGTTGTGACGCGCTAGAAGAACTAGACATTTCGGGGCATACAATTCTGCCGGACGGATGAGATTGGGATCAGTACGATCTAAATTATGCGACTGGAAACCGGAATTGTTAGTACGCGTCCGACAAAACAACTGGCCTTGAACTTCGTAGCTGCAACCACTCTCTGAACTGTGTAGACTACTGGTAGTTGGGCTTAGTTTCGACGGTGCAGGGCGTAGGTGGTGGACACTTCCACTGACTATGTGTGATACTTGTGTTGTCATTTGCCTGTTGTGACTCCCACCGCCATCGGCACTATTGCTCAACAGAGTGATTCTTTCGGCGGCATTTAACTGTTGCGGTGTGACGGCTTCGTGAAAAGTCAGACATGCGGCGAAATACGGATTTCCGACCACATCTGTCAGATAGGCCACAAAGAATGTTGGTGGAAGCCGATTCTGTACAAGTTGCCAGCCACAAGGTTGGCAAAACTAAATGGTCTGCAATGAAATACCCATAGTGACTTACGGCTTCCAAGTGAAACTCGTAGGGGTAATCATCCCATGACTTCGTGGGAAATCGTTGTATAATGCGTCCTTGACTTTCACCACCAGCTACAAGGTCAATAACAAATAATATCTTTAAAAAAATGCTTCAAGAGAAGAACGTGAAAAAGAACAGCATTGGACAAACTTGAATTGAACGACGAGGAAATGAGTCTAAACTAGTGATTAAGAAGTAGGATTAACGTGTCCATTGAAAATCAGAATCCCGGGCAGGTTTTGTGGGCAGCAAATATGTTGTCCCTCTATGCATGGTCAAACCAACTGTTTTGGCTTTCATTACAAACATAACCATTTTGGGCAACAAAAACTCAATTTATAGGCAAAATGTGGCTATTTTTGGTGACGTCTTCCTAGATCGCATATTTTCTCTGAACGACAAATACACCTTACCACAAAAGCTATAGATAAATTTCTTAAAAACAATATGCCAAGCCAAAAATACACCATGGAATACATCTTTCTACTCGAACGGGTCAATGTTAAAGGAAGCACACCAGACGCTAGTCGACAATAAGACCACTGCTACGTAGCGTTTCGCAGTCTACTCAACTCTATTCACAATGCTCCGTCAAACGGAGCATGATTATTCACATTTCTCCTAGTTTATCGCTGTATCACGGTTTGTGGCACACAACAAAGCAATGGATATACCAAGTATCGTTCAAGTCTTTCCCGTCACCTTCTAGATACCGCCAAAAGGGGAAACGAGAAGAAACTCCCACCAGTTTGCTAGTCTCCAGCTCCAAAATGTGAATTCATGGCCACCATAGTAGAAGAAAATTAGAATAACATTTTTATTTAGTCTATTTGAAAAGTTCATTAAAATGTTTCGCAGTTCTCAACCACAGTCATGTCATAAATACGGGTTAACAGCGACTCCAGTTGTATCAGGACTGTTCAGTCTAATCTTGAATAGCCGAAACAGCGCGTGTAACTCTAGTCCCAATGTGTCCGGGTTCACTTCTTATAAACTGCGTGGTTGCCGCAATTTGCAGAAAGTGGTTTCTCTTCGGAAACGACAAGTGTCTCCAGTCAAACTGAACTGCTTTTGGCACTTCAGGTAAAGCCTGTAATGGAAAACCACTTTCAGCAAACTGACTTGAGGAATAAACATCCAGTATCATAGCAATACTCTTAACTGACAAATTCACCACTTCGCAGCTCTTACTCAAGTTAAGCACTAATGTTGGAATGAACGAAATTATTTACCATCTAAAGGTAGAAGGCGAGGGTTTCGCAGAGCACATTCCCCAGAGTTTCGTATAGAAAGACCTACTAAAATTTTATCCCGGAAGACCACAACTTAGGCGACTATAGATTGTTCCGTTGTTTAGCATCGTATTGCTGTCACTTAGCACAATGGGAATGTAGACAGCATTTGATGAGGGCAGCAACTCTGGGCTGATAGACTGTCATATCTGTTAGGGTATCTCCCCTCTATCTGGTCCACATTTTTCTTATTTCAAGCTTCATACATGAGCGTTGTGGAAGGAGCATGCTCCATAGCCACTAGGGCCCAATACAAGGGTTGGGGAAAACCGGCAAATACGGTCCTGAAACTTGGAGTGGCATAAAACCACATAAGGTCTCAAGAGGTCAAACGTGGTAATGAGCCGGAAGAAAGCAAGCTGCCATCTACCTGAGACCTGGGATTTGAGGTTCTGACCATTTTGCTGACGGAAGACTAACTCCTTTGATCACTGCCGGTTTGTAAACTAACTGGCTTAGTTATACTTCAAGGAAACTTTCGCCTATATCGACAACGTGACTTTTTAATCAAGAAAATCCTAAACCATATAAGCTAAAGATTCTTGAATCGCGATGAACATTTAGTACACTTTTCCAGATTACTGGCAAAGAGAAAGGCATCCACAGTAAATTGAGAGATTTTCTTTATGCTGATTATACTCTTTTGCTGCTTCTGAATCCAAACTAATAGTACTACATCACAGATACAACAATCAACGCACAAAAGCGGAGGACTACATTGTTAGTCTGCCGTTGACGAGGGCAGCACAGTGCCTGACGCGTCACAGCTTGCGGACAAGGAGACGGTGATAAACGTGGACTCACGCTTACCGAACAATCGGTGACAGACAAGTTGTGGGAGACTAGGATGTTGTAGGTTTTCACCTATTGAGCCTTCTAAATCGCCAAAAATGTGCTGATGATATCGATATCAAAAATGTATCACTACTTTAGTGAGAGACTGGGACACTTGCCCCTTTTCGATAAAATGCATTCCAACAGAAACGAAAGAAAGTACTTCTATATTATAAACCCCGAGTGTTGGGTCCTTGACTTTTGAAGATCAAAAAGGCGTATCAACTGGGACACTGGGTGGCAACTACCAACGTTTAGCGAGCATACTGCATTCTTCTGTTTCTTCACACTCCAAGTCTTTTGATCAAAGGCTGCGGATTGGCTCCCTCAGACGAATCACCAATTCGATGTGCGCAACCAGATAGCACCACGAGCACAGACTAGGATTACGAAATAAAACCAGTAACGTGCAGGCGTCTAGAATGGCTAACGCATGTACAGTGAATCAACCATAAACGCATTTTCCTTTCGTTTTAACCCGCGACGTTTTCCTATTTCATCGGTATTATACCTGATGTGGCTCTTTTGACCTTATTGAATAAATGAAGCATGACTGCTGCAGATGGGTCATATTCCATGGTATCCAATACTTATGGTAGTGTGGCAGAGCCGACGATCAACACCTTGAAATTTGGAAAAGCATAAGACTATACGGCCTCTCAACATGTTGGAAGCCAGTTGATTCTACGCATCAAAAAACCTCTTGTTTTATGAATCAAAAGGATATCGGCCGTAAAGTAAAACGGTGGAAGATAATTCACCTGCAGAAACCGGAAGCAACCATTGACACTTGGCACAGCTTTGTTGCACATGAGGGCGCAACATATATGGATTTAAGTTTTCTATTTCTATGTAACATTTCACTGTCATCATTGTTTGGCACAAATCTCACTACACATTAAGCGTCACCGTAATCATGGCGAAAATAAGAAGCAAAGCGGGAGGGAGTGTGGGACTACCCAAAAGTACCAACTTCTATAGGTTTGTTCTGTGTCAATGCTCCAGCGAGCTCGCGGTTTCAAGGTAACCGACGCCACCGTTTCCTGAATGGTTTCCACAAACGGAGAACGTAGCACTGCTGTGAAGGCAGGCATGCACCTTGACGCGATGAGACAGTCTGTGCGCCTGCATGGCCCAAGGAGTCACACAGGATGGATTGTCTCAAGATAAAGATTCAATATCACCTGAAAGACCTGACGAAACAGCATCCTGATCCTCAAGGTTAGGAGTTGGTTTGAGCTGGCAACACAGCGGGGAAAATGAGTGGAAGAATAATTCATTCAAGTAGATAGGCTTTTACTTAGCCACTTATGATGCCTTGCAGGCAGGTTCTTGTTAGAATCAAAGGAATTATTTGAGAGTTGTTCCCCTGCTTAGCAGCTGGACTCCGTACCAGTATCCATGCACCATCCTCAATGAGTTGTACGCGAGTTGGATTGCTTGGAGACTGAGGTATCCAGTTGCGGTATATTTCACACCTTCAAAATGCAAGGCACTTCTCCAACATTATCGGGAACCTATACTTGCACTCACCCTTTGTGGTGATCAGTTAGCGGTAGTCAATAGCTTCGGGTACCTCGGAAGCCTGATCACACCTGGTGGAGATGTTGGGAGGGGGATCACACCATGAATTGTGAAATCCAGAGCAGCTTTCGTGAACTTGCGACACTTGTGGCGCATTAGACATTAGACTGACATTAGACTTTTCCTCGAGGGAGGGGTGTGCAATGCCAAAGTTCACAGGGTTCTTTACGGTTGCAAGATCTGGCATCTCCGTGTTGAAGATGCCCGGTGATATTTTTATGTTCGACCGACGATGTCTAGAAAGGATTGCTCGTATCTGGTTGGAAAATCGGGTGAGCAATAATGAGGTGTGTCGTCATGCGTTGGGTGTAAACAGTCAATCTCTGACCGAGATAATCCATCTACGTCACCTTCGGTGGCTTGGACACGTATTTTACATGCCTGCCCATCATTCACCCTTTCGTGCTTTTTTGCACGTGCTGGGCATGGCTGGAAGGGGCAACGTAGCGGCCAAGTTATCACTTAGCGTAAATATATGAAGAACTTGGTTTCGGCTTTGGCCTCGGTTGGTGATTCTCATCTTCTTGGTTGTGGCCCAAGAGAGAGAGGGTTATTGTTGGTTAGAGACGCCGAGGGATAACTCATCTGATGTCAGTGGCGCGAATGCTGTAAAGCCTGTGTAGAACTCGCCCCCTTTATGTAAACACCGAAAACAAAAAAATCACAAAATATGTGAGGTGAAAACAAAAGGACAGTCGGTTTGTTAATGACTTATTGTTTTCCCCCTCTCGTTTGTTCCTATCTGAGAAGCCCCGCTTACATGATGTTGCAATGGCACCTTGCCTGCTTTTAAGCCGGTGCATGATATATATATATATATATATATATATATATATATATATATATATGGTCGCACAGGATAATGAAGATTGCGCTAAACACTGTATCGATCAGCGTGGACAGTGATAAGATGCTTCTGCTTAGCGTTCACCTTCACCTGTTCAATGTGTCATCTTTTACCAACGGTCTGCCTTTGCCCCTCCGCCAACCCATAGTACTCTACTGATAGGATTCCCGATAATTACAACGGTTTGTTGTCAACCCGGAAGCGCAATTCTTCTCAATCTTCGTCATCCTAGGAATCTCGACCATTCCAACATGAATATTCCAAATAGACTAGACATCATCATCGTTCAGCGTTAAACAACAGGGCAAACATCACTGACCACTGCCTTTTCCCCACAGTATCAAGATTCTATAGAAGGATTGAATATTCAAGGGGAACAGGGAGTGGACTTGAATAAGCGGGAAAAGATAAGACGCTGCTGCAGCCAACATGTGAAACACAGTCTAACTGTACAAACGCACTCTTTCAATCATTCTGATTCGACAGAAAATGACAACACGATCGCCAATGTTTGTGGTCCAAATCTTTCAGTGTGTTATGGTCGACCACCATTCCAAGGTTTTTGGAGCCGCAGATTTCATTTCTGCTATCAATTTCCTAAAAAAATCAATCCTTTTCTCAATATTTCGAAATTGACGCTATTTTAAATATTGTGCGGTTGAATATTTTTACATGTCCGCGAAATGATTCATAAAAGCCCGTTCTGTGATTGGCTAGTCCACGCATCGATCAAGGCCACCCAACAAAACCATATAAACGATAGAGCTCACTTGAATTCGGACTTGTGTTGGTGGGTCACCAATAAACGCGCGGCAGTACTCTGTGTTCGTCTTCTCTCTTCCGCTAGCGGGCTGGGCTAGCTGTTCGTATTTCGCGCCGCTTATTGTTCCGTGTGGCTGCTCATTCAAGGGAGCAGCAGATCTGTCCCACTCGTTGTGCGACTACGGGACTTGAGTGTTGAGCCCGAACTTTTTGTGTCTCCAACCTCTGTGTGTGTGTTCGTGCCCTACTAGACCACAGGCTGTGCTAATGTGATATCGTGCGCTGCGAGTACTTGTGTCTTGTGCTTCAGTGTGTGCATAGACCAACCAAACTCGACAACATAACACAGCGTAACCAGCCAGCTAGTTAAAGGGTCTTTCGGACCTCAACCAAAATACTTGAGACACTTACTGTACCTAAGTTCGCTGTACATTTTCTCCTTTTACACCGTCTGTTGACTTCCACATGGCTTCTTCCATTTCTTGGGGGGAACACAAAATAGGACGCAACATGGTGTGGTAGACGAGTGTTCGACACATGCAACAAGTGACCCAACCAGTGTAGTCTACTAGGATTCATACAATGAAACAGTACTGGATTCCTGACCTCTGCATTGCTCACCCGGTCACTCCATCCAATCCGAGCCATACTACGTAAACATCGGTTGTCGAAAACCTCCAACCGACGAACATCTCACACACGATTATTCGATGTCTCGCAACCGTACAACATAACTATGCGCACTGCGCCGCACAGTACACAAGGCCTTTCAACTGAAATATCAGGCCGACGCCACAAGTGCTTCAGTCCAGCGTAAGCTTCTTCAGCCTTCGATACACGCGTACTTACCTCCACTCCCGAGCTACCATCGTTCGACATGCAACCATCAAGATAACTGAAATGATTCACAATTGTTAGTTCTTTTCCATCCAGTATCAAGTTCGACGCTACTGTCGTCCATTCCTGTAACAGTACTTTGCACTTTGAAGATGCAAACCACATGCCAACCCCAGCTACAGACCTCGAGAGTCTGTCTAGTGCCCGTTGTGCATCGTCCGCAGACTCGAACAGGCCCACGACATCGTCTGCGTAATCTAGGTCGCATAGCTTCCCTCCATTTCCCAGTTCGACTCCTACATCCCGGAGACATCCTAAAGCATCTTTCATCACCTCGTCCATGACGAAGTTGAAAGGGAATGGAGAGATGGGACACCCTTGTCGAACGCCGCTAGTCGTTTCGAATGAACTTGACAGTTCGCCGTATACCCTAACGCGACCATAGGTTTGCGAGTACAATGCTCGCAACAGGTTCACAAACTTGGTTGGCATACCCTTCCGGTGGAGAGCACTGAGTAGTGCTGCCCGATCCACAGAGTCGAAAGCACATTTCAAGTCCGGAAAGACTACGATCGTAGGGGACGATGTATGTGTCGCGTTTCGAGTATCTGTCAGAGAGTGTATATCTGGTCGGTGCAACCTCCACCTGGACGAAATCCAGCCTGCTGTTCGCGGACATTACTCTCGCCAGCCGGTCTCAAACGGCGCCGCATTATCGAAGCTAACACCGTAGTAACTATCGGAATTAAAGTAGTCCCACGATGATCGCTGCATTCACTCCGTGTGCCCTTCTTGAAAACGGGTATAATCAGTGACGCGCCCCACGATAACGGAATGCGCTCCTCTTTCCAAATGTCACGAAGCAAGAAGGAGGAGGCTTCCCTACCCAATTTGAAGAGAACTGTGGGGCAATTGGTCGGGACCGGCGGCTTTTCCCCTCTTCAGAAGTCGAATATTCGACTGCACTTCCAATTCCGTTGGGGCATCAAGTGACACCTCCCAAGGATTCGCAGCTACAAATGTTGGCCGAAACAAGTTAACCCATGGTCTGCTAAACTAATGCATCAAGTGCTCAGCTCAAAGGTTCAACCTTTGTTGTTTACTATGGATGAGTTCTCCATTCCTATTGCACACGATATCACGAACCAAAGTACGCCGCCCACCGCTGTCGCGTATAAGCTTAAACAGTCTTTTACTGTTATCTGAAGTGGACGCCACTTCCATCTCTTCGGCTTCCTTGACCCGCCAGTTTTCGCGGTCGTTCTTCAGGCTTATCGTCAACTGACGCTGCAACTGCCGACGCATCTTATTCACTTCCTTGCAGTTAGGCAACTGGCATTTTTGCTCCATTAGACTTAGCGACGCTTGCGAGATCCAGTGTTTTTGATGAACGCTAGATCTAGGACCGCAGGCGAAATCTGTTGCCAAATGCATAGTCTGCTTAATTTGATCCCACTGCTCGTCTACACTGCTGCCCGTCGAAGTTCTTAGTTCCTCAGATAGTTTCTGTTCGTAGCTGTTGCGAACAGCCGAATCAGACAAGCGTTCGACAGCCAATCGGGTTTGTGGCCTGCATCGATGGCCATTCAGCTGCAGCAAAAATCGCATTTAAACTAACGCATGGTCCGATTCGACGTACGATCTACAGTTCTGGACAGAACCGCGCCAACGGTAGCTAACTGCGCTATGGTCAATCTGACTCAAAGTACCTGTCGAGTTAGAGCGCCATGTCGCTGTGCGACGCGAACTGTGTCGGAAATTCGTACTAGATAGGAATAAATGATTATCTGCACAGAATTGGAGAAGTCTTTCGCCGTTGTCTGTTCGCTGTGCAAGCAAGGCGCTTCGCCCACCTAAACAGGACTCCGATGCACTAAGTTTTCCAACTTGTGCATTAAAGTCACCTGCTACCACTACAATGTCAGAGCCTTTGCTATCCCGAACAAGAATGACGAGGTTATCGTAAAACTCGTCTTTCTCCATGTCAGTGCTGCAGTCTTTGGGAGCGTATGCCGAAATAACAAATAAACTACGCTTAACACTACCATCCTTTCGGACGCCGACTGATCCCTACAGTCTCATGGCACACAAGCGACTGTTGACTGGGATCCAGTCTAAAAGAGCTGCTTCAGCCTTCCCACTCAAGACTATTCCTACACCACGTTGACCCACAGCTTGAGCAGCTTCGTCTCCTGAAGTGCGAAGAAAATATCGTGACGAGACGTTTGGCGCAGTTAGCTGAATTACTCTACTCAAATCCTGAATTCGTGTTTCACTCACGCAGCAGACATCAATCGAAAGTGAGTCCACTGTCAGAGCCAAACACGCCTGTTGGCTAGTCTGCATTAGAGGGTTGCCATTGAAAGAACCCAGATTCAAAGTCTGACGAGGCCTGAGAAAGTGTGAGCTAACAGACTGAAAACCATCAACTACACTATTTGAGAATAAACCGTTGCGAGCATCGGGCGTGTTGTCAGTGTGGGCACTATAGGTAGGCAGAAAGGACAAACAGATTGGGTTGGAGACAGAAGAGACAGGTTGAATAAAAGAGAGGTTTCTCTGAGCAGTAGCATTCTTATCACTACCTACTCCGCTCGATGCAATGGACAGCGCGGTCCTGATTAGCCTGCGCGACGACCGGTGTAGTATGGAATTATTTGTAGGCGTGTAACTCGTGGGGCTTGGTGGACGGGCACTTTTAGGGAGTCTAGCCACCAAGCAGAATAATGACTAGGGTTCTCAACCAAGGCATTTGGTTCTGAGAGGAACCAGACCTCAAGACAGCGGGGCATCTCTGAGTGGAAAGTCATCTACTGGGATCAACTATTATTCCACTCGTTTTCCCGACTGAGCTGCTAAGTCAGATCAAACTCCGAATTGGAGTACCAGGAGACTGCTTTGTCAGGCCTCTACCCATTGACCTTCCAGGCATGATTGGATTCTTGGCTTGAGATAAGCCATCCCGTATAGCCCGCTGGATCCTGGAGGAACGCACCACGTCAAGTTGCAGTCTCGTTGTGAGTCTTCATAACCATGCCAAAGATAAAATTAAACAGAAAAAGTGAAAGGAGGCAAGCTTGACAAACAGCATTTCTAGTGGTACACTCGGACGAAAAATCACCGTAAGAACGAACTACGCTCAGCAAATGAAATACGCAGACTGAATAGGTGAAATAAATTTATTAGGCCGGTGCCTCAATGAGAGGAAGAGCCAGAATGCTGTTCTACTGAATGAGTCGAGCGCTGCTTACTGACCAGGGAAAACAGAAATCATGGATCTACGAAATATCTGTCTAATTTCTAAGATTCGTCCCAAAGAAAAGATCCCGGCCAAGTCGGAAACCGATCGGATTTTCACTCATACACCTTTCCGAGGGCTAGGTGACCCGTGGATAATGATATCCGCGACCAGTTTGGATGCGACACTTACGAAACTAATTCCTTTGTCGTTTTCACATAGAGAGTTACTACTCGTGTAAACCAGCAATCCTTAAGAATCTCTTCCCACGACTAGACCGAACCCAGGAGTTTTTTTAACTCCGGTGTTAACACTTCGCCATCATCCTCGAAAAAGGAAGGCAACACCCTACCTGGTTCACTCGACTAACATTTCCAGAAAACCTGTCTCCCTGGTGAGTTCCATTTCGGATGGATGACCGGTATCTACCTGCACTGATTCACGAGTGGAATATCCACTGTGTGCAGTTGAGAAACTGATCTGCTCCCTAAAATGCTCCGTCCAATGCGCCAGTCGACGTCCAAAAAGAGTGAATCGCCCAGTTCTTTAATCGCTTCGTTCACACTCGGACCATTATTCCTAATCAGTCGGTAAGAGTAGCGATTATTTCCGATGGCTGCACTTTTTTCCATTTCCCTAAACTCTCCTATCTATCATTGCTTCCAGTTATTTCTCAGACTCCTGGTCAGTTGACCTCTTAGGGGTCTACGGGCCTCAATGTATGTTGCGTCCGGAAGGACAAATCTGCAAGCGTTTAACAGTGTAACTGAAGTCGAGGATATCCATCGTTTCTGAGGTTTACTTGGCAAGGAGTCCCGCTTGGAAGTCCCCGCTGAATGTAGGCTTTTTTTAATCTCCTCACAGAATTCGTACCGATCCTAGGCATTTGTTGAGACGACAACCGCACTGAGAGTTCCGGATGGAATTGTAGCAAGCGACTGTCGTCTACAATCGGCCGTACTGGACAAGTGGTTTTCGTGTTGGCGTCGTCGCAGGCCAGAGGCAAACAAAACTAAGCTCGGACCAAAGCATGAGCTGAGCATGGACAAGAATGCCAGACAATTCTCGATGGATCTGGGCCAGCGGCGACCGATAGCAATGTGACCAATCTGAGCCCAACGCTGTGAAGGCGAAAGAGGGAGCCAGGTAAGCCGATGTCGCTTCCTATGAAGAAAGTTATTCACCAGAAACAGCCCTTGGTAAGAACTTGGATGAGACAACCACCGTTGACGGTGCGATTGGCGGGGTCGAAAAATGCACTAAATAGCGCAGTTCGGAGTCCAAATCACCAGCAACAGCGCACGCTCGGTTAGCACGGTCAGAACGATTCCAGTTCCGGCCTGAACGTGAGCGCTCGAAACCAGACATGCAAAGAGCGAGATGAGAAAATGAGGTTGTATCTGAGTTACGAAGAATGATTACAGAAGTGAGATTTTGTATACGCGTTTCGAAGATACAACTCACATCTATATCAGGTTACAAGAGTCCTAGATAGGGTGGCTTGTTTCCATGTCTTGTTGAGCGTGTAGACATCAAAGCTATCCCGGTGAAATGAACACTGGGACTTGAGTAATGGGCGCAAATTATTTCTTCCTCTTTCATTAATGCTGCCATCAGAAATCAATCGAGCCCGAATTCTTCGTGGAATCTATCCCCATCCCGAAATCAGAGAGTAAACTGGAAAGGTTCCCTGAAGAAGTGATGCAATCGACACTTCGCGAGTGTTCACAACGTAGGTATTTTTATCTGGGAAACCTAGCAAGAGCCTTCGACTCAAAAATATCATCCCTACGACAGCGAGGGGTTAATCCAATCCGGGAACCCTAGGCTTATCACTACTCATTCAGCTGGAAGACTTAGATAGAGCGGTCCTGGTTATCGTGCGCGAAGACCGATGCAGTATAGAATTCATCGCGCTTGTACTACTGATGGGGGTTTGTGGACGAGTACTTCTAGGGAATCCAGCTGCTAAGTAGTGCTAAATGGCTCTTCTGTCGCCCGGCTTACTAGCAAACCTGATCAACCGAGGCTTTATGCAGTTTGCCACCGTCAACTTCAGAATTATGGTTCCCGGCTTCCTCTCAAACTAGCAAAACTGTGTGCACTCATTCTCGCCAAGCACGCAAAAATTCAACAAAAACTCTACCCCACCAACATTCGCGAACTGAACTGGGACGTTGATTCTGTTCCCCAATTTTTCCTGTCTTATCTCGCTCTATTTTCGACCGCATCTCAAACCTTCCCCTCATCAGGTACCACATACTTTCAATTTGCCAATTACACCTTTCACTTCTCTTTTGTTCTCAAAGCAGATGTCTTCGCTTTTGTTCATCATTCAACTGTCGATCACTGTGTACCAAAGGAGAATTTCCACTTTTGTGGTTGAGACTCCGATTCCTTTCTATTGTGAATGGTATAATGGTAATAGCACAGCGTTGTTGGTATATGTAACACGCCAACGTTTCGGCTACCGCAGTAGTCCTTCTCAAGGGAAGAAAGACTATCCACAGTAGTCGAAACGTTGGCTTATTACATCTACCAACAACGCTGTGTTATTAACAGTATACCATTCACAATAAAAACCAATTCATGGCGCAGCGATTTTTCGATACATTCCTTACGTCATTCGGTTCTGATGCAAACTTCTTGTTTATCGTTCTCTCCACAGTGCCGACTCTTCCATTTTTGATTTGTCATCGTCAAGCATTGAATGCTTGTTTTCTACAGGCCCCAGAAGTTATATTGCTACCTTAAGAGACTTCAGCGTTCACAATCCCCAGTGGTTAGTACACTCCTCTGACACCTCGATTATTGGTCGAGAAGGCGAACAATTCACAGTGGTCAACAGTTTATTTCAGCTAAATGGCTTTCCCACACTTATACTCGATCGACCCGGAAATTATGTACATAACTATGATCTTATCCTCACCTTCGTCCATTTTCTCCACTCAAGCATTTCCATTTCTCACCTTCTTGGCTTATCAGACCAGTGCTATTACACCTTACAACAACCTCACTCACCACAACACTCCATCCTCCTCGATCATCACCATCATCATCGTTCAGCGATAAACAGCAAGGCAAGCCCCACTGACCGCTGCCTTTCCCCAGTTACGAGTTTCTATAAAAAGAGTGAATATATAAGGGGAACAGGGAATGGACCTACACAGGCAGGAAAAGATAAGACTGCTGCAGCCAACACAGGAAACAGTCTAACTGTACAAACAAACTTCTTCAATCATTCTTATTCAATAGAAAATGACAAAACGATCGCCACTGTTCACGGTTCACTGTCATATCCTTCAGCGTCTCCAGTCACCTAGCTGACGAGTCTTTCGAGGTACTTTGGCACTATAATAGAAAAAACAGGGAAGATTCCCACAAGTTCATAGCCTTTCATCCTTAGAATAATCCTTGCTTTACTTAGGAAGTTTATACATTTGCTCATTTATAATCAGTCTAGAGTAGTTGCCTAATCCCTGATTCCAAACCAACCACAGGCGGCATACGAAGCATAGGATTGTGTGCTTACCGGCGTCCGTGGTGAAGGAGTGTACTGGGCATTCAAGATATCTAGCCCCATCCAGTGCATGAACTGAACAATCAGTTACCGCTCTCCACTGGGTTAAGTGACCTTCAAATCGTCTTGCCGTCTTGTGGGCTAGACCGTTTGGTCAAAGGCTCGGGATAGGGTCTCCTAAATCAGCCATCTGCTTTCGTTTAGGCAACCGGATAATACTAAGACCACAAAGTACTCATGGGTCCCGATGGATGGCCGGTTATGTGGAGATGGAGAATAGAGCGATTAACACATTGTGAACTCTACACATTATTTCTACTTTTTCGTCTTCTTTGCTTATTTTTTCATACTGCGCCATGACTGTGAGGGCACACAATTTGTAGTCAGAACTGTGCAAAAGAAAAAACGAATAATATCTGCTTCCAATTTTTCGAAATGAATCTTCAAGGCATGAAACTTTTTATTCCACCATTTTCAAAAACAAGCAGACTGGAATCCCTTAAGCGGCTTAATCATGCGCCCGTGCTATAAACTTGAAGTGTTCACCATACTGCCGCTGGCGTTGCTCACTAACAAAGGCCATGCGTTAGTTTTAATGCGATTTTTGCTGCAGCTGAATAGCCATCGACACAGGCCGCAAACCCGATTGGCTGTCGAACGCTTGTCTGATTCGGCTGTTCGCAACAGCTACGAACAGAAACTATCTGAGGAACTAAGAACTTCGACGGGCAGCAATGTAGACGAGCAGTGGGATCAAATTAAGCAGGCTATGCTTTTGGCAACAGATTTCGCCTGCGGTCCTAGATCCAGCGTTCATCAAAAACACTGGATCTCGCAAGCGTCGCTAAGTTGAATGGAGCAAAAATGCCAGTTGCCTAACTGCAAGGAAGTGAATAAGATGCGTCGGCAGTTGCAGCGTCAGTTGAC
>LUCM01001443.1:270463-300932 GCA_008360955.1 Fasciolopsis buskii | reverse complement strand
GACAACCGATGTTTACGTAGTATGGCTAGGATTGGATGGAGTGACCGGGTGAGTGAGGTGGGGGTTAGGAATCTGGTATTGGGTGCCACTTCTGAGGATAGCTTGTTTCAGCGTATGAAACTTAGTAGACTACGCTGGTTGGGTCACTTGTTGCGTATGGCGAACATTCGTCTACCATACAGTGCCCTACTTTGTGTCACTCCCCCAAGGAATGGAAGAAGCCATGTGGAGGCCAACAGATTGCGTGGCAATGTGGGATGCGAAAATGTACAGCGAACATAGGTAACTTAGGTGCTTCACTTCTTCCTGAATGAGGTCCGAAAGACCCGTTAACCAGCTGGCTTAAGACAATGAATGATATGACAGTGAACCGTGAACAGTGGTGATCGTGTTGTCATTTTCCGTCGAATCAGATTGGTTGAAATAGTGCGTTTGCACAGTTGGACTGTGTTTCGTGCGTTGGCTGCAGCAGTCTCATCTTTTCCCACCTATGTAGGGCCACTCCCTGTTCCCCTTGGATATTCACTCTCTATATAAACGTGTAACTCTGGGGAAAGGCAGCGGTCAGTGGGGCTTGCCTTGCTGTTTAACGCTGAACGATGATGATGATGATGCTGACTTAGGCCTCCCATTCATATCTGCACTTCGAATTCTAAAAAGAAATTTGGAAAGGCAAAAGTGTATCCATAGCTGCCTTTTTTGCAAACCGTGAATAACCCCGACAACAACCAATTAGCTCTACAGAATATCTTAGACACTAAGATTCTGGGCAGACCGATCAAACTCCAACGTACTCGGTATCGGAAAATAGACCCAGAACCTAGGAAAGAAACCACTTTGTTCTAAGTAAATACTGCGGATCATTGGACTTTGAAATGAGATATATATATAATATAAGGTTAGGGTAGAGTCCTCCACTTCGGTTTCCCGAACCGGTTATAAAAAACCTATAAATTCCGACGAATGGTCGATGACGCGGAGATACAGAGCCGAAGAATAACCGTAAGTGGTGAACTCTGTACATTATTTCTTTCCCTACTATCTCCAGGATTCTGATATTACGATCGGAACAGATATAAGCAACCGAAAAGACAAATACATTCTGCCTTGAAATGAGACTTTAATGAAACCATCAAAGCAACAACTTTAGAAAAAGTCAACAGATGCCGCCGGGTGAGCCAGTGATCCCGCAGCGTGAATGCGACCTGGAGATCTTGTCTAATATTATCCCACAGAAATTCCTCGATATACATCTCCATAGGTCTCAGTAAAAAGCTTTCGACCTTGACACGCCATTTATGGTTGACCCTATCTGAGAATATTGAGATGAGTGAAAGCACGTTGCACTTTTTCTAATTTCACCAATTTTCTGTAAGTGAACAAGCACCAGTTCTTCGGCATTCTGACCGAGGGTAAAAATGAGAGGTTCCCTGTATTTAGAAGAAATCGCAGTATAGTTTGCCAAACTAGCATATTCCTGAAACGCCCATAACCTGCTCCCGAATTAGGGCCAGGACCGTCAACCAAATATGTCCGCAATGTACCAAAGCTGTATCCGGAATTGTAGTTTTCAGCGATACTCAGTTCCCCGGGATGTTTTCACAGTAGTAAGGGCGGCCCTGATATGAGAGTCCGAAACGTGGCAATTAGAAACTGGCAAATGCTTTCGGTGCTTCAACACCGGAGTCTCCATTGTACCGCTCATATACGACGTAAGAATTATCTTAGCAATCAAGAGATGAGAAGCAGAGCCTAAGTTGATTTAACAAGCACCGACAGGGATCATGTTGGTTTGGAAGCATGCCCATCCGACAAGGCTGAAAATAGTTTATCACGGTAGTCAGTAAATAACATTGTGAAAGGTTGTAAAAATTCAGAACAACATGCCATCCGAACTAGACCAACTTAGACTATCGGGATGGAGTCCACGACATTTACCAACGGGGGGGTGGGGAACTTTGCTGAAATGGCAATATGATGCCGATGGCCAAAACCGAGCATCAAAGACCAGGCGTACAAAAACCTCTGCTAGAGATCAAGTCCAAAAGTGGTTCCCTTAACTTGAATCCCGGTTTACATTCATCAGCGCCGAAGGTAAAAAAACTTCTGTTTAGTAGTCTCGCGACGCACAAAAGAAAAATTATACCACAGAAGAAAACGTCATGCTGCGTATAATATTTAAAGAAAAAAGGAGCTTACATGATCTGTCAAAATCGTAGCCTACGAGCACTACGTAATCCACCAACCGGGGCATAACTTCATATTCGGTAAGAAAAACTCCGGACAACCAAAGACACCAACACTCAAGGTCAAGGAGCAATTCACGAGGTTTCATGGGGTGACACTGGACTAGGCAGCATGACACCAATTCCAGCTCCAGTTCCAATTAGGTTACAGGACTATACGGAGAGATGTCTGATCATCAAGCTTCTTACACCGAGAGCTCCTTGGATCTGACGATGCTTCGACAACTGCAGGGCTGAAAACCGTCTTCCGATCGTAAATAGGAGGAAAAAATTAATAACATGCCATCCTGCCGCACGCGATTCACACACTACCCTCTCCACACACAGCTAGCCATGTATTGTCTAGATTGTTTTTGAATTCGCACATTTACCACACCTCCACCACTTCCTTCGGTGCCTTGCTGCAGTCATTCACCACTCCCGTGGCAAACGACTTGCTCCTCAACCCGGCGATTACGTGTTCTCGCACAGATTATTTCCTGTAACCCTGAAGTGTGTCGTGCCCCTTATCTGGCTTAGGGCTTCACGTTGACGCCGTACCTCGGCCGGGCTCTCAATGATCCTGAAGGTCTGTATTAAGTCACCTCTCCAGGCAGTACAGAAAAGACTTCCAAACTTGCCTCTCTGAAAGCCAAATATGCTAAGTTGCAACGGCACTTTTCACTGACAAATGACTCTTCCAAGTTTATTCTTTTGCACGCTTGACACTATCGCCTAAGTGAATCTTTCCTTCGGAAGAAGAAGCCGGGGTGCTGAGGAATAGAAATCACTCCATAATACTTTCGAAACTATATAACTTAAGATCTCATGGTCGGAAACCATCACTGAAGTCCCTGGTTTTCCCTAATGGTGAGCCTGCGGAAATCCCAAAAGACGGGGCCTAGGCGTTCAATCAATATTTCGCCTCCTCCATGGCCCCAGCTGCAGTCAGCGACCCAGCCGAACTACAGAATAGTAATAACTCTACCGTATCTGCTGTGTCCATTGATGTTAAGGTTATTGAATGACATTTAGCCAATTTCAAAACAGGGCCTCAATGGCATCCCTTCAACGGCTGATCTTAGTTGTCACCCTAAACTACATTTGCTACTGCTCAACCTTTTCACACATTCACTTAACGGCGGTGTAGTTCCCGTCAACTGGAAGCACACTGTAATCACACCTATCCATAAGAAGTGGCCTCTGCATGATATGTCCAATTATCGTCCCATCAACCCCACGTCTGTTATCTCCAGGGTTATGTAGACGGTGATAAAACGATCAATGCTGGAACACCATTCAGCTTCCAACCTCCTTAGCCCCATTCGGCACGGATTTCTCCAAACCTGCTCTTGCTCCACCTGTCAATTTAACTTCCTGAACCTTCTAACCAACTTAGCGAACCGGGGTATGGCACTCGCAGTCATCTACCTCGACATGTCTAAGAACTCATCTGCACCTATCATCCAAAGTATGCTCCTGTGGTATCACCGATCCTCTTCTATCCTGGGTCCCGTCTTACCTAACCGAAGATCACAGGTGTCTCCACTGACGCCCACTAACTCCGAATCCCAGGACCTGCACCAGTGGCGTATGCAGAGCAGCTACTTATCCCCCGTTTATTCCTAGGCATATTAATTCGCACTAAATTCGAATACCTCACGTTTCTCTACCTGTTTGCTGATGGATAAAAGAAGTTTACGCCACTTAGCCCGACTTGAGTTAGTACTGCAGTTAGAAAATTGATGCCCCATTTTGTCGCTTTGACGAACGTGTACTCCTGATGACGAAGCTTCTCCGCCATATAAGAGCGAAATACTTTCATTGCATGTACTTACCTAAGATTCAATGTTGCATCTCAGATCTTCTATTTGCATGTTAAACCCCACAATTTCGAGCCCTGGTCTCAAATACCTCTCTGAATGTTTCCCGAGCACATAGTCATTCGCGGCTACTCTAGATAAAGTAATTCTGATTTATTTAGCACAGTAAAACTATCCAAACAAGCATCCTCGCATCTATAAAATACGTTCTGCTACTCCTTTATTATGCCCAGTTTGATATTAACTCCAGCATGTCAAATACCTGAAACTAGGAATCTCTTACTGAAGTATTCAAACGATTACGCTTCACTAGGCAAGGTGATAGGTTGTTCTACGACTCTGAATGCAAGGAACGCTGTCTAGCCCCCAAGCTTGAGCCACTTTGGCTACGACGACTGAAAATTAACCTGGCGTTTCTGCATAATTTGGTGAATGGGCGCTCCTTCTCCACCGACCCACATATATTGTCCTCTGCCAGCCCCTATCCTCTCCGTCATAGGTTAATAACCATCCATACGGAAATTGCCAAATCCTCTTTAACATCGCATTTCTTTTTATTGTTTATGTCAAGCTTTGGAACAAACTTCCGATTAGCATTCGGTGCATACAGAAACGATACTTACCTAAGTGTCGTTTAGGTCCTTCAATTGATCAACACCCCTATCTCGGAAGAGCATTCCTTTGTGTAAAGCCATCGATTTCTAAATACACTTCCCATCCCTGCTTTCCATAACACTCAATCTGAGAGCACAGGAGAACCTAGCATACTAGCCTAATACGGCCAACGCCGAAGATTAACCCTCGCCGATCGTTGGGTTAATGGAATTTTGAGGACCTACCCCTGGCCAACCATTAGGCCCAACGATTTCAAACTGGCAGACGTGCAAATACCATGGACATGTCTTTCTCGCTTTCCCGTTCACTCCCATTCTTCTCGGTACTACGCTGGTTACCCTACCACATATTTGTTTACTATTAGCCAACCCTAGGTCGAACCGTTTTGTTGTGAAATATTGTTCCTTGTGAAATTCATTGCCCCAACATCCTAACATTGCCTTCAAAAACGAAGACCCGAATCTAGTGAATGTTCAGATCATTATTCGTATATACGACCCTTATCTCTCAGAGACTCAGGCGTACAAATCTGGGCTAGGATTGTAACAGTAATTACACTAAAGCCTCCAAAACATGGATCTCAGTCGGCAACACAAAAACAGAAGGATGCTGGATTCTGTGACGGCTATAACCTTCATTAACCCTGTTCATATCGGTCTTCTCACCCCTAGTTCATTTCCCCATAGATTTTTCTGCCCCTTATTTACAATGCCAACATAAAGGAACCTGTCATTGTGCTGGGTATTGCCGGAACTTGTCTCTCTCTCTCTCTCTTTCTAGACATTTCATAAGAGAACATTCGATGTTCCTTTTACTCTTCCTACCTACTCATCTTGCTCCCCAGTAACCCGCTAACGTGAACCAGGTAGACTCTTTTCCCTTAATTACCCAGCCTAGTTTCATTTTTAAAAGAATCGAAAATCTGTCCATGCAGCACAGACGATGTGATTCGCTTATGCAGCACACAAGTTCACATTAGTAAGCTTCAAGCAGCACTCTTTAATGAAAGAAAGACACGGCGTTGATGATGACGGAGCCCTACATACAGGTCTACGCTTTTCGCCGTAAACCACCATCCTCTGTGTGCTTGCTTATCCCCACTTTTGTTTCTTTAGTTTGTGCGAAAACCCAAATGACTGTGAAAAGTTTGCTTCAGCATCTCCGAACGTGGGGGAAAACAGACCACCCCCAGCAGTTGCGAAAAAAAGGACGCGGAAAAGTAATGTCAGCCGAAGGAACTACGGAAAGTACCTATATGGGCTCAACCATTCCTCTGATAGAAACGATGAAAAAGTCTCTGCTGAATCAGGTTGACCCCAGCAACCAAAACCCACTCGGGCTGCGAAGGAATGGGCCACCTACAATGGATGTGTATGCCATCAGCCCAGACCTGACCCTGCGAAAGAGGAAACCCCACACGGCCCTTGTTCGGTAGATACGCGTTTGGGTACTTTGTTGGACGATCTGGGGAAGTACCTCATCTGACTATCCACTTATGCTTTACCACCCACCCATCTATTTTTCAACATGCTCCCGTTCCCCCAACCGCGCACCTGGTATGTAGGCTGACGTCTATAACAACCGCCGTCGTTCTTCTTTCTCAATTATTAATGCAAGCTTACTGAAACTACTATATGGTGCAGGTTGCTATCGTCCTGTTCAAACACAAATTACCGATCCAAATATTCTTATGCCTCTCCCTTCTCTTCTTTCTGATTTATCGTGATAAATCCTGTCCTAGCATCCAGCACACACTGCAATCCACGACCCATTCAGTCTTGCCCTTTCTTGGCAACTGGAAGTAGTAACCATCGGTGGTAGATCACGTGATCAGTTATAATTGACTCCCTGTAGCATGTACACCGGGCCCGTAGACCAGAATAGTTCCGCAAACAGAACAAATAGTGGTTTTATTCCCTAACCATTGCGCTGGCCGTCCTATCAGACCACTGTAATCTGCATCTGCGTAGATGTCGGGAGATGAATGGGAACGCGCTAAAAATAAGGACCATACAGCCCAGGACTGACTGAGTCATATATCCTATAGGGAGAAGGCAGACGGTGTTCGTTGCACACGTCCCGTCAACGGAAAATTATCCTTTGCTTATTTCAAGACAGTCGTCTGGTCCCTGTAATCTTTGTAAGAAACTAACTGTTTTCGATGTTTCCATTTTTTGTTGATTCAACTTAACAACAACTAGAACAAATTCCAGACTGACATCGCTCTCTCCAGCTCTTCTCCAGGCTCGCCAGTGACCACAGATGCAACTCAAACTGTCGTCAAAAGCTCTACTTTGCGCTGGTTGCCTGTCAAACGCTATCTGGACCTGACGCTTCAGTACCTGGCCGCGTAGCCCTAAGGCAAACAAATCCACTCCAATGACCGCCACGGGTGCCTAATCTCAGATGAACCATTACAATTGGCCAAGGAGTTACTAGCACTGCTGAAGAGGCGCGCAACCTATCAACTTCCCGACCCCTACCGCCACAGATTACCATCATCGATATAAGACGGAGACAACACACGTCATTCATGGCAAGTGTACTTGAGGATTGATTGTGAATTTTACACGTACTGGTTATCTTCCCGCCACACAAAAATCCGCTCCCAGCCGCATACGTTCAGTGGCCATTTTTGTATGTTACATTGTCTCTCTGTACACAGTTATTCATATATTGTTGTCCCGCAAGGCGTTTCATGCATCCTTGAAGGATTCCCGCTCTTCCGCCTCAGCATTATTTTGACTCTTCAAAAATGTTAATTACGACTCTCTATCCACCTCATATGATATCCAGTGTGATTTCGGCTCTTCTTCATCCCGTTATTCCATCCATATTGATCTTCATTTTTACCATATTACCCACTTACTTTTTGATGAACCCGGCCATTCCAAAACATCCACCATTTCTTCGCAGCCAAATTATGCCCCGGCGATGCGCACCTTTGATGCTTTTAAACATAGGTTGACTCACAGTGCGCGACTCATAGTCAGCCCCAGAAAGCTTCGACGATGGATAATCTACCTCTGATTTAAAGCCCGAAAACTCGCGTTCAGCCTATCTTACCGAAGGTTATGCTTGTGATAGCACAGGCACTGCATCTTCACGACAAAATTTGTTTTAGTATTTCCACTGCTCCATCTTTGTGTAAATTTGATCCTGCCATGCGCATGCCTTTGGAATATCGAGAAATGTACGCATTACTATTAATATTACTACAATTTATTGATCAAGAGCTTACCCCTCATTTGAATCCCTGTGTGATTGCGCTGCAGTATTACTCTATCCTCTTGGGACCCTGTCTGTTATAATAGTGAGTAGTTCTTCACGTTTTGTATCTGAACGGCCATTTTTCATTATAAACTTTTGAGTTAGACCATCGCGCGGTATGGTCTTGCGACAGTCGCGCACGGGGGCCCAAAAATTTCGGATTTCTTATGGGACACCGTTGATGTGCGCCTAAACATCTCCCCTCCGGCCTTATTCTTTTTCCCGTGTCCCGGACTCAGCTGTTCGGTTCACAAATTCGTAACGGCCGGAGCTCTTTGAAGTAAATTTGTTACCGCTGTTTTTTTCGATTTGTTATAAGAAGTAGCTCGAGGCAAACATTGGAATCTGTGAAAACGGGTAAAACGAATGGCTGGGTGCGTTTCTTAATAACAATGTGGCCCTTTCTTAAAATGAATGTGTGGACTTTAATAATTCTCGTGAACCATCCTGTGATAAGTCACTAGCAGTCACTCCTTATTCAGTGGTACCGCGGTGCTTTGCATTCAAAGGAGCCGTACTTTTCATCTTTAGATATTTTGAACAAGCTATTTCAGGCTTCTGTGCTCGGGATAAAAGCAGATATCAGAGATTGGTGAAGCTGAGCAAGGAAATATAAATAAAATGCCATTGAAAAGAACAGGGAGACAAGAGGATTGTTGGGAGAGGATTGGCGATCGATGGGTCAACTCTCGCCAAATCTTGCGGCTGCTGTTTCTTGTTGGACTGGATACCAGGAAATTTTACATTTCCGGAAATTCCTAGGGGAGGTCTTCCGGGGTACATGGTGTTCTTGATTGTATGGATGGTACAGTTTTGCTTGCGCAAACAATAGAATACAGTTCTGAAAATTATTTCTGTTTTTTTCTCACCTATTTGTTTTTTCTGCATTTTAATCTGTTTCCCTCTTCTTTCTTCTCTTTCCGTCTTTTTGTTGCAGCTGTTTCTGTCAATCACTCGAAGTTTATCTTCCTGGTGTGATTGTAACAGTCGTCTATTTAGCTTTGCTCTCCGAGGTTTACATCTCAGTGTGGTATCAGTCGTCTCTTACACGATTTCTTTTGGACGCCCGGTTTTTACGGTCGGTTTACGCCGACTTTTGTTCATTTTTTCATTTTTCTCCCCTTTTCTTCCAAATTTGTATTCCTGTATTGGTCGCTCCCTGTTGCTCACGGTTTTCATTCTTATTTACCCTTTTTCTTTGTTTTCTTACATATTTCTAGACGAAAGCACTGTGTGTACTAAACAGTCACACTCCAACTTCAATCATCGGATATGTTTACGCCCTAGGTATGATGAAATCCGCGCCATCAGAGCGGATATTTCGTATAACCACAGTGCTGATGCTGCAATCTACCCCACTGAGACCTGCTGAAGGTCACCGCCGACCACTCCCGAGAGGTGTCCGAAGACAGCCCTCAATGGCTCGAGCATACAACAAGCGAAGCATTCTTGGGCGAATCGCTCGCACACACAAAAAGCTGTCAATCTGTCGTTTGGTCACAAATGCCGCATAGTCGCTTCTCTAAGGCAAGTTCTGGCACCGCGTCATTCCCTCCCCACAACGAGTGCGAATGCAGCTGTCAGTGTTTTAAACGGCACGACTGTGTAACACTCATCTCCGTGGCAATCCAACCGTCTCAGTCTGGGAATTGTCGCTGGGTTGTAAGGTCTGTTGATTCCATAGATCACCGGCCCTTTGTTTGACGAATTAGAAATTATATATTCGCATTGCTAAGTATCGCGCAAAGCTCAATGCTCTTGGACATCATTTATGGAATCTTCTATCCCATGAGTCACCCTAGGTTCGGTTCCGTGCAGTTTGTGCAAGCCGAAACTGAAATTAGTAGCCTAACATCCGTGCAGTGTTCTTCACATGATAAACACAAAAAGCAACACCCGCCTGATGATGACTATTTTTTGGTTTTCCAAACTGACCTCCTATAGTGAAAGCTACATACGTATTTCTCTGCTGCACGCACACAAACACACCCCATCCCAATTGCGATCGAGTTCTTCCTCAAAATTCTCGATGGTATGGGGCTAGATCGCATCTACAGGCAGTTCGTTCCATCCACTTGTAAATTTCTAACAGAAGGAGACCCGTCTGGTGAACAGCTGACGGCGACGCGTCATCATATTTTCCGAGTCCCGCGGTTCTGAAGTCAAGGCCGTTATCGCGAAGGGTCGCAGGGCGAATAATACTTGGAATTTTAACTACAACTTACACTCCAGTGACACTAATCTGAGCACTTTAGCGTTCTAAGGAAAACAGGTCAAAGCTGCTCGGTCTATTTGCATGTATATTCTGCCTTCTACCATCAGTCATGCCAGCTGAGTGAATGCAAACCAAGCCCGTATGCGGCGTTTCTGGAGGGAAGCAATGAAAAACCTAGGCAACTGAGTGAACGTTGCTGCATTTCGGCAAGAGAACACTGAGTTCATCCCAAAATTCTTTCCCCGGGGTGTCGCTGTGGCCGCAGAACACTGGTCCGCCTATTTGATTCCAAGATTGTTTGCTCTCCTTCCTGCATCGTTTGTGACGTTACGCTCCTCGTTTGCCATTTTATTGCTCTAATTTTTTTCAGCAGCAGGCGGCCTTCCCTGCTTTAAACAGTACATCTCATGTTGTCCCCCGACTTAGGAATGTGACGACATCACTATTTGCTGCATCCCGTCCGGAGAGCCAAACCACCGACAGGTCAACTCCAAGGAAAAGGCTAGGAGAATGCACTGCCGAAACTGAATCACAGACGAAAAGCAAAAATTATTCGGCCCGAGCGCCGTACCGTAACTACTCCGAACCAGCTTCCCGACTAGGACGGAAACGTCTTACGTTTTAAATAGTTACATGCCCTCTTCAGTAACCTACCGTCCACCCCGAAAGCTTGGCAGCGGCATGCGATCACTTACCTAGTCAAGCGCCTTGCTGACATCGAGACAACCTACTTCTACCGGTATGCCCCCATGTAGCCTGCGAGGTTCTTCTTCTGAGAAGCGCAAGAGATTTGTAAGATGGGATCTGTATTTCAGAAATCCTTGTTTTGTGCGACAAAACGCGGGGCGCTGCATGTCTTCCGATAATGCGTTCTAGCACTTTGGAGAGGACGGTTGTCGAGTTCACTGGTCCTTAACGCTCTACTTACGACGGCCAACCACACTTGTTTGTACCTACTACTAGTGCATTTTTCTGTCTTATACTAAATCTCTGCTGTGGAATTGCCATGTATAGCTTGCCATGCCAGGAGGCTGGTCGAAGTCATTATAATAGCCGGGTGAATCTCATTTTTCCAGGCAATTTACTAAAATCTATATTCCATGGGTGTTGACACGGTAGACTCAATTACCTGCAGGTTGTGTATTTCGCGCGTCGGGGGAAGATATAACTGTCAATCAGATGTAACCTTCACCCTATGTACATTGCTGAAGCATTCATTCAATACTTTTGGCTCTCTGACGTCATACACTGAAACTGATTTGCCATCCTCCCAAAATGATCATTTTGGCTTGGCTTAAACACACCTTTCTTTAGCCTGGTTCTTGGAGCATATGGCTAACTTTGGACCCTATTGGGGATATGCATTTTGCACTAGCATTTTTAACCCATTTCTATGCCTGGAATATCGAGTCCTTTTCCGGCTACTTTTGTGGATCCCATGCAGAATCGGTCCTGAAGATCTAGAGCCCTAATAAGTTTACGCTGCATCACAATGCATCTCGTTCAAGCCGTCCTCTCCTCAGTGGCGCATACTCGAAATCGGCATGCTTCGGTGCTTGTCACAATTTTTTATACGTTTCTTTGTTTTCCCATGGCGACTCTAACGTTTTACATCAAAGCCTCCTTTTATCCACTTCATTAGGAATCTTATCGCCATAGGAGTGTCCTTTTGGATTCCGCACACAAGAGTTTATTTCATGACCCCGTTATCACTCTGACAAGGAAGGAGAAAGTTGCAGTGCTCCGCAGCCCTCTACTGTTTTGCAATCGCGAGCTCATTTCACTTCTCGATCATAAGGTCAAATGAGTTCCAGGACTTGGGGCCTTGTCCAGGTATGCTTTTTTGCTTCTGGCTATTGAGGCCATCCAGGTTCCCGTGGCATGAAGAAGAGAGAAGCAAACGTCAGTCGTTGCACTGGCTGCTGCAGATCCCACTGGTTTGCGACAGGAAACAAACCACCCGTTAACCATTTATGTATCGTTTATTTTCATTTATACTCTTCACTTTCGATCGCAAGGCAAGCCCCCATACTGCCACTAATTGCGCGATTCTCGGTATCAATCCATCCACTATAGTTTGTACTTTTTCAGCGTAGACGTCAGTATTGAAACTTGGTGCAACAATGTTTGGCTAGTAAGCACTGTGATGTACTTTGTGGTACCGCACTTATGTACATACCGCGTTTCCAGATGGCGCTAACTTTAACAAAATAAAACTGTTGAGACCCTACCCATCAGTCAATGTGCCGGATGAGTCAATATCGCTCGTTTCCCTTAAGTTCTTTATCAAGTTTCGCATTCATTATTCTCAGACACTTACTGTTTTAACCATTAGATCACTTCCTCAATTAAATAGATGTAATCATTTCCCTTTTTCTTTGCTCATTTTCATTCTTTTTCTCATTATTTTTTCGCTTTTGCCTTCCCCCTTCTTCCTCCTCCATTCAGTTTTTTCTTTTTCTTTGAGCTTATTCATGTTTTTTGTTTCCCCTTTGTCGTCTTCCTCATTTTATTCTTTTGGCCTTATGACACTTGTTCTCTGCTTTATCCGTTTTGCCAGGATTTAGGGATTTATCGCAGGGGCGTAGGATTATCCGACTCCAGTGCGCAGAACATGAGCGACTCACAGCGTCAAATGAACTTTCAGAGTTTTTGATAACATGCTTGTGAACCGGCTTCTGGATTTACTGATGTTATTTTCCACATTTGTCTCGCTTTTTTAGGGTCCGATTTCAGTTTCATCGCGAAACAGCAAAGTGGACATTGACCACTCAGGATCCGATCTGAACGTGAAAATCATAAGGAGCATTTAAAAATTAATATCATGATTGCACATATTCCATTGCGC
Organism: Fasciolopsis buskii; assembly: GCA_008360955.1. Classification (NCBI taxonomy): domain Eukaryota; kingdom Metazoa; phylum Platyhelminthes; class Trematoda; order Plagiorchiida; family Fasciolidae; genus Fasciolopsis; species Fasciolopsis buskii. The sequence goes on along the minus strand of LUCM01001443.1, from coordinate 287,936 downwards.
GCGTTATTAGCTAGGATTACCTGGTAGGTCTTTTCATGTGCTCCAAGAATTCAAGACCTCAAGACGCAGAGCTTCCATGAGCGGCCTCGTCAACAGAGTTCCAATAGATTTTATCTACCCTAATCATCAAAACTAAACCACACACCATAGATTACGCAGAAGTAAAGGCAACCACGCCCTAGGAAACTAAATTAGACGAGATCCAACAAGAATTCGAACGTCTTCGCAATAATTGGTTGTCTACATATGTCGTCATCCAGCCACTTCCCCTTCCCAACTTGCTCCATGCTTCTGAGAGCAGCAGCGCAGCGTTGCATAGTTGATATCGCTAACCAGGTCCGCAAATTCACAATTGCCAGACCGATCTCTTCATGAAAAAACTATTACAAACCCTTCAAATCGAATTTTCTTCCATCGTTACCGGAATGAAACCGGGTGCTTTGGGAGATTTCAATCCACTGTAACTAGAGGGCCATAAAATATTACCCAGTCAGAGTTCGAAATAAATTTGAATTATGAGCAGGGACTTTTGCATTTTTTTAATTACGCAACGGGTCACACCTTTACAATATCATTGATGAGATTGGATGCAGCACGTAGATGAACTTACGAAGAATTTCGAGTGAATTTGCCCGTTAAAATTGTCCACTGGATTTCATTCGCCTTCTTCAATCTCTTAATCCGTGTCCAATGGTTTTCAATGGCCGCCCAATCCAGGTTGCCCAGAATGAAGACAAGAGCGACCGGGTTGTATGAACGGGCATCACGAGATCGATGTTGAGTATGCATCGTTTTTCATTTGTGTGACCACTGTCTAAGCAAATAGGTATATGTTTAAAATGACGAAGTACGCCGTATGGCAGAAAATTACCAGACGTGGAACAACTGGAATCTTGAGCGAATGCCTCATTTTCTAAATTGTTATGTCCTCTCGTGGTACATCTGATTTGCTGGAACCATTTAAGAATCGTATTAACTGGAACATCGGGCTCAAGTGGCTCCTGAAGATAATCGTTTCGATTAATCTCCCAATGTTATGGTAGGATGGGAGTAAACATCGATCAAATTCAAATAAGTGAACGCCATCGGCGGCTCGAGCATTCCGCATCGCAATCAACTTCCGCTTTGCGGTTCTGGCGTCAAATGTTCCTAGAAAACCGTCAGAACCTGAAATTTCTTACGCCATCGCAATTAAATTCCACTCACACGGATGGGCGTGGTTGTCGGGGATCATCACTAGGTTACCTTGCCTCTATGCATCCGCCTCTACCTGACTTGCAATATTGGTTTGCATTCTTGCAACCACTCTCACCGAAAGAACCTGGCCGAGCGACCTATTAGCTTCTGCGCTTGAGAATATACCTCAAAATTTAAGAGGTCCCGAGAGACTGTTTGTGGGTCTTACTTATAATAGCTAATCAGAGGCCCAAGCTAGAAGTGTGGAGTCGCTGGAGGGTGTCGTCACTGACGCTCGGTCTTTTAGCATTCTCCCCACCTCAGCTAACACCGTACCCAATGTTAAAACTATGAGAGATTATTGTTTGTTCGATGACAGCATTAGCTCGCAAAAGGATCTGATCAAGCCGCTCCATATTACGCCGCGATTACTGGATTGGACGTGGAGGCTGAAGATCCAATGTGCGCCGTGCATCTAAAGTTCATCCCTCAGCATACCCAGGTTTGGGCCCTGATTTGAACGTAAATTTTCCGCATCAGCCCCAACAGTAGTTGAGCCTTCATCAGAAAATGTTTGAAGGCCCAAATTTCTTTTTTTGGGAAATGCTGCAGCGCCTGCTAGAGCGGATCCACGCCTACTGATTGTGCAAACCCGAGGTGTGTGGCTAAAGATTTCGTGGTCGTCACTCAAGATCCGTGTTTCTTTACCAGCCGTTTCCAACACCCTACGCCTACAGACCCAAATAAGTCGATCTCTTTGTGGCTTTTCGGCCACATTCCAGAAGCAACTGTGATTTTTTTACGACGGGCCATAAATCGTCATCTTATTGTTCGCATGGCCCTCCCTAATTGCGCAAACCTGCTGACCGCTTGCTTTGCCCTTGTTCGTTCGCCCACTACGCAAAATCTTTTTCGCTTTCTGCTCAGCACCGGATTTTCTCCCACATGCGTACGCTGCACGAGAAAATCGACGATGTGGTCTCAAGTTGACAGAATTACTGGATGTTTTGTATCAAAACGTAGATGAGGTTTAGTCAGTCTATCGTCCACCGGTAACAAAACACTCGATGAGTTTGGGATACAATGGGATTAATCAGTCAGTGATCAGCAAAATCATGCGCTATCACTGTCATTGAACCGTTTCACAAAGCTGTCGGTTTGCAACATTCGGATGAGTTCACACGCTGCATACCACAGCTGTTCTTCAGGAAACGCATCAATACGTGGGCTAACAAATGGATGGACACTGTTCACTATCAGCGGTTGCCTTTCAATACGCCTCAGAGAAGTAAGCCTGATTGGCCTCGACGGAAAGTTCACGGACGGGGCCACGGCATTTGTCATTACGCCGCCTTTCACCATCAGCGACACCTCAGCTTGTTTGCTGAGATGATCTATATATATGCTTCTCAGGCGGCTGAAAAACTGTGGACTATTGGTCCGTATTTTCAGCCGCTTTTTGTTCTTAACTCCAAGGAAGCTTACATGTGATGAATTGTCCACTGATTTCATATCCATCCACCATTCGACGTCTGTTCAATTGTGCATAACTGCACGGCTCGTGAAGAAGCATCAAACAAGTTTAGCACCCTAGATGTACTTAAGCACGATTATCGAATCCGTCCACAACAGCGCGGTTCAGTCGATGGATTTGAAACATGCTCCATTCTGCGCAGTCTTCACTGCCAAAGTTTCAGCGCTTGACTCCGGACTTGGGACCGATGCTGACTTCGCATGTGCGACCCGAGCATTAGCCAGAAATATCCAAACGTCGTAACTGTCGTATGTGCTACTTCACGAAATATAACTTACAGCATCGTAGCCCACGCTCTATGCTTCTGAAAAATTACGCAACTTTCCTCCCACCTCCTTTAAAAATTGGCAGTTGGTAAAATTCAGGATCCCGAGTCCCCCAAGGACGGTGAGAAATTCACCTACTGACCAGCTGTCTTCGGGATCGAATGGGAAGTGTCAACCTATTTTCCTTTTTATGACGAACATAACGTCGACTTTCAGGGAAGCAGCAAACGGGACACATACTCAAGAGAATCGTGCAAGCTGAAGACAGATAATGAGATATCTCTAAATGTAACGGACCTTCTGGGGACTTTCAGTTTGAAAGAGAACTCATCGGTCTCAGGGTTAAACTGCACCAGTACATGTTGGATTAGGTAGGATTGTTTTCGATCATTTTCAAGATCTCCCGGCCCGTTAGGTAACCACATATATTGAATAGAAATAACTAAAAAAATTTACACGACCTCTCACATAATGCGCTTGTCAAGTAGCTCTTTTGTTGCCATTTTTAGAGGCTCTACTACGCGTCCTATGTTTTGACGTGATTCTATGTTCCTGCTGGGCAGAGTTTTGTCTCTGGTCATCATTGAATTGTTGGATTGAGCGCACAATTTACATTTTTGTTTGTGAACAACACAACGTGGCATAATGTGTTCTGTGGAATTTTTCAAACGTCATTTTTGTTAGTATTTATTTCAATGATTTTTTGGATGGCACCCCGAAATCCTGCGGATCAGCCTTGTGTTCATTCTGAACTTGAATCAAACTGGCCATGCAAAGCTCAATTACTCTGTCTTTTACTTGTGGTGGTTGATGATTTCGGTCTGGACAACAGAAATATCTGAATGCCAGCGGACCGAGTAAAAACACTTGGACTCGGACAGGAATGAATTTGGCAAATCAAAAGTTTGGTTATTGGTCATGATGACTTTGTAGACCTGTGATCGATAAGTATATTACGTGCCATATCATGTTATTTTCTTAACGTATGGACCCTTAGGAGGCCGGTGTGTTGCTTAATAATCGCCAAATTTAGGTCGGAATTAGAAGTGACTAGACTCCGGGCCGTCAGAATAAACTTGGCTGACATGAAAAACCATCTATATCGGGTGGTTTAGTCCTGCACACGTCACCGAAACCCAGCTCCTTAGAAATAGCAATAGCAAAGGTAGAAATGCCACTTTACCTCCGCCAGATGCCGTTGAGGACACTCGACAGAGAACCGGGAAGTACCGGCTAATTAACTGGATAATAAGCGAAGTACATCGACCTGGGTAAAAAACTTGGACAGTGGTTTTTTTCCAAATGCGCTATCGCCGCATGCTATCTAGGGCAGCACTAGAGGGATGTGCAACATATGCGCCCAAATCATCCCACGGTAGAGCATACGAAATGTATGACTAATTGTTAGTGCAGCCATTCAGTATAGCCTTGAACCAGGAAAACGGCGTTTTCTTCGAACGGAACTGCTTGCTGGGGACGGATTCGGTAAAGAAGATGCAGAAGTGCAACACCATGCTAAATCACATGCAGCACCAACATCAACTCCTCGGGCATTCTCGAACGGAATACCCATTGTTTGCCCTTAGACATCCAGCGTTATTGAGTGAAGAATGCGAAGAGCTGCAAATCCAGTTTCGTGAAAGGACAAATTTTTTGAGGCAAGTGTTCGCATTGCCAACAGTGCATTTAGCCAAATTAGGTGGATAGCAGCAGACTCAACAGGGTGAGCAGAGCTACTAGAGCAAGTGACTAGGTAAGATGTCCCAGGCGGGCTTGTACACAAGTCATCTGTGAGGGGAAAGACCGGCAGAACGAGTGTAGACCGTTTGGAGAAGCACAGTTTGTTTGAGTGCCGAAGACTCTGGATGATGTAAGTTAGGGAGCGCCAGGTCATAGCAAAAATGACTAGCACCTGTTCTGGTTTTTTGAACGAGTCTTGTCTGACAACGGCGTGCCAAAGAAAAAATCAAGTGCACAAGGGACGAATGCAAAGGCACTCGCCATCTGCTGCCGATTACCGTAAAGGGCTGAAAACGTCAGCGGCTAGGAAAAAGAATGTTCCTGCAGAACCCACAAAACAAAGAGGTTTGTCTATTGAATTAGTGATACATAAAGGGGCCAGTAAAGATCTAGCCCGTCTATATTGCAGGATAGACACTATCCCTGACCACAAACCAATTTAATAAACCATTTGACGTACTAAAGAATACAACAAATCCGATGATCTATAGAGTCGGCGGCATCCAGTAGACCAAATTTTCGAAGGTTCACCTCGACTCCAGTCGATTAAAGACGGCAATTCCGTGGATATCCTTGAGGCTTTCGCGATCGGTAAGCTGCCAGTGAGACTGCTAGACTTGGTTGGGCTTTTACCGAGAGCTGATCCCACCCATGTGAGTTAAGTTTTTCCGAAGTGCTTGGCGCATCAGTGGACAAGCTCCCGGGGGGCGCAACGCACCCGAATCAAATTTAAGTGGTAGACCAATGCTCAACGAATGGAAAAGAAACATCCACTCCAAGAATGATATTTGGCTGACTGTTGGGGCAGAGGAGAAATTTGATAGCTGCCTTACATTGTGTCAAACAACCACAGAGCACGATAGGGGAAGACCTAAAGCGCATGCACCAGAGTGAATCCCGGGACGTAGCCGAGGGATGGAAAGAGATGTCACGATGATGCAGTGTAATACCCGATTTAACACATTTGTGAATAATGCACCTACCGTGATACACTAATTGACCAAGGTGGGGCAGTGATTTTGTTGGACATCCGCTTGTGATGCAGGTGTCTACAGCTCTGGCAGATTGAGAGCACTCGATAAATTACCATTGCTGGGAAAGTGGCTGGGAATTCCGTAGTGCTGTGAGAGAAAATGGTCCATGTTGCTCGTACCCGGCATGTTTTGCGAAAGTTTGGAAACCAAGTGCATAGTTCTAAACTGCCCACTTCAACGTTTTGTCGAACCAGATCTGTAACGTTTCTGATTGGGCCACGCCGGCCCAAGAAGTGGTTTTGATGACAATGTACATGCTCGGTGGTGGTTTAAGAGGTAGACAACTAGAACTTGCGATTTCAGAAGTCCAATTCCGCGCTGCATGACGGATTGCTCAGAAGTGTAGGACGACGGCAAAGCACCAACGTAAAATATTAGGACTACATTTAACATAGATGGTAAAGGATAAAAATCACCTGATGACCAATGGGCGGGAAGGATTTTGGATCGTGCACTGCGGAGTAGATGGCTTCTCGTTGCTTACTCTGTGACTGTAAAGGCAATAGACCGATGCTCCTGGTAACAGTCCTCCCCACGAGTCCACCAGACGTAGCCTCATTCGACTACGGTTCTCCTTCTTCTTTTCCAACGCCGCCTTCATCTCTAGACCAAGCTGAAATTTATGAACTCAAAATTGCTCGAAACAAACCTCATGTATTGGTATTACGATCGCACAATTCCCATCCATTGTCGCCACTTTCCTTGCTTAACAGACTGTGCCTTCAGAATTTTCGAGTCTTGTACCGCCTTTTTTGATATCCAGTCTGGTTTTCACTCACCTCCATTCCGTTATCACATCCATACTGATACTCATCTCCACCATATAACTCTCTTCATTATCGAGTATCCCGGCCAACAGGCGGCGACAGCCGTTGCCCTCCAGCCACGTTTTGCGCCCGCGATACGCACCTTTGCTGCATTCAAACATAATATCACTCGCAGTGCTGGACTGTTAATCAGCTACAGAAAAATCTTTGCGAACCATTATCTAGCTTTGAGTTAAAGCTCCGTGTTCGAGAAATCACATTGTGAGAGAAACCACATTGCATTGTATATTTGGTTTCGTTTTCCGTGTCTGCACTGTGCCTTCTTTGCCCAATTTTGATCTTAACTTGTGCATGACACTCGTACGTCCAGAAATATGCAAAAACAAACAAACCTTCCAAATTACTAAAAATCGCTCTCACCCCCTTTCTTTTCGATTAATACTGTCCGCATTTCCTGTGCAACATCTATGTAAAAACGTGATCTTGCCTTGCGCATGCATCTTGCAAATCGAGAAATGTACATTATTGTTATTATATACCGACCAGTGGCCTGGCTTCCGCCTCTGAGAAAAGCCAACGTTCAGCGAACCAATGGAATTGATTACGTTGGAGCCTAACTGGTGTAAACAAGAGAGGCACCAGAGACGGATATGTCTGTCTGACGAATAGCGTACATTTGAGGGATGCCCATCTAAAAATGTCGTACATGCGGAACACAGATTTCTTATAGTTGTTATTAGAAAAATTCCGTGAGATATAAGGCATTTCAACAAACATAGTCTAACGAGCAGAACATTGCGGGAACGCAAAGGAACAGCAGGGGATGGTGGCAGCGGAAGAATAAAATTTGAATCATCATTCGAACCCACATAAAGTATATTCGTTGGCATTTCAACCCACCTAACACCAGACACTATGATTTAGTTTCTCAGTGACACACTGTGCAAACTCAAACAATATTGACAGCTGCTACGAACCAATAACCATCGGATACGGAGACATTGGATGCTTTCCGTTTAATGTTAAAGTGTCTCCAATGATAGACTGTCAGCCTTAGTAATCTCAAAAACATAGTGTCTGGCGAATGTACCAAACGATCTGCTCATCCAGTGATCTAATGTAGGAGGTCAGGTTGAAGCGACATTTTGGGGTACCTACCTTAACTGCTGGAAGAAAACAAATAATCCTGCACGAGTGCTTCTAGAAGGATGGACAATAGAATACTTGCGAACCAATCAAGCTAGTCAGAATTGGATTAGTAAAATGTGATCACTCAATGGAAGGATGTTGTTTCGCTAGCTCAGGAACACTCTCAGAGACAATAATAATAATGATAATAATAATGCCAGGCGAACGCAGATAGATTAGTTCGGATCGCACTAGCGGAAGCGGAGTAAAACGTATGCAGCACAACATCCAAAGCTTACACTTACTCGATGGATGCGATGGAAATGATCGGGAGTGAAACGTTTTGAATGCGGTCGGTGACTCCGAATACAAGTAACGGCTTATGCAGTGGTTGCTGCATCCTCCATAGGATCTAGGAGGACGAATTTTCTTCTGAGAATGTTCAAGGCGTTTGTCGGACTGCACTTAGGTTACTGCGTCAGGCATAGAGATTATAGTCGGCAAGAGGGGAAAATGCTGGAATAGGTTCAATGTGTCTTTGGACGGTGGTTTGGGTATTTGAGACACATGGGACACATGCAGGGACTGTAGCGTTTGGATTGTACTGCCTGGAGAGGTGACTTAATACAGACCTTCAAGATCATTGAGAGCCCGGCCGAGGTACGGCGTCAACGTGAAGCCCTAAGCCAGATAAGGGGCACGACACACTTCAGGGTTACAGGAAATAATCTGTGCGAGAACACGTAATCGCCGGGTTGAGGAGCAAGTCGTTTGCCACGGGAGTGGTGAATGACTGCAGCAAGGCACCGAAGGCAGTGGTGCAGGTGGGGTAAGTAGGGGAATTTAAGGGGAGACTAGAAAATGCAGGGTATCAACAAATTGTCCACACTCGCGATACGGCCATTTTTCGGGCATTCAAATCTGTGGACGGAACTCCTCCACCCATGACAAACAAAGTCAAATATATATGTATGTCTATTTGTCTGGCCCATGAGTGAAATAAATATGTATATTTATGCATATGTATACCTACATATATGTACATATACAATAATAGATGTGTGTGCCCCATGCTGGTATTAGATTTACATACATTTTTGCTGCATAATCGAATTACTCACATGTTTATGCATAAAAGTAGTTAATATATGTATGTGTATTGCAGAAACACAGATATATATTTGTTGGCACCATGTGGGAAATCTATACACACTTATGGAACGTTGCTCCATAATGGAAATACATCTTCATAGAAATATATATCTATCCATACAATGGTTTCCCACGTAATGTTATGCACACTATTTTCTTGTTCCCCGCCCAATCTGAAAATATATACATAAATCTCTTAGCCCCTTAGACGTATGATGTATATATATATTACAATTTGCTCCCTAACGTTAACTGACCGACGGGAAAAACCTACAACGCCTCTGGCGGTCCGAGGGCCATGTCAATCCCCATCTATCTGTAGGTAGGTATATATGGCAAATGACACCTATAAGCATCTCTAGACCTACCCAAGCGTATGACTGTATCAGCATACATTTCTAACATTCCCATGCGTACGGTTGACTAGTTCCACAGACTACTGGTGAACGAAGAAGCCCCAAAGCCCTCCCCTTTGTCGCGCACGCGAAAGAAGACTCACGTACCAACAACCTAATGCATACGATAAAGCCATCACACAAATAACTGATTTTTGGAAAGCGGTGCTGGTGATCAGATAGTGGTGGCCCTAAAGGGGCCGTGGTGGAGTTCGCACCAATCCCGTCTCTCCCGCGGTCCTTGTTCCTTGCATCTCCGTCGTCTTCCGTGGGCCTCCGGGGTGCTCTTCGTCCGGGCGACCTGGTCTTGGGCTATTCAGGTCTACCTGCAATGGCGAAGGTGAGTGTTAATGAAATGTCCCGTCCACTTTGTTGACAGACATGATGTGCCTGGATATGCTACTTACCTTCTGCTGACGGGTAATGCACACAGACGTACATGTTTCTTCAACTTCTGTAGTTCGCAGTCAGCAGTAGTCATGACTGCGTGCTTACTAAATTTTGCTATCTGTAAGGGATTACCAACAAGCTGTATATCAACGTCGTCAGTATTCCTGAGAGCAACATCAGAGCATAAAACACTGACCAACCTAACCCGCTATCTTCAGTTACCATGGCGTGCCAAAGTACATACCCATTGCAATTAGGCTGATGGGTTGCATCTGATAACAATTCTTCGCAGTACGGATTAGCTAAATGCCAAATGCTGTCCCGCACAAATAACGCAAACCTAATTGTCAGCGAAATAAATCTTTCACGCTAACAACGTCGTTGCGGTAATTCATGAACTGGAACTTAGGCCTAAGACTATTATTGTCGCTTTGCAGTTAGCTTATGATTGTGCGCATGAGAACGGTCATGAGACCGATGGAAGGAATGATTGTGTTGGAGACAACATCCAACCACCTGGTATTGCCTACTAACTGCACGCAACATGACGAATGCCGGCAGTTTATGTTTGGAAAATTGCAGATATATATTACTTAAAACGATAACAGACTTACCGACGACCGCTTTGCTGTCTGTGACGTTTCAAACTGGAAAACTGGAATAAACTGAACGAACATAACGTGAAAAAATATTTTAGTCATTTACGAAGACAGAAGTCGTGTCCGCACGAACAGCCACGGCAGCCATGAGAGCGCAACTGACGTGGTTTACGGTATAACATCTAATTATACCCAAATCGTCCATTTAAACAATAAACAAGTCGATGAGATTAACGATTTACGATTTCCGATAAATTCACACCAACATTCTTATTCCATTTTCCGAACAAATCTCATTTAGCTTGACAGGAACGACTTTCAAGATGGATGTTTCGCCGCTATGGACAATGCATCACAGGCATTGTTTGGAGAGAGGTGTGTGTGCAATTTGGTGTTGACGAGACAGTGGAGAGGAAGTCATCTCATTGATTTTTTCCTCCGTTGTAAGAACGGAGGATTGTTTTCTACCCTCCAGTTGTCGGAGCGTTGTCAGACCCGTGGAGCTCTCGGTGGAAGAAGCTAACAGATCAGACAACTCTGTATATAGTCCTGTGATCTAACTCCAACCGGAACTGAAGCTCTAACTGGAACTGGAGCTCGAACTGCGCCACACCGGGCATGCCGCGTGTTGACTTCAGTCCGGCGCACCCAGGCCACTGATTTGGCTTTCAGCGATTTGAATGCTCATTTCCGTTTGATTTCGGCCGTTGTTCGTATCTTACAACACTGCTCATTTTCATTTGTTTCTAAACAGGAAAGTACCAGCTACCATTTCCGGTAATACGTGTACCGTTTGTGTTCTCACCTGAAACTTACTTATCCACCTCTGGGAATATTACCCATAACCTCATGTGCTGGCATTCGCTTTCATAGGGCAGTCTTCCGTTGGTGTAGAACAGCTTCATCTGATACCTCGTGTGTTTGCGCTGCAGTATCACTCTATCCTCTTGGGACCCTGTCTGTTATAATAGTGAGTAGTTCCTCACGTTTTGTATCTGAACGGCCATTTGTCATTATAAACTTTTGAGTTAGACCATCGCGCGTGTTTTGGCGTCTGGGGGAGAAAATATCGAGATCGTAGAGTATCTCGTCATAGCTTTCGTGCCTTTGGCTGGCCATCGTCTAGGCGGTCAGCTTCTATGCTTTTTCTAAACAGTTTATATTCTTTTGTGGGCACGGCACCCGGAACTGCACACGGCACTCCAGGTATAGTCTTGCGACAGTCGCGTACGGGGGCCCAAACATTTTGGGTTGCCTACAGCTTCCCTCTGACCTTATTCGCGGCGTATACGCGCTATTTGGAGGGTTTGAAATTGTTCGTGATAATTACACTCGTTCCATGATATTGCCCATTTCACTCATTTGATCCGTCTCGGAGGTCAGCCTTTGGTACGGCCAGGTTCCATGGAAGGTTCCGCTTACGTGACCATTCTTTCACTGTCTCGATACCCATCTCTAGGTCTTAACCAGTTATTTTGATATCTTCGGCCAAAAGATAGCATGGGTTTCACATCCTTTTTGCGAGATAGGTAATGAGTATGAGTAAGAGTGCCGGCCTTAGTGACGATCTCTGGGGAACGCCGTGTACCCTCCAACCATACCGCTAAACGTCCTTCCCTTGAGAAAGCTGTTCCCTAAGTATTGGTCCTCCTCGTTATTCCTAGTGGTTTGTTTTGTTGTCTGATCTAGAAAACGGACGATCTGTGAGGCAAAACGTTTGTTTTATGATTTCGTCCTGTGCTGCTGATGTGCTTCTGTGATTCATTTTGTGCTGGACCTGTAGTTTCCGGCCTATGTTTGAGTCCGCTCTTGTATATTTCTACCTTTATCGCAGCTTTTCATTCTTCGGTTACTTCCCTGCCCGTAAGGGAAACACTGAAGAGCTGCGAGACAGTTGTTCCGCCAATGGTCGAATAGTCGCCCGGTGTATCCCATCCGGGCTGGTACCGTTATACTTAACGTGCTCAACCCTTTCGCAGCCTGCTTCTCTGCTGCAGATAGTTCCAGAGCATCCGGAATCTAGACAGTTTCCGCTTTTCTCATATTATCGTGAACTTCATGTCCCAGGCGGAAATACCTTTGAGCGGTTCCAATAAGATGTTTGCTTTTTCGGATCCGGTTACCGGCAGGTCCCCCTCCAGTCCTTCTAGGGCGGCGACAGTCTCTGGTTTTATTTCTTTTACTGTGCGTGCAGGTAATACGCCTCGTGTTTTGTGTTGATATTCCTAGCTAAGTTGCGCCCAAATAGATGCTTTTCGTTAGAATGTGTGCACTTTATTGCAAGTTTTTATATAGCTTTTGTACGTCATGTAGGTACGAAGCACTTAGCATGTTGCCCACCTTCTCTTTCGGGTTCTTATTACTCGCCTTATTTTCTGAAGCCACCATGCTGGCTGACGATCGCCTTTAACGACCTGTAGAGGGATAAACTCCGTCAGCTTGTTTAGTCCTTCTCGTTTCTTCTGCGGTCGAGCTTTCGTGTTTCGGTGACCAGGATACCGATGCCGCAGCTCATGTCATTTCTGCACTCAGCCTATCATAACACCTGACAGGGGCTCTAGCTGGTGGTTCATTCGGCACCGAAAGCATAAACTTGATTACCACGTAATCATTTTTGCCTAGGGGCTCCTCGGTTGTTAATTTTCTCATATCCCTTTGGCAACTTATCATCAGCGTTCGGCGTTAAACAACAAATTTCGCTGGCCGCTGCCCTTTCTCCACAGTTTCATATTTCCATGAGAAGAGTGAGTATCCAAGGGGAACGGAGAGGGCCTAGACAGGCGGGAAAAGATAATAATGCGAACACGGAACATTTTAACTGTACAAGCACATTTTTTCAATCATTCTGATTGAATAGAAAATGACAACATCATCGTCACTGTTCACGGTTCACTGCAAGCTAGTTGACTTGACTTTTGAAGACGTGGGACACCCACTTAATGCAAGTTCGCTGTGCATTTCCTAATTTCACGTTGCCACGTCCTCCGCTGACCTCCACAAAACTTTTCCTCTGCTTGAGAGGAACCCGAAATGGGGCACGAAATGGTAAGCGAGCGCTTGTCATCCGTGACATGACCCTTGATACCTGGAGATCATCAAGTCTAGCAGCTATACTCGACGACTGGTATGCTGTCTCACATGTTGGGTCAGACCATGTAAAAGCAGCCATTGTAGAACGAAGCAGGTCAAGCTGTGGGTCAACGTGGTGTAGGAATAGTCTTCAGTGAGAAAGCTGAAGCAGCCCTTTTAGACCAGGTCCCAGTCATCAGTCGCTTGTGTGCTCCATGACGAACCCGTAGGGATCAGGTCGGCGTTCCCGAAAGGATGTAGTGTTAAGCGTAGTTTGGATTTGTTATAGGTTCGGCATAACGCTCCTCCAAAGAACCTTGCAGTGTCAGGGCTGGACATGGAGAATAGACCCGAGTTTTACGATTAAACTCCAGTCATTCTTGTCGGAAGGGCAGAACGCTCTGACCATTGTAATGGTAGCAGGAGAATACCTAATCACAAGTTGGAAAAACTTAGTGCATCGGAGTCCTGTTAGGGTGGGCCGAAGCGCCTTGCTTGCAACAGCAAAAGCAAGACAACGGCGAAAGATTCTCCAATTTCTGTGGCAGATTATCATTTATTTCTAATCTTAGTACGGAAATTTTCCCGACACAGTTCGCGCTCGCACAGCGACATGGCGCTCTACTGCTGACAGGTTACTTTGAGTCAATTTGACCAATAGCGCAGTTAGCTACCGTTGCGCGGTTCTGTTCAGAAACTGCAGATGTACTGGACCAACGTACGTCGATCGGACCAATGCAGTATTTAAATCGATTTCTGCAACTGGAATAGCCATCGATCACAGGCTCGCAAGACCCGATTGGCTTGTCCGAACGCTTGTCTGATTCGCTTGTTCGCAACAGCTACGAACAGAAAACTATCTGAAGGAACTAAGAACCTTCGACGGGCAGCAAATGTAGACGAGACAGTGGAATCCAAATTAAGCAGGCTAATGACTCTTCTCTCTCAACAAAATTATTGCATTCGATGAACGCAACCAACATTAGATGCAGATGAAGTTGACGGAGGAGAGGAATAAAGAGAGGAGATTATAGGCCTCTTTAATCTTGAATCCCCACTGCTGTTGCTGTTTTCGTTTGGTTGGACTACTGCTGCCTTGACGTCGGTAAGTTCTTTAAAAGTAGTTTTTTTTTTTTTTTCTGTTTCTTTTGTTTTTGTTTGGTTTTGTTTTTTGTGTTGGGGTGTTTTGTTTTTTTTTTTTTTTTTTTTTTTTTTATTTATTTTGGTTATTTTCTTTTGTTTTTTTTTGTTTTTTGTTTAGTTGTGTTATTTTTATTTTGTTTTGTTTTTTTTTTTTTATTTTTGGTTGTGTGTTGTTTTGTTCATTGTTTTATTTTGTTTGGTTTTTTTTTTTTTTGTATTTGGTTTTTATTATTAGGTTTGTTTTTTGGTTTTTTTTTGATATTCCTTGGTTCGTTATGTACTGCTGTGTTCAAGTATATGGTTTTTTTATTGTTTTGGCTGTGCCCTTGTTCGTTAGCTGTTTGCGAACGTCAGCCGAATCTAAAGACAAGGCGTCGACAGCGCAATCGGGTTTGCGGCCTGTTATTTTTGTCTGTTGATGGCTAAAATGCGTTTGCATAGGCAATAAACATCGCATTTTAAATTAACGCATGGTTCGATTCACTGTACGTGGTCCAAGTACGATTATTGTGTTGGGTAGGTTGGGGTTTGTGGGCTTGTGGTGGTGTTTGTTTCTGTCAGTTCTGAAAACAGAACCGAGCGTCAGTATGAGGATAAACTCTAGAGCAACGTGGGTATGCCTAAACTGCGCGGCTAAGATGAGGTTCAAGTTTGGTTTTTTGGTATTTGTAGGCTGTTTTGCTTGGGATGTGTTCGTTGCTTGTGTGGTTTGTGTTGGGGTGTTTGTGTGTTGTGGTTGTGTTTATGGGTGTTAGTCTCGCTGGTGATGCTTATTTCTACCCTTGTTTGCCAGGTCCGGACCCGTGACTCACCTAGTGAATATAATAAATACTGTCGAGATTTAAGAGCGCCATGTCGCCTGGTGCGAAACCGGGCGAAACTGTGTCGGAAAATAGAAAAAATTCCCCCGTACAGATAGAATAAATTGATATCGCACAGAATTGGAGAAAGTCTTTTTTCCCCCCCCCGCGCGTGTCTGTTTTGCTGTGCAACAAGCGGTGCTCGCCCACAAAACAGGACTTTCCCGATGCAGCTAAGTTGTTCTCAAACTTTGCTATTAGGTGTCTCCTGCTGACCATTACAATGCGAGCGTTTGCCCTTCCAACAAGAAATACAGGTTTCGTAAAGACTCGCTTTCTCCATGTCAGATGCTGCAGCTTTGGGAGCGGTATGACCGAATTTAAACAAAATAAACTTTACGGCTTAACACTGACCATCCTTTGTCGACGCGGCCGACTGATCCCTACAGTCCTCATGGCACTACAAGCCGAGACCTGTTGACTGGGATCCAGTCTAAAAAGGCTGCTTCAGCTTTCTTTCTCCACTGAAACTATTCCTACACCACGTGACCCACAGCTTGACCTGCTTCGTCATAACAAGGCTGCTTTTACCAATGGTCGACCTCAAACATCTGAGACCACAATACCAGTGTCGTCGATGATAAGCTAGCGTAGAGCTTGATGATCTCCAGGTGATAAGGGTCATTCCACGGATGGACAAGCGCTCGCTTACCATTTCCGTGCCCTGCATTCGGGTTCCTCTCATAGCAGGAAAGTTTTTTGTGGAGGTCAGCGGATTGGACGTGGCAACGTGAAATTAGGAAATGGCACAGCGAACTGCCCATTAATGGGTGTTCCCCACGTCCCTTCCAAAAGTCAAAGTCACAGAATGCCTAAACAATATGAAATCAATAACTAGGCTTGCAGTGAACCGTGGAACAGTGACGATGAAAAGTTGTCAATTTTTCTATTCAATCAGAATTGATTGAATTAAATGCTGGACAGTTAAATGTGTTCCGTGTTCGCATTACTTATTCCCGCCTGTCTAGCCCTCTCCGTTCCCCTTGATACTCACTCTTCTCTCATGGAAATGATAAATCTGTGGGAGAAAGGCAGCGGCCAGCGAAATTTGTTGTTTACCGCCGAAGCGCATTGATGATAAGGGTTGCCAAAGGGATATAGAAAAATTAACAAGCGAGGAGCCCCTAGGCAAAATGATTACGTGTAATCAGTTTGAATAAGCCTTTTCGGTGCGGAATGAAAACCACCAGCTAGAGCCCCTGTCAAGGTGTTATGAATAGTGAGTGCAAAATGACATGAGCTGCGGGGCATCGTATCCTGAGTCACCCACCGAAACACGAAAGCATCGGAACCGCAGAAGAAACGAGACAGGACTAAACAAGCTACGGAGTTTTGATCCTCTATAAACAGGTTCGTTAAGAAGGCGTGATCGCAGCAGCATGGTGGCTTCGAAATAAGGCGAGTAATAAACCCGAAAGAAAGGTGGCAACATGGCTAATTGCTTCGTACCTACATGAACTACAAAAGCTATAATACAAAACTGCAATAAAGGCACACATTCTAACGATAAAGCATCTATTTGGGGCGCAACTTAGCTAGGAAGTATCAACACCAAAAACGAGGCCCGTATTACCTGCACGCACAGTAAAAGAATAAAACCAGAGACGTGTCTGCCGCTCGTAGAAGGACGGGAGGGACCTGCCGTAACCGGATCCGAAACTAAGGCAAACATCCTTTTGGCATACCGCTCAAATGTATTTCCGCCTCTGGGACAATGAAGTTCACGATAATAATGAGAAGAAGCGGAAACTGTCTAGATTCCGGATGCTCTGGAACTATTCAGAGAGAAGCAGGCTGCAAAGGGTTGAGCATCGTTAAGTAACGGTACCAGCCCGGATGGGATACACCGCGACTATCGAGACCATTGGCGGAACAATCTGTCTCGCAGCTCCTTCAAGTGTTTCCCTCTACGCAGGAAGTAACCGAAGAATGAAAACTGCGAAGAGGTAAAGTATACTAGACGGACTCAAAACATAGGCCCGGAAACTACAGGTCCGCACAAAATGAATCACAGAAGCACATCAGCAGCACAGGACTGAAATCAATTAAATACAAACGTTTTGCCCACAGATCGCCGTTTTCGTAGATAGAAAACATGAACAAAGTCCACTAGGAAATGATACGAGGAGGACCAATACTCGGAACAGCTTCTCGGGAAGGACTTAGCCGGTATGGTTGGAGGGTACATTAAAACGGCGTTCCCCGACGCTGCGAGAGATC